>SJYX01020078.1:272612-305462 GCA_006410675.1 Oreotragus oreotragus
ACTGAGCGACTGAACTGAACTCTTTCCAGAAACCTGTTGGAATCAGTTGTTCAGTGTTTAAGCTCGTCCACTTTTCTTTCCAGGTGTAGATTCCTTCCTGGTTTTTCTTTTTCTTTTTAAATGGGCGTCTGGGAGTGACTTAAGGCCTGTGATCCTTCTCCACCCCGCAATGTGGAACAAGAAGATACTGAGAGTGTATGTTTAAATAATTACATTTACAGAGACTTATGTTTCCATGCACACATTTTCATGTACGTACAGGGCAATTTGGCTGTCTCTTATACACATCTATGTTGTGAGGCTCCCCCTGCAACAGAAAAGAGAGGCGGCTGTCAGAGGAGGGGCTGGGGGACAAGGACCCCGGCTGCGGGACAGACAATGGTGGTCAAGATGGAGATGGACAGTGGGCTGGGGCGGGCTGGAGTTGGGGGGTGGGAACAGGGTGGGCAAGGAGACGGTCAAGGGTCCTGGGGTGGGGGAGTGGTTACCTGGGTGCCCCGGGATGGGTGGTCCGTGTCGGCCCGTGGGTACGTGTTAAAGGGCCTGCCAGCCGCCACTTTCGCCCCGCTGGCTAGACAGGCGGGTTGGTGGGGGGTGCCGACGTCAGGCCCAGAGAGGGGGCGCTTGTCCCGGGAGGACTCCTGGGGCCCTCCCAAGCCCTCCCTGGAAGACTTGGGCCTCTTGTCCGGCCCTGCCCGCCGCCTGTCTCCACTGCTGCTGCCCGCCTCGCCGTGACCGGCTCCCCGGCCTTGGCCACCCGCCTTCTCTGGACCCCCTCTGGCCGCGGCGGCCTGCTCCGCGGGCATCCCGTTTTCCTGGCGGGCACGGGTGGGTGGCGGCGGGCTGTCTCTCCGCAGGGAGTTGGAGCGCGTCACCGACATGTTCTCGAACTCGTCGAGCAGCAGCGTGAGGGCCCCATCCTTGGCGCCTTTGCTGCCCCGCACGATGGTCTGGGGTCCAGGGCAATGGCAGGGTGGGGGCCGGGCAAGGAGGAGGGGGACACAGGACGTGCATCCAACACAGGCGGACAGGACAACACAACACACAGAGACAAGACAGAGGCGGGATGAAGAAATGCCATGGGTGGCTGGTATGCAGAAGGCCCTCAATAAGTACATGCTGAGCCCCGGTGGGGCCGGGAGGGCGGGGCGGCCCGGGGAGGGGAGCCCCACCCCCAGCACCGAGCCTGGCCCGGCAGGAGGGGAGCTGCCCCTCATCAGGCTGTTGCCCCCGGGCTGGGAAGATGCCCCTCGAGAAGCAGCCCTGCCTTTCCCTTGTTCTCCAGGCTTGGGGGGCGGGGGTCCCACCCTACGGGGTGCAGGGGAAGGAGGGCAGAGGCTGCGCCAGCCCATAACAAGCCGTGGGAAGCTGCAAATTACAGGATGCGGGGGCCAGGGCCCGGCTTGGCACCTCCTTCCCTGCAGCCTGGCAGGGCTGTGAGCCCCGAACACGCCCTCTGTTCCCGTGGAGGCTGAGGGTGGGGTGAAGTTGAAGTGAGAAAGGTCTGGGCCCGGAGCAGAGGGCAGGAGTGCCCGAGGGCCAGTCCCAGGCGCACCCTGCCTGCCTGGCCACCATCCTGATCCAGCTCACTGTCTCCAGGGCTCCCCCCAGGGGCCCCCACCCACCAGCTCCAGGCACACAGGGCCTCTTGACTGCTCCTCAAACGCACCAGACATACCGCACCCCCAGGCACTGGCTGCTCATCCCGCCTGGAGTCCTTTGCCCCTGTCTGCCTGGGGCTTCTCTCCTCAGTGAGCCCCCTTCAGGTCTCTGCTGCTGGCTCTCCCTGACTTCCCATGGTCTAAAACACCAGCCTCGAACCCTCCCTATTCTGCTCTCTTGCTTTCCTTTTCTCAGAGCACTTAGGACCAGGGGACATGAAGCACGTGTACAGCTGTCTGTGGCCTGCTCCCCTGGTGCAGTGTTCGTGAGGGTGGCTACTGGCTGCATCTAAGGCCTAGAACAGTGGCTGGTATGCAGAAGGCCCTCAATAAGTACCTGCTGAGCCCATGACTGAGCGAGTGAGGCGGGCAGGCTGGGAAGGGGCTGACGGCGCAGAGCACAGGCCCCAGTCCTGTGCATCAGTCACTGGTAGGCAGGGCCACGGGCTGCCAGACATCCTGAGGCCAGCACTGCCTCAAATGTGCAGAAAACTCGAGCCCCGCAAAACCCACCAACAGGCCACCATGCCCTGTGGGCAGACCCTGCCCCTGCCTCTCCTGGACCCTGGCTGCTAGTAGGGCAGCCTGATCTTGCCCAAGGGGCCCAGTGAAACAAGGGAGACACCTGCTCAGGCTTTGCTGCTGGAATAAGAGGTCAGGAATCCCTGGGGGTTGGGGAGGATTTTTCAGGAAGTACCTGAATGAGGGCATAACCAGCAGGCATGCAGCCAAAGGGCCTGGCAGGGGGTGGAACTGAAGTGGGCTGGGTGGGGCCAGCGCCCCTCCAGTGGCCCCAGCCGATTCATCAGAAGGCAGAAACAGACTTGGATGTAAAGTCTTGCTTTTCTAGGCAGTGGCAAAGAATTCAAAGTATCCCAAGACCCCTGCCTGGGGCGCACAAACACCTCAGTGGGAGACCCTGGAGGAGAGGTCTGCCTGGGGCTCCTCCCACCAGGCTGGGCTGGGCACAGCATCCAGGGCACCAGTGAGGATGAGTCAGCCCCGGGCCTGCTGACCGGCCCTCCCACCCCCACCCCCATCTCTTATACACATCTAGATGTGTATAAGAGACAGATCCAGTAGGGTGTGCCGACTAGGGACTTCCTCCGAGGTACCTCCTTGCTCACCTGGGCGCAGAACCCGAAGTCTGACAGCTTCACCTGGAGCAGGGCGCAGAAATGGGGGTCAGAGGTGCCGGCGGGGCAGAGTGAACAGAGGCAGTCGCCTGTTTGATTCCTCAGCCTCTGACATGCTGGGTTTCTACATGCCGCCCAGAGGTCAGAGCCTGGCCTCGGCGGCGCTCTGCCATCTTCTGGCCGGGGCCCTCAGCGCTGTCAGCTGCCCGAGATCACACATCTGCCTTCTTGACAGGGTCTGTGCTGGGGCTCCTGGGGGAGGCGGCCCGAGTCCCATGAGTACCAGAGGCTGGGCAGGGATTCAGACCGGGCTGGCTCTCAATGCCATGCCCTGGGCCCCGGTTTCCCACCAAGAGGCGTGTNCCCACCCCCACCCCTCGGAACAACCCAGGCTGCCCTTCCTGGTTTCCACTGCCCTTCGGGTGAAGTCTGTGCTTGAAGCCGGCTTTGCAGGCTGCAAGGGCCACACCCCCTGCCCCCAGACCAGCCTCACCACAGGCCACACCCGGAGAGCCAAGACCATGGAGACAGGAGTGGGGTTAAGAGCATGGGCCTTGGAAAAGGACCTTGATTCAAATTTCAGCTCGGCATGTTTGTTTAAGATGGCAGGGAAAAAACTGAAACCATCCCCCCACCCCCCGCGCTTCCTGCGGGCTGTTTCCTCCACTACAAGCCCTGGCTCTCTACCATCTGCCTGAACGACGCCTGTCCTCTGCCCTCAGGGCTCAGCTCAGGTGACCCTGACTCCAGGAAGCTGGCCTGGACCCTGGGGATGGGTCAGACGGCCCCTTGGGCCTCTCCTGACCCAGCCCTGACCACTGGGGCAGTCACCACGTGGGAACTGGTCTGTCCCTCTGCCTGCGATGGGAGGCCTGTCAAGATCCAGGACGAGTCTGTGGTCCTGGGGACAGGAGCACAGGGCTCAGGACACACAAATGAGTTGGGGCTGGCGTGGGGAATCGTCAGAGGGTCAAGGTCAGCGGGGGCTTCTCAGGAAGGGAAGGTGGGTTGGCGCTGGTGCCTGGTGAGGGATCAGTGGTGGATGGGTGAGTGACAGGTGAGGATGGGGGGTGTGGTTGGGGTGCACCTGTTTGGCGGGCAGCAAGGGCGGGTCCAGTGTGGGCTGAGGGCTGGGGTCACCCCACGGGGGCCGGCGCAGGTCAGGAGAGGCAGCAGTGGGCACCAGCGTACCTTGGGGGCCCCAGGCTGGATGGAGGTAATGCAGGCGGGGTCGATGAGGGGCTTGGGCCGGCGGGCCGACTCCTCGATCAGGCTCTGCCACTGGCGGGGCAGCCCCGTGAACCTCTGCTCGCGCTGGTCGAAGCCCGTGTGCACGCGGTGCTCGAAGTTAGACGGTGCTGAGATCTCCACCCGCTTCTTCCTCTTCCCGAACATGGCGCCAGGCTCTCCGTGTGGAGAGTGCAGAGTGGGGCTCTGGCTGGCAGCCTGCGGACGGGCGCGGCTCGCCAGGACTCCGTTCCTCCCGTCTCCCCATGCCCCCACCCTTTCCACAGCCTGCACCCCACCTGCAGCCCGAGGGACCCTGTGAACACGCGAGTCAGGCCCACTCAGGTGGAAAGGCGAGCCCTCCCCGTGGGCTCCTCTGCTCTCAGCTCTGCCTCTGGCTCACGGTGGCTTCCGACCTCAGGGCCTCTGCCGTGGCGGCTCCCTCTGTGGGGACTGACGCCTGACTCCCGCCCGCTTCTGGTGGCAGTCACTGGGTGGCTCCTCTCCTGAACATATAGCCCAGGCCCCTGTCCTTCCACCCCATCTCACAGCATGTCTAACTTCTGGAAACTACGCTGCTCAGTCTTATGTTTGGGCTTCCCTGGTGGCTCAGACGGTAAAGAATCCGCCTATAAAGCAGGAGACTTGGGTTCGATCCCTGGGTCAGGCAGATGCCCTAGAGAAATGAATGGCTACCTGCCCCAGTATACCTGCCTGGAGAATTCCACGGACAGAAGAGCCTGGCTGGCTACAGTCCATGGGGACACAAAGACTCGAACTCACTGAGCGACACACACACAGCCAGTCTTGTGTTTACAGTTCAGTGTTTACAACTCCCATTGCAACTCTGAGTGCCATGGGCCCAGTCTCATCTGTCCCGTTTCCCGGTGTCCCGCCCCCCGTCCCAGCCCCCGCCCAATACACAGAATGTGCTCCGTGACCGGTGCCTAAGGCTGGCCACCTCTGTGCCTGCTTTCTCAGCCTGGACTGTGGGCTAGAAACAGCACGTACCTCTGGTTACTTGTTCAACACATGGTTACCAAGCCCCTGTCCGATGCATGACTCCTAGGCAGCCTCACTAATATATTCCCACTTTACAGATGAGGAGACTGAGGCTTGGAGAAGGCAAGTTGCTCAAAGAGTGGGGCAAGACCCACTTCATGAAGGATCCTAAAAGACTAAACTGCCCCTGTCTTTAGGGCCTGTGGTTTCCAGGCCGGTACTCACAACAGTACTGGCAAAGCAGAGGTAAATGCTCAATGAAAGTGAAAGTCACTTAGTCCAACTCTTTATGACTCCTATCGACTGTAGCCCGCCAGGCTCCTCTGTCCATGGAATTCTCCAGGCGAGAATACTGGAGTGGGTACCCATGCCCTTCTCCAGGGGGTCTTCCTGAACCTATGAAAACTGAATTTAAAAACCAAAGGGGCTGAAGACGACACGCGGAATAGCCCCAGAGCAGGGGCCAGAGACATGAAGGGCAGGGAGACCAGATGGCCAGAGTGCAGATCTCTCTCTGCCACCTGCTGTGTGACCCTAGCCAAGTGATTTAGCCTGTCTGTGCCTCGGTTTGACCCCTGTGTGGGGCGGCTGCGGGAGGATTAATGAGTTAATTAACGAGCAGGGGTGCGGCGCACGGAGGGAGGGCCCAGTCGGCGTCTGCTCTTGTGATGACGAGGATGACTGCCAGCTGTGTCAGGGGCCCAGGTGCAGCCCCCCGACCCCGGTCCCACACGCACACCCCTGGAGCCCCACAGACCTGCTTTGTTGCTGGCTGTGCTAGAAGCGCCCTTGGGCGGGTGATGTCTCCTCTTGGGGCTTTGGGTTACTCATCTGTAAAGTGGGAAGAAAACATGCTGTGCTTACTCATTCATCCAGCCATCAGCAACTCACTCCTTTGTGCTCAGCCTTGTGCTGGTCAGTGTGAGGGACACAGTGGCGACCCAGACAGCCTCTGAAGGCCCAGGACGGTCGGGGCTGGGGTCACAGAGTGCCAGACGCAGCCTGCAGGGATGGCAGGGTAGGGATACGGGAGGCTTCCCAGAAAAGGGCTCATGTGAACTGAGACCCGAAGGGCGAGGGGAAGTGCCCTGAGTGGGGATTTCTATCTGGCTCAGGCTGGCTCCTCAGCACCTGGCACGGTGCCCGGCGCGGGGCTGGCCCCAGCGCAGTGAGTCTCGTGACCCGGTGAGGACGCTCATGAGAGGATCCGCGATGCAGCCCCGGCAGCCCCTGGTCGTCCTCCCAGCTCCTTTCCCGCAGGAGCAGGGCATGAGGGCGGAGAGGCCACCATCCCCAGCCCAGAGGTGGGCAGCCGTCCAGGAGAACCGGTTTGGCGGCGGGAGCCCAGTGGGAGGCGGGTGGGGACCCAAGCAGCCAACCTGTCTCAACTGGCCTGGGCCTCCTGGCCAGCAGGTGGCCAGAGCCACGGCTCTGCCAGGGGAACAGACCTGGCCAGGGTCGGGGGGCCCTCTGCCCCAGCCCCTTCTCTACCCCCACCAAGCCAGGAGCCCCTTCAGTGCGGCTCCCTGATTCCAGCCCCCAGAACACTGTCCATTCCACCCTCCCAGGCCTCGGGGACCCTGACCGACCCCGTTCTCCCTCCAGGCTTCTCTGCCCTCGCCTCCCTTGCAACTCCAGCTTCTCTCCTCCTCCCTACATTCCGACTCTCCCTCATCTGCCCAGACGTGCAACCCCCTCACCCGCCCACCCTGGTCCCACTGCCTCCTGTATGCCCAGATTTGCCCCCCACTGGCCTCAGGCCCAGCCTCACTCCTCACCTTGGCCTCTCTCACTGCCAGCCCATCCCTGCCCCCCAGCCCGCGGCCTATGGGCCCCAAGTCAGCTCCGAGCCCTCTGCAGGACAGGATTAGCAGCATGACCCCTCACTAAACCCAGGAGAGGGAGGAGCTTAGGATCCAGATGGGGTGGACAGGAGGCAGCCTGTTAGAGGAGGCAGCCAACCCAGGATGCCCACCCGCGAGGCCCCAGGCCATCCAGCCCCCGCCCCCTGCGGTGGGTGACTGCAGAGGATGGGGAGAGAGGGGCACACCTCCGGATATTTGCCTGGGGCCACCCCTTCCCTCTGGGCGCTGCACAGACGGCAGGACAAACAGAGGAACTGGCTGTGTTTATAGTGGCCAGGCGGGAGCCCCACCCCGGGGCAGCTCTGAGCACCGCTGGCTCCCCTGACCCCTCCATCAGTCCCCAAGCTCCTGACTTTACCGGAACCACAGAGGGGAGGGAGAGGAGCTGCTACATGTGAAGGGAGGGGCCTGGCCAGGAGCAGCGGGGCGTCAAGGAGTGGGCACTAGGTTTCCAGGCACGCCCAGAACTCAGGAATCAAGACAGCCCAGGGCCCGGAGGCCAGCTCTGCTGGGAGGCTGAGCCAGTCCACAGTGAAAGCACGCTGTGTGGCCCTGGGCCAGCAGCTCTGTGCCTCAGTTTGCTCTTCTGTTAGAAGAGGACCGAGACAGTACCTGCTTCCAGGAGTTCCTGCAAGCAGTCATGGAGAACCCAGCGCGATGGCCTGGCCCCAGGGCCGGTGCACATGAGGGGGCGGGCGGTAGACATCGGCCACCGTGACAGCACCAGCCCTGCCGGCCCCTCTGCTAAGCACTCGACCTGCAATCTGCACGCCTGACCCCGGAGGAAGGGGCCAACTTGGGCCTGTGTTCCAGACAAGGAAGGGGAGGCACAGAGAGGGCACCCGCTAGCCCAGGTCACACACAGCTTGGGAAGCAGAGTGGACTCAAGACACCAGGCTGGTCTAACCTGAGTCCGGGCCCCGCCAGTTCTCAGAATGATAGCAACCGCATCATTGGAGACACGTGTGTGCCCGGGCCTGCTCTGTGTCTAATCGCATTCCACCCTTGCCCCTAACCTGGGAGACAGGCATGCCCATCATCCCCAATTCACAGGTGGGAAGACTGAGGCCCAGAGAGGGGAACCCTAGGACTTGAACCCGGGCAGTTGGAGACCTGCCTGTCCTGTGGTTGTGTTTCTGTGTCATTATTGTCATCAACTCCCATGCTGTCCCTGGTCTCTGCCCCTTCCTCCCTCCTTCCCTTTCCTCTGTTCATCCAGACACTGCTTTTTCTCTCCTGCCCTGACCCGTCCTGGCGGAGAGGGTCCCTCCTCCTCCGACACTCCCAGGCCCCCAGTGGTAGGTGGGAGGTGGCACAATGTGGGGACCCACCCTACCGCCACCCTCCACCCCCCCAGGGCTCCTCCCTCGCCTATTCCACAGGCCTTCAGCACGTCCGTCCGGAGCGAGAAAGCAGTCCAAGAGCCAGTGCCAGCCACCAAACGTGGTTTACCGCGGCTCAGCCCCAGGACTCACACCACCACCTCCACCACCGTGGGGGTCCCTGAGCCTGCAGAGACGCCAATGCTGAGCTCACTGCCTCCCAGGACTTCCTTGGAGTGACTGACCTCACTCCCATTGTGCAGATGTGGAATCTGAGGCTCACAAAGGTGAAACCTCTTGCTACGGTCACAAAGCAGAGGTGGGCATGGAAGACAGTTGCCCCACCACAGAGTCAACATCCTTAAACTCTGGCCCATGGCCCACGAGGTCTTGCATGATTGGCCGGTCGGCTCTCCTCCCACAGGCCCCCTGCCCCCTCTGGCCCAGCCACCTTGGCCTCTTCACACCCTGGACATGCCCCATTCAGGGCCTTTGTTCTGGCAGTTGGCCCCCACCAACTCTCTTCTCACTGATCTCCACATAGCTCCCTCCCTCCCTGTCTGTCTCCACCCAAGTCTATGCGTGAATGTCCCTGGTCCTGTCCTCTTCAGCGCCCTCGCCCTCGCTGCTTTATTCTTCTCCACTGCACTCACCACGTAACTGTGTGTGTGGGGGTGAGTTTTCGGTGTCTGCTCCTACGAGAGTGTCAGCTCCTGCAGGGGAGCAGGGCCTGGCCTCTGCGGAGCTCCCCACTGTACCCCAGCGCCTACGACGCGGCGTGGCAGGCACTCGAGGAACGTCTGCTGAGTGAACGCGTTCACCTGAACCCGCTCCGCGGCGCCCCTGCTCAGAAACCTCAGGCTCTGCCCGGGGTCTCTCTCTGGCGGAGAAAGGCCTGGAACCCAGAGGCGGAGGGTGAAGCCGTGACCCCAGAGACGGGGAACACGGGAGGGCAGGGCGCAGCTTGCAGCCACCGACCCGGGCAGAGAAGCCTCTGAAGCCCGCTGCTCGCTGCTCCCACAGTGCAGACACATGTTGATCCTACGCTAAAACGCTTATTTCAATTAAAAAATCCCAAAAACTTGTGAATGACTTCACACGTGGGATGGGCAGTTTCCGACCTGTCCGAGCAAAACCTTCCCATTTTCCAGTCACCCCCTGAGCTCACAGGCTCTGCCCGCTGCCCTTCCGTGAGGAAAAAATGGCACCACGCTGCGGCTCCCCACACCAAGGAAATGAGCACCCATGGAGGACCCAGGTCCGCGAGAGTGACCGTGCGCTCGGGAGTGTGCTGTGTACACGTGTGTGTGTGTTCCTCCTGCCCTGGCTGCAGCTCCGAATAAAACCGCCCCCACCCCACAGGGCAATGGAGGGTGCTGACTTGGCCAGGGCCCTGGGGCCCGAGCGGAGGACGCAGCAGGGGCCGCGGCCGCCCTTTCCTGGTCACTGAAGTGAAACTAGAGCAGGAAGCGGGTGAAGGAGGCGCGCTCACCGGCCCCCTCACCCTTCTGCCATCATTTGCACCCACTGGCTCCAGAAGCCCCCTGGCTGCCTGGCTCCCCGCGCTGTGCTCTGATGCTGGACGGGGGTCTGGCTCACCTTGGCACCCCAGGCAGGCTCTCACGCCCCCCCTCAAACCCCAGACCATTCCCCCTCACACCTCTGCTCAGCTCTTGCTGCCCATCCACGTGCCCCCCCCCATCCTCCTCCTGCCTAGTCCTTGCAGGGAATCCTCAGGTACCCTGTCCTCAGATCCCGCCTCAAGCTTTGGGACGAACATGTGCCCAAGCTCTCTCCTTGGCAGACACCTGCTCTCCCCACAAAGGGCCCATCACACCCACCCACCATCTATTCCACCATCCTTGTCGGATGAGAGCTGAGCTCTGCCAGGCCTGGGGCAGGGCCCACAGCAGAAGCCGGGAGAGCCAGGGATGTCCCTGCCCTTGCCGAGCTCACACTCAAGGGGAAAGGAGACAGTTCACGGCAAGATATACCAGAAAGCCAGCTAGTGAGTCAGATGGTGAGTGCTGAGAAGAAAAAGAGCAGGGGTCAGCTGGGTGTGGAGGGTAAAGGCAAGCGGGGAGGGAGGGCCTCGCAGAGGAGGTCACACTAGAGTAGGGTGGGGAGAGGAGTGGGTGCCTGGGGGAGGAGGACCCCGGCCGCGAGAAGAGCCAATGCAAAGGCGTGGAGCCGCAGCGTGCTTGATGGCCAAAGAGCAGAGCGGAGGCCGAGTGGCCGGGGCGGAGCGGGGGCACGGGGAGGACTCGGCTTTACCTGCGTGAGATGGAGCCGCAGGAAGGCTCTGAGCAGGGCAGGAGTAGGGAGGCCCGGAGGAGGAGGACGCGTGAGGCCAGCAGGAAGAGGGTGGACGGGACACATGGGGCCTGTGGAGGCGGGAGCAGTGGGCAGGCTCTGGGCGCGCTGGACAGGTCGAGAAGGCGGGAGGCTTCGGTCTGGTCTTGCCCATGGCTGCATCCCCCCAGAGCCTGGCACCTGATCCGTTCTCTCCCAGCCCTTAGCATCACCTAACGTGTCACACGGTCACGATCGTGTCAGGTGTCTCCCCGCTAAGTTGGTGGCTCGGCGTGGGCAGGAACCGTGTTCCGGCTGTTATAGCTGCGCCCCAGTAACAGGGTTCTGCCCTGTGTGGTTACTGGGTGAGTGGAGGGGATACACGGGTTTCAGTGCTGACTCTGACCACGCTAAACCCTCTGGGCAGTTCCTGGGTATATGGGTGGAGAGGCCTTCCTCTCCTGTTTCCCAAACTAGGAAACTGAGGCCCAGGGACGAGAAGTCTCTGCCAGGGCTGCCCCGCGCCGGGGCACAAAAGTGTCTGCTCCGCCCCCTGGAGAAGACCTGTCGCTGCCAACCTTAGCCTCCTGCCTCCCTGCAACCCTGGCTCCTGCCAAAGCTTCTGCTCCAGATGCAGGACCTAGAGGTATACGGGTGAGAACATGCACAAGAGACAGCTCAGCCTCCAATGACCAGGACCAAGACCAGAAAGGCTGCGTGGTTAGGAGGGAATCTGAAGAAAGCAAAACCCTCCCCCGGGATGATGAGACTCCCCACTGGGACTGAGCAGGGCCCCGCCCGCCCCGGGGCCTCACCTCCTCCCCACACTTTGCCCCTGCCACACGAGCCCCTCCTTTCCAGGCCTAGACACGTGGAGCTTGCTGCAGCTTCAGGGCCTCGGTACCCACTGCTCCCTTGGCCCACAGCCGCGCGGTTCACCCTTCCTCGATCATCATGTCTTAGTGCAAACATATTCCCTGACCCCCTGACAAAATTTGCACCCCAGCTTTATACTTCTCCGTGGCATTCATTACCATCTGGCATTTTATACACCGGTTGATCATAAGTCCTGCCTCCCGCCCTTGTCCCCAGCAGGGGAGCCGTGGCTCCCCGAGAACAGGGGCCTTCGTCTGTCCTGTTCTCGCTGCCCCCCTGACAGCTAGAGCGGGCCCTGGCGCACAGCAGGCACGGGGAATACCTGTGCTGTGACTGAGTGATGCCATTGCCACAGTGATGAGGCTGGACCCCAGGAGGAACAGGGCAGAGGGTTAGACAGGAGTCCCCAAGCCCTGTCCATACCGCCTGGAAGTCTGACCTTGACGCCTGCAAAGGAACTGGGCTTCCTTAGAGTCTGAGTCTGGCTATTTAGCTAATAACCTGGTGTTTGTTCCGAACACAAGAGGTGCCCAGCTGTAAGCCCACTTTCCCAGGCCCTCCCACCACACAGCCTAGGCAGGGAATTTGAGCAAGTGGCAGTAAATCTCGGCTAGAGGCACATCACACAGGGGGTATGCCGCCAGAGATCCGTGAGTCCCCACGATGGGTGAAATCCCACAAACAGACATAGATCCGGGGCCACCCTGGCCTGAGGGAGCAGGGCCTGGAGCTGGCCGGGCAGGGAGCGAGGGGCAGCCTGCTCTTCGTGTTCCGGCCACACCGCAGGCCTCTGCCCACAAGGACTCTGAGGGCAGCTGGTGAGGAAGAGTAGACACCCAGGCTTGTGGCTCCTCTACCACCATCAAGCTGTGGGCCAGGAACTCGTGACTCTGGGCCTCTATGTCCTTGTCTGCAAACTAGGGGTCATGACGGTTCCTCTCTCCCCTGGGGGTGTCTGAATGATTGAAAGAGATGACCCGGCAAAGCATTCAGAGCAGTGCCTGGCGCCAAGTGGGTCCTCACTGCTACAGGCTGACCGCGGTCATTAGCGCTGCTGCTGCTTCCGCGCAAATAAAGGAACAGAGGAAGGAAAGAGGGTCCCCGAGCACGGTCCCCAGAGCAGGGCCCCCCAGAACAGGGTCCCCCAGAGCAGGGTCCTCAGAGCAGGACCCCTGAGCGGGGCTCCCCAGAGCAGGGCCCCCCGAGCAGGGTCCTCCCGAGCAGGGTCCTCAGAGCAGGGCCCCCCGAGCAGGGTCCCTCAGAGCAGGACCCCCCGAACGGGGCCCCAAAAGCAGGGCCCCCCGAGCAGGGTCCCCAGAGCAGGGCCCCCAAGCAGACGTGCCAGTCCTCCTGTCTCTGTTAAGACGCTCCCTCTCCAGGGCTGGGATGGGGCAGCGCAAAGGGCCCCCTTTATGTTCCGAGGGCCGGTCTGCCTCTCTCGCTAGACTGTGTCCCCCCGGAGGACAGGCCCTGGGGCCATCTCGGCCACCCTGCCCAGCACAGGTCGGGACACAGCTCAGAGAATGTGGCTGGATGAAGAGACGGTGCTCCGAGCCCCCTGGGGGGCCAGGCAGTTCCTGTGGCAGCCCCAGGCTTGGCCCCCTGCCACCCGCCCCCTGGCCAGGCTCCACGGGGCACAGACACAAAGGGCGCTGTTGGAGTCCCTCAGCTCCCCGGGAAGGGGACTGGATGCCATAACAAACCTGAGAGTGTGGGCGAGCCCCCAGAGCCTGGGGAAATCAGATTGAGACTTCATCCATTCCTCCCGAGGTGGGGCAGGAAGGAGGGAGGGGGCGGGAGGCAGAAAAGAGGCTCCAGAGGCCTCCCCGGCCCCCCTAACGCAAGTCCTTCCCCCCCCCCCANGGGAAGGGGACTGGATGCCATAACAAACCTGAGAGTGTGGGCGAGCCCCCAGAGCCTGGGGAAATCAGATTGAGACTTCATCCATTCCTCCCGAGGTGGGGCAGGAAGGAGGGAGGGGGCGGGAGGCAGAAAAGAGGCTCCAGAGGCCTCCCCGGCCCCCCTAACGCAAGTCCTTCCCCCCCCCCCACAGACACACGCGCACCCGCAAGACGCAGAGCACACGAGGTCGCGCCACAGTGCACAGAAGCTGACACAGACACGCAGCACAGGCGTCCAGCCACACAGCCCAGACCACAGGAACACACTCTCGTCACACGGCAAAGCCCCTGAGACGGGGCAGCGGGAGCCTGGGTGCAGGAAGGGCCAGCCTGCCCTGAGCCTCAGCTCCTGCCTCGGGGACACGGGCCCAGCAAGTGGCCGGAGCCAACCGTGCGGCGTCAGTGGGAGAAGGTCCCGCGGTCGGGACCCCAAGAAGTTAAGGACCCAGAAGCCCTTCCACAAACCGTGTAAAGAGCCGTACACTCCAAAGATGCAAGGGCTCCGGAGAGACCCAGAGACGCATACAGGGATCCTGGGGGAAGCCGGCGACACAGTCCCAGACAATCCCAGACAATCCCAGACACTCCGTGACGGCTGGACTCACCTAGGAAGGCAGACCCCAAGACCCCATCCCCCTAGGAGCCCTCCGGATACAGAGGGAGACCACGGGAACCACACACAGTGGGCAACGAGATCTGCCACAGACCCAGGCACACACACCACCAAGTCCGCGGTCACCCAGTGACCCCTCGGAACCACCCCCATGCAACCCAGACCCCAAGAACACACTCCCACAGAGACTCGGGGGAGCGGTATGTGTGGAGGGGGAGCCTGTGCTGAGACCTGGGCTAAGTCCCAGCGCACAGACACCTGCCATCTCCGCCTGAAACACACACGCGACCCCGCCCCTGGCCCCGATGAAGGTGTGGCCCCTCGCATGCGCTCAGGTGGCTGCCCTCCCCCACACCCAGGCGGCCTGCCCCCTCCTCCTTGAGGCCTGGCCCGCTCACCTCCACCATCCTTGGCCCTCCCTCGGGCCTGGGCTGCCCGCAGTGGGGGCAGGCCAGCAGACAGGGGGCTCCCAGCTGAAACCAAGCAGGGAGCTGGGATTGAGGGGTTCCCCTGGCCCACCGAGGAGAGCTGGCTGGCCTCTGTGCCCCAGCCGCCCTGGCAGCGGCTGGCAACTTGGCCCTGCCCTGGCAGGAGTTGAGCTTGGCTGTGGCTCTAGCCCCCGGGAGGGGGAGGGTGGAGGGCGGGGCGGAGGGAGGCAGGGCTGAGCCTGGAAAGCCTGGGCCACGTGGCCCACAACTGTCCCCGTGGAGGGGAGGGGACCAACCACTGCCCCTGCTCAGGCAGGGTCAGTCTCCCACCACACACACACGCCCCCATCTCACATCCAGGCCAGGCGAGGTGCCAGGGGAGCAGTGGCTACACAGCCCGGGGCTGCGCGTCTGAGAGGGGCAGCTGGGCCAGTTAGGTGTGGAATACCGGCCAGGGCTGCGGCGCGGGACAGGGCGCCAGGGTGTAAGCGTCCTCTCTGATGGGGAGGGTGGCGGGAGATCTGGGGCTTGCTGCGTCCCCTGACACCCAGGCTGCGACTCTAGCAAGAGCTCCAGAGGGCACAGTGACTGGGGTGCCCCTGCTCCGCTGCCCTTGCCCATCAGGATGAACTTGAGACTCGCAGGCTCACCAGGGGAGATCACGGTGAACCCCCCCTCACTGCCATATCTAGGTAAGGGGGGGCTGGATGACCGTGACGGCAATGGGGAGAGAGAAAGGTGGAGAGGGCCGGGACTTCTGTGTGCCATGCTGGCTGGCTGGCCAGGATGCAATTAACCCTTCTGAAAATAAGTGGCCTGACTTTCTGGAGAACCTCCTCTGGGCTGGGGCGTGCTCTTAGCACGCATGAAGTCCTTTTAGCTCAGCACTGCCCTCAATGGGCGGGTACTCTATCAGGCCGTTTTATCACGTGGACTAGGAGGCCTGACTGGCCTGGAAACCCCATCTACCCCTTCTGTCCACCACCTGCCCACTAAGCCTGGGGCTTCCAGCTGAGCCTGGGGCCTCCGCAGGGCAGGTTTCAGGGGCCCCTCCCCAGGTCCCAGGCTACCTACCCCCTCCCCCAGCAGTGTGAAGCACCTGTCAGGCAGCCACCCAGACCGGAGCCAAATGGGGCGGGTCCCCAAACCGGACCGGCTGGTTTGGGCTCTGGTGAGGGAGGCGGTCGGAATGGGTAGGTCTGACCAGCCAGGGAAACTAGGTCCCACGGGAAGGGACAGGGGAGGGGAGGGAAGGAGGGAGCACCCCTCCTCCAAAAGGAAGTCTCCCTGGAGACAAGGGGTCCTCCTGGGGACAGGCCTCAGGGGCAAGGAGAGGTCCGTTCAAGAACCTCTCACAGGGACTTCCCTGGTGGTCCAGAGATCAAGACTCCATGCTCCCAGTGCAGGGGGGCACTGGTTTGATTCCCGGTCAGGGAACTAGAGGTCACATGTCGAAACTAAGAGCCTGCATGCCACAAGTAAACACCTGGAACAGCTAAAGGGGGAGAAAAAAAGAGAGTCTCTCACGCCAGAACAGATCTTCATAATAAAAGTTTTAAAAAATACTCCCAAAGAGAGACTAAACTAACGAAGCCCCGTAAGATCCATCACTCAGATTCTCAACCATCAAGTTCTGCCATATTTAGGCTTCATCTCCCCTCCCTTTCTTTCCCTTCTCTCTGGCTCAGTCTCTGTCTCTTTATAATATGGAACACAGTTCAAAAGTCAGCGGCACCGAAGGGTGAACACTGACAGGTCTGCGCCCTCCTGCTTTGCCCCAGCTCAGCCATGGAGTCACTACTAGAGGTTCTACTGTCTTCTGAGAGCCTACGCACACCTGTGTGTGTATGTATGTGCACACATGCATATGCACACATAGATGCTTTTGCACTTAAAAAAAAATCATAAACGGCAGCACACCGCACACGCCACTGCACTTTGCTCTTCTCAAGACCGTTTGCTCCTCTGTGCCGCGGGCACCAGGAGGCGTTTGGCAGCGTCCAGTGGAGGTGAAGGCACGCTGGGGACCTGGCGTGCTCTCCCGGACCCACCCCCAGGGGCACACACGGGGAGGTGCACACGGCACAGTCTGAATCGGCGAGAGACTGGAAACACCACCGACGCTCGCCCACAGCAGGTGGATAACGAACTGTGTGATCCACTGGCCCCACACCAGAGTACACAACGGCGAGATCGAGCGACCCACAGCCACGTGTGGACGGACGTCAACCATGATATTACGCAGAAGCAGCAAAACAAGCCCGACACATCCTAGGACTTTGCTCAGAAACAGTTCAAAACCAGGTAAAATGAAACGTGCTCCTTAGGGAGGCACACAGAGGGGGCAAAACCAAAGAGAAAAGGGAGGGAGTGACTGCCTCAAAAGTCAGGGAAGGGGCTGCCTCCAGGGGTGGGGCGGCAGGGGCAGGCACCATCTGTAACTTCAGCTGGAGGAAGTGGTTACGTGGGTCTTACCCTTAAATTGGTCATAATGTACATTTCTACTTTACGCACTTTCCACACGTAGGCTAACTGTGATTTTAAATGAAAAAAACAGATATGTCTAATGCTCTTTCCAGGCTCCCATCTCTGCAAAGCACAGCCCTGCTGCTTTAGCAGCTGCGTGCAAGGGCCACAATGCCTTGAGCCAGTCCCCACGGGGCCAGGTCAGTGGCTTCCAGTCATTTGCTCTTACACATTGTGCAGCAGTGAAAACCGTGGGCAGAAGTCACTTCACAGGTGTGCCAGCATGTCTGTGGGCCAAGTGCCTACCAGCAGGACTGCTGGGCAAAGCACAGCACTGCCAAGCTGCTGCTCTCAGCCCTGCCCCTGGCCTCAGGCCCAGGGTGCTGTCACACCCTGCCATCTTCCCCACTCAGACAGGTGAAGTCTGGCCCCTCTTGGCCTTGTTTTCATTCGCCTTTTGGTGCTTAGTAATTGCCGGCTTCCCAGATGGCGCAGCACCTGGGAAGAATCTGCCTGCCAATGCAGGAGACTCAGGTTTGATCCCTGAGTTGGGACGATCTCCTGGAGAAGGCAATGGCAACCCACTCCAGTATTCTTGCCTGGGATATCCCATGGACAGAGGAGCCTGGTGGGCTACAGTTCATGGGGTCACAGAGAGTCAGACACAACTTAGCGACTGAGCAAGCACACAGGCACTTAGTACTTGCGCATCCTTTTAAATTTGTAAAAGTCACCGGAACTCCTTTTCTGCTAACAGTCTCTTCAAAGCCTTTGCCTCCTACATGCCACATGACGTAGATAAAAGTGAAAAAAAGAAAAAAAGGCTGATTTTGGGACTTCCCTGGGAGTCCAGTGGTTAAGCCTCCGCAGTTCCACTACAGGGGGTTCAAGCCCTGGTTGGGGAACTAAATTTCCACATGCTACACAGCGTGGCCAAAAAAAAAAAAAAAGCCTTTGTCTGTTTTTCTGTGAGGGTCAAGATCTTTGTATACCTAGACCAGCTCCCAGCTCTTCCCACCTCTCCAGCCTCATTTCTCCACCACCACCCCCAATCATGGGCTCCATCTCGCATTCATGTGTCCTGTCAACAGAAACAGGACACGTGTCCACCGTGAGCCGTCCAGGCTGGGACAGGGCTGCAGCATCCCTGCCCCCTGGGGCTTACAGTCCAGGACCACCCAGTGAAATGTGAAATTCCAGCTGAGAAGGGTGGCTGGAGGGATGGGAGCACGGTGGAGCCGGGCTGGAGCAGGGCAGGAGCCAGGCCACCAGGGGAGTCAGGGGAGCCAAGGCAAGCGCTGAGGATGGCCTGCATCTGGAAGATATGACTCTGGCTGCACGTCTGAGGATGGAATGAATCTGAGGATGGGATGAAGGGGGCCTCAGTGGACGTGGGGACAGGTGATGAGACCGAAGCACTGCTCTGGGCAACCGGTGAAGGCAGCCACGGCCGGGAATGGAGGGAGGGCCCCAGACCAGAGGTGTGTCTGCCCACAACGTGCAACTCCTGTCGATGAGTCACATGTGGGGGCCGAGGGCAAGGCAGGCGCCAAGGGCGACTCTGAAAGTCGGTAAGTCACACTGCTGTCTTTCACACAAGGGTGCGCCAGAGGGGATCCAAAACTGCCAGGCCCCAGAACTACTCAACTGTGAAACTGAGATGAATAAAGCTGAAGACTCACGTTCCCCGATGCTAAGGCCTGGGGTACAACCACAGTAATCAAGACAGTGGGGAAAAAACAGAGGTCAGTGAATGGAATAAAGAATCCAGACAAAGACCCAAACAAATACACCCAACTGGTTTTTAAAACACTGATTTTTTTTTTTCATTGTGGTAAAATATAGCTTGTCTGTTCTTCAGTTGCTAAGTTGTGTCTGACTCTTTGTGACCCCATGGACTTTAGCATGCCAGGCTTTCCTGTCCTTCACTATTCCCCAGAGTTTGCTCAAACTCATGTCCATTGAGTTGGTGATGCCATCCAACCAGCTGATCCTCTGTCACTCCCCTTCAATCTTTTCCAGCATTACCATCTTTTTTGATGAGTCGGCTCTTCGCATCAGGTGGCCAAAGTATTGGAGCTTCAGCTTCAGCATTAGTCCTTCCAATGAATATTCAGGACTGATTTCCTTTAGGATGGACTGGTTTGATCTCCCTGCAGTTCAAGGGAGTCTCAAAAATCTTCTCCAGCACCACAATTTGAAAGCATCAATTCTTCGATGGTCCAACTCTCACATCTATACATGACTATTGGTTAAACCATAGCTTTGACTATACGGACCTTTGTCAGCAAAGTGATGTCTCTGCTTCTTAATATGCTCTCTAGGTTTATCATAGCTTTCTTTCCAAGGAGCAAACGTCTTCTAATTTCATGGCTGCAGTCACTGTCTGCAGTGATTTTGGAGCCCAAGAAAATAAAGTGCCACGAAGTGATGGACCAGATGCCATGATTTTAGTTTTCTGAATGCTGAGTTTTAAGCCAGCTTTTCCACGCTCCTCTTTCACCCTTATCAAGAGGCTCTCAAGTTCCTCTTCGCTTTCTGCCATTAGAGTGGTATCACCTGCATATGTGAGGCTGTTGATATTTCTCCCAGCAATTTTGATTCCAGCTTGTGATTCATCCAGCCTGGCATTTTGCATGATGTTATATATAAGTTAAATAAGCAGGGTAACAATATACAGCCTTGTCGTACTCCTTTTTCAATTTTGAATCAGTCCATTGTTCCATGTCCAGTTCTAACTGTTGCTTCTTGACCCGCATACAGGTTTCTCAGGAGACAAGTAAGGTGGTCTGGTATTTCCATCTCTTTAAGAATTTTCCAGTTTGTTGTGATCCACACAGTCAAAGGCTTTAGCATAGTCAATGAGGCAGAAGTAGATGTTTTTCTGCAATTCCCTTGCTTTCTCTATGATCCAAGGGCTTCCCTGGTGGCTTAGACAGTAAAGAATCCACCCACAATGTTGGAGACCTGGGTTCGATCCCTGGGTTGGGAATATCCCATGGAGGAGGGCATGGCAACCCACTCAAGTATTCTCGCCTGAAGAATCCCCATGGACAGAGGAGCCTGGTGGGCTATAGTCCATGGGGTCACAAAGAGTCGGACACGACTGAGTGACTAAGCACATATATACTTTATGATCCAGTGGATATTGGCAATTTGATCTCTGGTTCCTCTGCCTTTTCTAAACCCAGCTGGTACATCTGAATTTCTCAGTTCACACGCTGCTGAAGCCTAGCTTGAAGGATTTTGAGCATTAGCTTGCTAGCATGTGAAATGAGCACAGTTGTNCATATATACTTTATGATCCAGTGGATATTGGCAATTTGATCTCTGGTTCCTCTGCCTTTTCTAAACCCAGCTGGTACATCTGAATTTCTCAGTTCACACGCTGCTGAAGCCTAGCTTGAAGGATTTTGAGCATTAGCTTGCTAGCATGTGAAATGAGCACAGTTGTAGTTGTGAAACATTCTTTGGCATTGCCCCTCTTTGGGACTGGACTGAAAACTGACCTTTTCCAATCTTGTGGCCACCACTGAGTTTTCCAAATTTGCTGACATACTGAGTGCAGCACTTTCACAGCATCATCTTTCAGGATTTGAAATAGCTCAGCTGGAATTCTATAACCCCCACTAGCTTTGTTTGTAGTAGTACTTACTGTAAGGTCCACCTGACTTCACACTCTAGGATGTGTGGCTCTGCTAAGTGACTATCATGGTCATCCAGGTCATTAAGATCTTTTTTGTACAGTTCTTCTGTGTATTCTTGACACCTCTTCTTAATATCTTCTGCTTCTGTTAGGTCCATACTGTTCCTGTCCTTTATTGTGCCCATCTTTGCAAGAAATGCTCCTTGGTATCTCTAATTTTTTTTGAAGAGATCTCTAGTTTTCCCATTGTATTGTTTTCCTCTATTTCTTTGCACTGATCACTGAGAAGGCTTTCTTAGCTCTCCTTGCTATTCTCTGAAACTCTGCATTCAGTTGGGTATATCCTTCCCTTTCTCCTTTGCTTTTATTCTTCTTTCAGCTATTTGTAAGGCCTCCCCAGACAACCACTTTGCCTTCTTGCATTTCCTTTTCTTGGGGATGGTTTTGGTTACTGCTGCCTAGACAGCATACATAACGACTTCCCTGGTGGCTCAGACGGTAAAGAATCTGCCTGCAATGCAGGAGACCCTGGGTCAGGAAGATCCCCTGGAGAAGAAAATGGCTACCCACTCCACCATTCTTGCCCAGAGAATACCATGGACAGAAGAGCCTGGCTGGCTACAGTCCTTAGGGCTGCAAAGAGTCAGGCATGACGGAATTACTATTAAATATCTATCTATGATTTAACTAGCCTTAATCCTAGAGCGTGAACGACAGTGGCACTGAACGCATTCACAATGCTGTACAGCCGCCACTGTGACTCACGCTCCAAACTGCGCCATCATCCCCAGCAAAGGCCCTGTGCCCGTGGACGCTAGCTCACCACTCCTTCCTCCCCGCAGCCCCTGGCAACCACTGGCAACCCCTGTTCTACTTTCCTTCTCTATGAATCTGCCTGTTCTTTGAAGAATATATAAGTGGACTCTTACAATATCTCTCCCATGTGTGGCTTATTTCACTAAGCATAATGTTTCAAGGTCCATCCATTTTGTAGTACGCATGTAAACCCCATTCCTTTTTATGGCTAAATAATATTCCATTGCATGTATACACCAAACTTCGTTTACCCATTCATCTGCTGGACGCCTGGGTTGTTTCCACTTTTAAGCTATTGTGAATAAAGCAACTATGAACATTAAAGTGTACAAATATCTGTTCAAGTCTCTGCTTTCAGTTCTCTGGATACTTATCTAGGAGTCAAATTGCTGGGTCATATGGTAGTTCTATATTTAACCTTTTGAGAAATGACCAAACTGTTTCCCACAGCAGCTGCCCCATTTTGCACCTCCAATAGCAATCCATGAGGGTTCCAATTTCTCTATCTCCTCACCAACACGTTAGTTTTCTTTTTTTTTTTTTTTTAAGATAATAGCCGTCCTGGTAGGTGCGAAGCTGTATCTCGTTGTAATTTATTTTTGACAGAGAACTATAAGCAATTCAATGGAGGAAAGACAGCATTTTCAACAAACAGTACTGGAACAAAGGGACATCCATATGCTAAAAACATGAGCCTTTATCTGAACTTCGGACTTACACAAACCTTAACAAAACTTTTAGAAAACAAACCAGCACATCTGCAAGATCTAGGGCTAAGCACAGACTCCTTAGACTGGGTACCAAAAGCATGACCCATAAAAGGAAAAATTATTAAAGTAGACCTCATCAAAATTAAAAACTTCTGGTGGATTTCCCTGGCAGTCCAGCGGTTAAGAATCCACCTTCCAGTGAAGGGGACATGGGTTCGATCCCTGGATGGGGAAATGAGATTCTATATGCTGTGGGGCAACTAAGCCCAAGCACCACACTAGAGGCCAGAGGTTACAACTGCTGAGCCTCGCACACTGGAGCCTGTGCTTTAGTGAGAAGCCTGCAAGCAGAGAAGCCCAGTCCAATCTGCAAGCAGAGAAGCCCAGTCCAATCTGCAAGCAGAGAAGCCCCTGGGAGAAGGCCATACCACCCTGAACACACCCAATCTCATCTGGTCTCAGAAGCTAAGCAGGGTCAGGCCTGGTTAGTACTTGGATGGGAGAAGCCCCTGTGTCCCATACTAGAGAAAAGCCTATGTGCTTCAACGAACACTCAGAGCAGCCAAAATTAAAAAAATAATAACAAAAAAAATTTTTTTTAATTAAGAACTTCTAGTCTGCAAAAGTCCATATAAAGGATATTAAAAAGTAACAGATTGGGGGAAAATATTTGCAAGCCACATACCTGACAAAGGACTAATATTTCAAAGACATAAAGAATTCTCAACGCTCAACAGTAAAAGAACCCCAACAATCCAATTAGCAAATGGGCAGAAGACATGAAGATGATTCACCAGAAAGGATACACAGATGTCAGATAGGCTCGTGAAAGGATGTCTGACAGCATTAGCCGTTAGAGAAATACAAACTAAAGCCACAGAGAATTCTCATTACATGCTCATTAGAACAGCTAAAATAGAAAATGGTGATAACACCAAATGCTGGCAAGGACACAGAGAAACTGATCACTCATTCGCTGCTGGTGGGGATGTAAAGTTGTACAGCCATCCTAAAAAAATAGTTTGGCAGTTTCTTTAAACACGCCTCCACCTACACACCAGCAGCTGCACTTCTGGGTATTTGTCCCAGAAAAAACGAAAATTTACATTCACACAAAAACCTGTATGAGATTATTAACAGCAGCTTCATTTCTTTCTTTTTTTTTTTTTTTTTTAGCAGCTTCATTTCTAATAGCCAAAAACTGGAAACACCCCAGACGCCCCTCAGTGGGTGAATGGTTCCATAAACTACGGCACATCCACTGCTGCTGTACTACTCGGCAAAAAAAAGGAACCAGGTGTTGACACAGGCGACAACCTGGATGAATCTCCAGAGAACCATGCTGAGTGAAAAAAATGCCAACACCCAAAGGTTATGTACAGTACGATCTTATTTACACAACACTGTTGAAATGACAGAATTATAAAAATGGGGAACAAATAGATGAGTGGCTGTCTGGAGTGAGGCACAGAGCAGGGACGGGATGCGGCTGTACAAAGGGCACGGGGGATCCCTGTGATGGAGTCTTCTCCATCCTGACTGTATCTGTGACAACTTCCTGGTTGTGATCTTGTACTCATTCTAATTTTGCAAAATGTTACTACTGAAGGGAGCTGACCAAAGGGTACAGGGGCTCTCCCTGTTTTGTTTCTCACACCTCCTGATTAAAGCACAACAATCTCAAAATGAAAAGCTTCATGAAAAAATACTAATATTGTCGTTCAGTCTCTAAATCATGTCTGACTCTTTGCGACACCATGGACTGCAGCATGCCAGGCTTCCCTGTCCTTCATCATTTCCCAGAGTTTGCTCAAACTCATGTCCATGGAGTCAGAGATGCCATCCAACCGTCTCATCCTCTGTCACCCCCTTCTCCTCCTGCCCCCAATCTTTCCCAGCATCAGGGTCTTTTCCAATGAGTTGGCTCTTCATATCAGCTGGCCAAGGTATTGGAGCTTCAACTTCAGCATTCAGTCCTTCCAATGAATATTCAGGGTTGATTTCCTTTAGGACTGACTGGTTNCCTTCTCCTCCTGCCCCCAATCTTTCCCAGCATCAGGGTCTTTTCCAATGAGTTGGCTCTTCATATCAGCTGGCCAAGGTATTGGAGCTTCAACTTCAGCATTCAGTCCTTCCAATGAATATTCAGGGTTGATTTCCTTTAGGACTGACTGGTTTCATCTCCTTGCTGTCCAAGAGACTCTCAAGAAGTCTTCTCCAGCAACATAGTTCAAAAGCATCAATTTTTTGGCGCTCAGCCTTCTTTATGGTCCAACTCTCACATCTATACATGACTACTAATAACTTATTAAAAATGCCAGATCCTGTCCCACCTTAGAACATGCTGTTCATTTTCCTTGGAACACACAGGCTTCCACACACTGACTCCTCTTACAGCCCTCAGCTCCGATGTCTCCTCCTCCAGGAAGCTTTCCCTGATTTCCCAGGCTGAAGCCAGGGCTTATCTCAGTCCTCAGGGCTTCCCCCACCAAAGCCATGACACGGGGGCCTGTGCTTTCCTCAAGGTCACTCTGGGGCTGTCACTGCCTGGTGCTGTGTCTGTTTCTATCACTGGACATGAGGGCAGGGTCTTGCTGAGGAGACAGGTCAGAGGAGGGGCCCAGTGATTATCTACAAATGCAAGAGTGAGTGGCACTGACAATAATATTGACAGCTAACACTTGTTAGAGAGGTTTCTATGTGCTAGATCTGTTTTGAGAGCTTTACATGGATAAAATAACCTGTATAACAACCCCATTTTACAAATGGGGAAACTGAGGCCGCCGGGGGTGGTGGTGGAGGAGGGATGAGGGAGGAGCTATGAGCCCAAGGTCACCCAGCTAGCAGGTTGCAGACCTGGGAAGCAAACCCACGCCTGCGGATCAGGGCTTTTGATAGGATCACTATCCACAAGGTTCTCCAGGAAAGGCTGGATGAGACCAGCTGAAGGGGAAAGCCAAGGGGCAGGGGGGCAAGGGAAAAGACCCTGCTGCCTCCTCCCTAGTCCATTCCCACGTGGAAGGGGGGGCAGGCTCACCCTCTTCCACGGAAGGCCCCTTCTGTGGAACTGACACACCCAGAATGGTACCAGAACCCCCTTCCCACCTAACAGGTATCCGGGAAGGCCTCCTTCACATCAAGGGCCTGTAACTGAATCCCATCTATCAGCCTGGGAAGCCGGCAGTGCCCTCCATGGGGAGGAGTGCCCACCTTCACTGGACACGTGCCTGCCTGTAGTCTCTCCAGTCATGTCTGACTCTCTGTGACCCCATGAACGGCAGCCTGCCAGGCTTCGCTGCCCATGGGGTTCTCCAGGCAGGAACACTGGAGTGGGTTGCCATGCCCTCCTCCAGGGGATCTTCCCAGCCCAGGCATTGAACCTGCGTCTCTCATGTCTCCTGCAGTGGTATTAAACCGGTAGTGGGGCGGGGGAAGGGGGAGGGGGGCGAGCCGAGAGGAGCCCCCAGGCATCCTCCTGAGGCTCCCCCAGGGCTTCCTCCGGCTGTGGGAGGGGCTTCCCTCTGACACGTGCTGGGGAGCATTCCTACTGCCAGGCGATGTCATCGCTCCACTAGAGAAGCCTAGTGAGAGCGAGCTGCAGCTGAGCAGGCAACCATTCACATCCAGTTTTCAAACCTGCAGCACGATACGATACAGGATACTGTTCAGGGAAGCAACGAGGAATCCCAGCGAGGCTGCGGTACCTGTGGGAGGGGCCCTGGGGACTCTAAGCACGGCAAGTGTGCTTGCTCTCTTAGTTGGGCAACAGGCCCAAGGGAGGCCATCAGGTGGCTCTGATCTCTTTCACACACAGTCTCTTTCTCTCTCTCCCTGTCTATCTGTCTCTAACACATACACACTCTCTCTCCACCCACCCCGCAAGGCTGTAACTGGTCCTGTGATCAGAGCAGCGGCTCTCCTTGGTCCCGTGCAACTCTTGGGAATTTGCTGTGTGACTCAGGGAGCTCACACCGGGGCTCTGTGACAACCTAGAGGGGTGGGATGGGGTGGGAGGTTCAAGAGGGAAGGGACATGTGTGTACCTATGACTGAGTCATGTTGATGTATGGCAGTAACCAGGGCTTCCCTGGTGGCTCAGATGGTCAAGAATCCACCTACAATGCAGGAGACCCCGGTTTCCTGGGTCAGGAAGGTCCGACTGGAGAAGGGAATGGCGACCCACTCCAGCATTCTTGCCTGGAGAATTCCATGAACAGAGGAGCCTGGCGGGCTACAGTCCATGGGGTTGCAAAGAGTCGGACACGACTGAGCGACTAACGCACACACACATAGTAGAAACCAACACAATATTGTAAAGCAATTATTCTTCNCTTGCCTGGAGAATTCCATGAACAGAGGAGCCTGGCGGGCTACAGTCCATGGGGTTGCAAAGAGTCGGACACGACTGAGCGACTAACGCACACACACATAGTAGAAACCAACACAATATTGTAAAGCAATTATTCTTCAATTAAAAAAAACAAAAACAAAAAAACAGGATTCCATGGCAGGTCTGACCCAGGCCGGAGTCACTCACTTAACCATGTTTACACTCTCATTCGGCCATGCACTCAACAATTCTTGATCATACACTCAGTGTATGCCAGGCATTGTGTTAGGCACTGGGGACACAGTGAATAAGACAGTCCCTCCTTCCCGGAGATGACAGGCTAGTGACCGAGGGAGACAAGATAACATAAAAGTAAACAAAAAAGTACATGGCCAGTGGGAGAGGAGACAGGGCACGGGGTGTGTGAGGGGGACAGGGTGTCTAGGGGGGTGGGGGTCCCTGAGCAGGAGCAGGGGGAGTGAGGGAGCCACGTGGGGAACCTAGGGAAATGCTTTCAGGGTAGAGGGAACCACAACTGCAAGCACGTTCCAGAATGCCTGAGGCTGGCCCAGGAGGCCTGTGTGGCAGGAAGGGAGGGAGGGGGTGAGGGGAGAGTGGCGTGGCTGAGGTCAAAGCGAGTCCACACTAAATGCAGAACAAGAGCCGCTCCGGAGCCCAGACCTCCTGACCACAGCCCTCCCGGAGGTGCAGCTGCCCTACCTCCATCATGTTATGTTGAGGAGCAGGAAGCAGGTGGGGGGGATAGGAAAACTCTCCGGGGGCCCAGCTGGCCAAGGGCAGAGCTGGGGCAGGAGCCCCTACAGATAAGCAGAGGGGAGGGTGAAGAATGAGGGTGGGGGAGGGGGATGGCTCTCAGCTGGGGGCCTCTGGTCCCAGAAGAGCGGGAGCCCAAAGCTACGGTTCGTGAAGAAGGCTCACTGGAAGCCAGGGGCTCAGCGCAGCCCTGTGCCCCCAGACCCCGGTCATCCGTTCTGCTATACTGCTTACCAGCCTCACTAAGAGCAACTTAAGAATTTCCATTTTAAACCACTCACTTGCAAAAAAAAAAAAAAAAGAAATTACTTAAAAATAGTCACCCAGACATGAAGGTTGGCCTGAACTCCTACAAAGCACCATCTATGAAGTAGCGGAACCCGAATCCAATCGCGCCTCTAGGCCTAAGGCCCAACATACAGGAAGCACAGGGCACAGAGGAACTTGTGACATGACACCACGAGGATGCCCGGTGAGGCCCGGGCCGCGGGAAGCTCCAGAGGACAGAGGATCAGGGCTTTGGACAGATCAGCGACCCAGTCAGCGGGCACCGGAAAGAGCCCACATAAGACTCCAGGGGCCTGTCAACCAAACGTAGAGCAGACCTTGTCCGGAAGCCGAGTCAAACACACACGCTGGGAAAAACGACGATAAGACAACTGGGGAAGTGCGAGGCTATTCAGAAAGTACTGGCTCTTTTTCTCCTGTGACCGTGGTATCGTGTGTGGGGGTGTGTTTAAAGACTCCTTATCTCTTACATGCAAAAAATCTGAGATATTTATGGCTGCAGTATACCGATGTTTAAGAACTGCGTCCAAAGAATCAGGGAGGTGGGGGTGGGGTACAGATGAAAAAGCCAGGTGGTGACAGATAACTGCTGAAGTTGGGGCGGGGACCGTGAGGAGGGCAGCAGGCCATTGTTCAGAAGAACGTGTGGACACTTCCCTCACACAGAGGTTTTAAACGTTTTGCAAAAGGGAATGTGACCTAGTCAGAACAGTGACGAATTCATGGTCGCTCACCTTGTGGACACGTATCCTGCCTCTGATAACTGTACAGACCTCACGGCAGTAGTGGCTATAATGATGGAGTCGCTCTAAATGGGAACCAGTGCAGAGACATCCGGGGCTCAGGGCCTGGCCCCAGGTCACAGAGGAGGCTGCGGGAGCCGGGTGAGGCTAGCAGGAAAGCTGGATGCCCAGTCCTTGCCCGCAGGGGATGGGGGAGAGGAGGCCAGGGAGCCCTTGGGGAGCGGGGGTGCACAGGGGCTTCTAGACTCTCAGCTCCCCTCATTCCTACTGAATGAATCGTAATGGCTCCTGCGATGCAACAGTCACACCTGAGCACAAACCTTTCCTGAAATTAAACCATCAGCCACTCCATGGGAGCCTGAAATGGTAACCAGCAACGGATGACAACATCAGATTTGGGGGCCCACAGGATCTGGGGGGGTCCATCAGCCTGGGCGCTCCTCCCTGCAAGGTTGCAGGGCTGGTCCCAGGACCCCAGGCCCTCCACCAGCAGGGGCATGCATGCCCTGCCCCCCATCCCCTCCCCCTCCAGGTGCCAGGAGCAGCCAGGACGGCTGGCGTGCGGGGACCAGCACCCCCCTCGTCCTGGGTCTACAGAAACCATCTCCCCTGTGTGGCTTCAGCAGGATCCTGCCTGCAAACAGGGAAGCCTCTGCAGGGGAGTTGGGGGAGTAGAAACTGAGGGAGAGGAGAGGAGAGACAAGAGGCAGAGACTTGAGAAGAGAAAGACAGGAGGGGGGAGGAGACAGTCAGCTGCCCAGACAGGGGCTGGCGGGCCCAGGGATGAAGGGGCCCCCGACGCCTCCTCTGGGGCCTCAGCTCCCTTGTCAGTCACATCTTCCTGTAGTGAGGCTGTGGGGTGACAGGGCTGACACGACTTAGTCACGCCATGTCAGAAGCCTAGAAAAGTGTCCAAACATTGCGAAAGCTAATATGTGACTTCTACCGTTTCTGTAAGCCAGTGGCTCTCATCTCGGTTCAGAATCACACTACAGTCGCCCAGGAGCTTAAAAAAAAAACAAACACAAAACCCAACGCTCAGGCCCCACAGCCAGAGATTCAGATTCAGTGGTCTGACCTTTCGTTGTTTAGTCGCTCAGTGGCGTCCGACTCTTTGCGACCCCATGGACTGCAGCGCGCCAGGCTTCCCTGTCCTTCACCGTCCCCGGGAGCTGGCTCAGACTCATGTCCGTTGAGTCGGTGGTGTACACCTGTGCCGGGGAACCCTAAGGACCATGGGATGGGGGTGGAGAGGAGCCTGGACACAGAGTCCCAAGACCGAGTCCTCAGGGGCTGGTATAAGTGAGACAGACTGATGGGGGGTGGGGTGGGGGCGGAAAGGAAAGGGAGAGGGAGGGGCAGGGCACGCGGCCTAGGAGGCCCCTCTCCGCCTGCCCACTGGAGTCTGGGGCCGGCTGAGGAATGTGAGGAATGAAGCAGGCCTGGCACGGCCATCCCCAGGTCCCCTCCCCCCTCGCAAACTACCAAGAGCCCATCCTTGGCCAGGTCACTGGCCAGGCTGTCAATCACCCCCTGCTCCCCCAAGGCCTGGGCAACCACTCAGTCCTCTGGGCCTGAAGCCCACTCCCAGCCCTCTCCTCGGGGTGCCCGTTCTGAGCCCCTTTCTCCTCTTGTGTCCCCCGTTCCCCCAGTGCTGGACCACAGAGCGCAGCCCAGGCGCGGGGCCCTGATCAGTGGCGGGTGCGTGCTGCTGACTGCAGCATGTGGCGGGCAGAGTTCATCACCTGCTCTGGAGGCGGGAGTGGCCTAAGAAAGCTGCCCAGAGGTGTGACCTTTAGCCCCAGCCCCAGAGAATAACTGAGGTGAGAGTGTGAAACAAAGGCCTGCGAGGCTGGAGCGCAAGAGGCGAGCGGAGGGGTCAGGCCCAGCCCACCAGAGGGGACCCGGAAGGGTCTGGAGCTGGGAAGGGACACGCTCAGACCGCAACCACAGGCGCTGGCTGCCCTACACCTGGTCCCCTCGCAGGGCTGGAGAACCGCGGCCAGCCTCCAAGGGTGCTCAGCTATCCCTACATCCCGCCACCACCCCACGGGGAGCAGCCCGGCCCTGGCTCCCTCCAGCCACTCTGTGAGGAGACCCCAGCAGGCTGTTTCCTGCATCCCTGAGCCTGTTTCCTGATAATTAAACCGTAAGCTGATTAGTCAAGGAAAACCTTTAATTAGCCCTTGAAATCATTCAGGAAAATTACAACCTCCTCTCCGGGCAACCTGCCCGCCCTCTGCTAGGGCCCAGGGGCGGTGCCTGGGAGGAAGCAGAGCATGGGGGAGCCAGGCTCCTGCCTCTGCTCTGAGGGCCTCACCCAGCCAGGCTGAGCCCAGGAAGCAACATGCTGCGCGGGAGAGGCGGCCATGGACTCCCCTCTGCCACGTTACCAAGCGTCCGAATACACCCAGCGAGAGGTGGGCAAGGCCCGGCTTGAGAAGTGTGGCCCTCTGCTGAGTGGCATCAGAGGAGACCTAACCTAAATAAACCAAGAGCCAGACCACGCTCATGGACTGGGAGCCTCAACGCCATGTCTGTCCTTGGGGCACGAGGCTTGTCTCATACCTAAGTGGCGGTACAAAAAGTCAGCTGGCCGAGGTACTTGGGAAGGACGCATGCGTGGGAGGGCTTGCTCCCCACGCCATCAAGACCTATTAACAGCTGTTGGGACTTCCTTGGTGGTCCAGTAGCTAGGACTCTGCTCTCCCAATGCAGGCAGCCCAGGTTCGATCCCTGGTCAGGGACCTGGATATCACATGCTGCAACTGAAGATCCTGCCGGCTGCTACAGAGGCTGAAGATCTCTTGTGCCACAAATAAGACCTGGCGTGGCCATTTAAATGGAAATATTTAGAAAAAAGACAACTATATGAATTAGGATAGCGGGGTACTGATCCAGGAATAGGCAAACTTGAGCTCAAAAAAGAATGAGAGTACCCAGAAACAGACCCACTTACAGAGACATGACTTTATGGCCCAGGTGGCAGAGGAGAAACGACGGCCTACTGTCATAACGGTGTACGGATGACTGGGGATCCCAGTGGAAAATGTGAAACCGAGTGACTACCTCACACCACACACGCGCGTGCGCGCACGCACACACAAATTCCAGAACAAAGAGCGACTAAATGCGAAAAGTAGAACTATAAAACTATAAAGGAAGTGGGTGATAAATCTGCCTACAGTAAAATTAAAAGCTTCATCAAAAGACACGATTTAAAGAAACTGAAAAGACAGGCCACCAAATGAGAGAAGGTAAGGAGGACCAGCTCAGAAACACAAGTTCTGGTCCAGACTCTTAAGACTTAACTCACAGAAATTCAAAATGAAAATGCAGACAGCCCGGAGGAGAAAGAGGCAAGCGGCTGGAATGGGCCCTTCACGGGGGCGCTCCAGATGTGCACTCCAGATGTGCAGAGCGGGGAAGGCTGCTCTGGCCCGGGAGGAGATGCCACGGCACCAGCTCGGCACCAGTGGGCAGGATGGGCCCAGCACTCACCACTGGCGCTGCCCTCCCCTCCCTCATCTCTGAAATGGGTCGAATCCTTCCGGGAGGACTAAGCAGAAGCAGCGTGGGAGTTCTGTACAGGCACTGGGCCTGGCACGTGCAAACCCTCAATTAGTTATCCCTACTAATCAGCCTCAGGAATAAGGACTCCCCAGGCTCAAGGTCATTTGAGGCCTTCTCTTGCCTCCGAGATGGAGCTGGGATATGTCAGGGGTGTGGCCAGAAGGCTGAGAGTCCAAGACACCGGCTCCAGCTGGGTAGCAACTGGGTCTGTTTATCAGCACAGTGTCCCTGGAGGCCACAAAGGGCCAGGCACTCCTGAGTATTTGTTGGAAAAAAGATAATAAACCCATCACATTCCTATTTCTCTGCCAGGCCCGAGGATAAGTGTGTTAGGAGCAGAACCTCAGATATGCCCTGGGACACCCAGAGGAGCCTCGGTTCTAGAGAGGAAGAAACTGGGACACGGAGAGGCCCAGTGGCTGTCAAGATTCAATTCCAGAGTAGATAGAACCAAATGCCACTCTTCTTTCAGTTCCTCAAAGGTGCCCTGCGCTCTCCCACCTCGGACATCAGCTCCCTCAGCCTTGAACCCACGACCCTCCACCTCCCTGAGTTCATCCTTCAAGTGGCAGTTCCTCCTCAGGAAAGCCTGCTCTAGAATTCTCACCTGGGGGGAATTACCCCCCTTCCCCCGCCCAACATACACCCCGGCAGAGATATGCTCCACTTGTTACAACCTCCCATTCATTCATTCAGCCCACCAGTGCGTAGGGAGCGCCTAGTGGAAGTCAAGCCCTGAGGATACAGCAAGGGACACAGTAAGCCGCCCACGTGCCCCCGCCCTGAAGCTAAGTTATGGGGGTGGGTGGGCGAGGGGGACACCAACCAACACAGCCGGTCACCCTGGAACAGCAGTGGTGGAGAGGGGACCAGGGAAGCCAAGCAGGCCAAGGTGGGGAGAGAGAGAGGAGGCCACTGTAGACCTAGGCGGGGGCGCTGAACAGAGAGCCTGAGGCAGACTCGGCCTGGAATGCTCCAGCGACAGGGCCGCAGGAGACGAGTGAAGGCGAGCAGGGAAACTGGGCCAGAATCTTCACTGGGCCAGAATCTTCCGGGACCTGGAAGGCTGCTCCCCAAAAGCGATGAAGCCAGGGAAGGGGTCCCCCGCAGGACAGCGGCGGGATCTGACGCGGGCTCCCTCCAGCTGGGCGTGCGGACCGACTGTGGGGCAGTGGCTGGGTA
>SJYX01020078.1:306428-362002 GCA_006410675.1 Oreotragus oreotragus
GGGTGGGGGGGGGCGGGGGGGGCTGCCCCCACAGTGGAGGCTGGAGTTGAGGGTGGCTGGAACTAGGGGGTGGCAACAAAGAGTGGGAGGCCCCGGGTTCTCATCTGAAGGTAGAAGAGCAGGCTTTCTGGACATCATGGATGTGGAGGAAGAGGCCAAGAGGAGTCAGGATGACATCAGATTCCCAGCCTGACCAGGAGGGTAGATGGGGCGCCCGTGAACAAGGCAGGGCTGCTGGGAGAAGATGGGGCCCGGAATCTGGTCTATTTTCCGTGTCTCCGTGTCACTCTTGGTCCATACAGAGTCCCCTGCCAGACCGATCCCAGTAAGGGAGCCTGTTGTGTTCACCGGGGTCTCAAGCGCCCAGAGGCAAGCATAAGAGGCAGGATGGGTAAGAGCCAGCATGGACAGGAACCCCGGGGAGGAGAAAAGAACAAGAGGACTTATCTTGGTGATAAGCTTCTGCAGGAGATGAGAATATAAAATGCTCCAAGGTCAATTACAGAGTCTGACAGGCCCCGTGTTGGGGAGGGAGGCTGTGCAGCTGCCGATGGGCAAGGGCAAGGGCGCAATTACCCCCCGCCCCGCACCCCCAAGGACAGCTGCCTGGCGGGGTTGACGAGACACACCCCCTGCCCCACCTGAGCACTGCACCCTGGACGTGATCCCTGGGGAAGTGTGGGCACAGACATTCTGGCAGACATGTTCAAAGACCACGTTCACACCCGGGCAGTGGGAGCGGAGAAGTAAGTTACGGTTAGAACACTGCACGGGGAACAGACCACTCGCACCCTCGTCCACAGGGATGCGCCTCACAGACCAAGGATGAAGGAGACCAGACAGGGGTGTGCTGGAGGAGTCCGTCTGTGCGAAGGTGGCGCTAGGACTCGGGATGCACGCCTGGTAAACCGCGGTGAGCCCCAAAGTCAGGGAGGCGGCCGCTACTGGGGCTGTGGTCCACAGGGAGGCCCTGGCGTGGGGCGTTCCCAGTCTCCGCCTAGGTGCGGGGAAATGCTGCTCACCTTACAATTACGTTAGACTGATGCGTGCGCTGACGCCCTTTTCCGTAGGTATGTTAAGCTTCACGATTACTAAAGGTTGAAAAAGAGGTGGAACTATCACGGTACCTAAAACACACACACAGCGACCCGGGGCCAGGCTTCTGCTGAAGACTGGGAGGAGGGAGAAGGGGGCTGTGGAGGCGCTGGAGGCAGCAGAGGAGGGGTCCCTAGGGAAAAAGAAAGCGCCAGAAAGAGAGAGAGCGTGCGCCTAGGGCTTGATGGGGGAGGGGTCCTCACCTGGGGGATGGCGGGAGCCCGGCCCTCTCTCGCTGGCCTACTTCCTCCCCATTCCCAGCACTGAGTGAAGAGGGCTGGGGGAGGGGAGGTGGCCCAGGCCGCTTCCCGCAGGGTGGGAGTGGCTGAAACCCGCTGGGGGAAGCCAGCCCGAAACTGCCACACAATGCCGCTTTATCAGGAGTTTCCAGGGCTGGGCTGGGGCTGGCAGAGGGGAGCAGAGGGCAGGGGAGGGAGGCTCTCTCCGTGGGGCCCCTGCCTAGCGCCCCCACCTGCCAAGGTGTGCCCTCCGAGCTCCGCTGCAGCCAGCCCTGAGTGTGCGCGGGGCAGACGGGGCGAGAGGGACAGCCTTCTAATCCCTTGGCTCAGTGAGGCGGGTGGCTCAGGGAGTGACCTCCAGTGGTTAGGAGTCCCGGGCCAAACCCCAGCCCTGCTGACTCTGTGACACCAGGCTGGTCTCCTGGGATCTCAATTTCCTCCTCTTAAAAGGGAGAGAAGAAGAACAAGAACGCAGTTTTCCTGATAGCTTAGTTGGTAAAGAATCTGTCTGCAACCTGGGTCGGTAAGATCCGCTGGAGAAGGGATAGGCTACCCACTCCAGTATTCTTGGGCTTCTCTTGTGGCTCAGCGGGTGAGGAATCCGCCTGTAATGCGGAGACCTGGGTTGGGTCCCTGGCTTGGGAAGATCCCCTGAAGAAGGGAAAGGCTACTCACTCCAGTATTCTGGCCTGGAGAATCCCATAGGCTGTATAGTCTATGGGGTCATAAAGGGTCAGACACGACTGCGAGACTTTCAGTCACTTCACTCAAGAACGTGCACACCTAGGACTTCCCTGGTGGCCATTGGTCAGGACTCCGAGCTTCCACTGCAGGGGTGCGAGCTCGGTCCGATCAGGGAGCCTAGACTCCACATGCCGCTCAGCGCAGCCAAAACACCAGCACCACCACCACCAAAACCCTAAATATCTACATCTTGGGGTTGCTAGGAGGATGGAGTAAGTTCCTGTACTCAAAACACGCAGACCGGTACCTGCTAATACCAATAACATAGAGAACTCCTATGAGGACTAATACTAGCAGCTAACAGTCTTTGAATACTGACTATGCACTCTGCCTGATGAGTAGGCATCTATATCCTCAGAACAACGCCATAAAGGAGGTGTCGTTAGCATCCCCATTTTACAGATGAGGACACGGAGGCACAGAGAGGTGAAGTGATTCGTCTGGGATCACACAGCCAAGAGTGGCGAACTTGGTTCCAGAGTCCGGGCCCTCAATCTCAACTACATCAGACAGGTGAAGAGCTCCGGGTTAGAGAGGGCAGGCCTGCTTGGGTTCGAGTCCCACATTTGCCTCTCACACGCTGTAGCCTCTGCCTGTTTCTTCTTTTTAGGGAAAGCAAAATATCACACATAGACAGGAAAGGAATTCCAAATGGCTTTCAACAAAGATGCTCCCCTTTGCTCACATTAAAATCAGAACCACAGTGAGGACCACTTGGCACCTGTCTGACTGGCCGAGGTCAAAGCATCTGATGACACCCGTCCGCAGGGTGAGCATGGGAGGAGACAGACCCTGGCGCCCCTGGACACTGGCGGTGGGGGTGCGAACCAGCACGAACTCTTGGCAGATCAGGACACTACTGCAGGGCTCCTGGGCACACGTCTCAGACCCCAAGCATCTCCAGAGGTGTGCACAGCTCACCCGCGTGTGCAGGAAGACATCACACCATGGAACCTGCCCCAGCTGTAGAAAGTGCAAGGGAGCCCCTGACTTCCTGACACAGAACTTAAGAGTCAAAAGTGCAAGGAGCAGGACAGAAGACAAACGTGAGAAGTCAGCTCCATGTGAGCAAAACAAAAGTGGGAGAGAACACGCGCAGGAACAAATGTCCAGGAAAGCAGAGAAAGCGGAACAAGGGTGTCTCTGGGAAGGGGCGGACCACCGGGGTGGGAAAGAGACCTACAGATGCACAGCCTCTGTGCTCTGCGTGGCTTCTCAACTGCAAACAGATCATACATGCCGCTGGGGCAAAAATGGGCCTTCTTAAAATTAAAACGCAGGAAAAGAGAAATGAGGTTAATAACACCCCTTCCTCAAGGCTCCAGGCTGAGCTGCTGAGAGACGCTTATAAAGCACACATCTAGCTCTTAGCACTTGGGAGCTGGGGGCTCGCGCAGTGTCCTGAGGGGATGGGAGCAGGTGAAGAGGAGGCTGCAGCCCAGAGGGGGGCACATCCAATGAGCTTACTCTGTGCCCGGCAACATGTAAGCACATCGGCAACATGTAAGCACATCGACATCAGTCTCCTCCGACCCTCCCAATAGCTCATTTAACAGCTGAGGAGGGCATCGCCGGTGGCTTAGCTGTAAAGAGCCTGCTTGCGATGCAGGCGATGTAAGAGATGTGGGTTCGATCCCTGGGTCGGGAAGATTCTCCTGGAGAAGGAAATGGCATCCCACTCCAGCGTTCTTGCCTGGAGAATCTCATGGACAGAAGAGCCTGGTGGGCTGCAGTCCATGCGACCTCAAAGCGTCGGACACGACTGAAGCACCAGCACGAGCACCAGGTGAGGAAGGAGAGGCCCAGGGGGGCCCTGCCTTCCGCCCCTCGCGCCGGGGTCCCCGCCAGGGGACTGGGCTGCGGGGTCCGGGGAATGCGTGGCCCTGGCAGGGAAGCTGCCACTGCTCCGAGGATGGCAGCAGAGCGCCTGGCACCCTGGGGAAGGGCAGGGTGGGACCAGAGGCCCCGTGGCACCGGCAGCGGTGAGTGGTGGCTCCTGATACACCTGCCCTAGCCCTCCCCCGGGACCTGGGAAAGCTCCCCTTCTGACCCGCCTTGCCTCCTCCTCAACCTTCCTGTGGGCGCGGGGAAGCTGTGAGACAATAAGCCCCAGCCCCGGATGGGTGGCTGGGCCGGGAAGGGTCCCATTTTCCTGGCCGTAACTTGGAAGGAGACTGCTTCCTGCTGGCAGCATCTGTGGCCACCTGGCTGGGGTGATGGGAGAAACAGCTGCTGGGGACACCCCGACCGGCGTCTGGCCAGGAAGTCTGGCTCACTGGGAGCCAGCAGGACAAGGAGGGGTGACGCAGTGGACCAGAAAGGGAAGGAGCCGTGGGAGGTCCTGAGGGAGGCACGGGCCCAGGGCTCAGAAACTACCCAGGCTGCCCCCTAAAGAGTTTCTGTCCAAACAGGAACCTGGGTTAAGAACAGGAAGTAGCCTGCCCTTATCAAAACCACTTCCAAATCACTGGAGGGCCACTGTGAAAACAAGCAGTGACTCTGGAGCCCAGAGGCCTGGAGTTCAAGTCCTGTCTCTGCCACCTGCCTGCTGTGTGGCCCAGGCAGGCCACACACCTCTCTGGAGCTCATTCTGTCATCTCTAAATGGGTTAATAACCGTACCTACGGGCTTCCCAGGTGGCACAGTGGTAAAGAACCCGCCTGCCAATGCAGGAGATGAAGAGACATGGGTTTGATCCCTGGGTCCGGAAGATCCCCTGGAGGAGGAAATGGCAACCCGCTCCAGTATTCTTGCCTGGGGAATTCCATGGACAGAGGAACCTGGCGGGCTGCAGTCCATGGGACTGTGAGGAGGCGGGCACGACCGAGCGAATACACCCCCACACAGCGGTGCCTGCCTGGAGGCTGCTGTGAAGATCAAATGGGTTCATACGAGTAAAGGACTCAAAACCTTAGCCAGCACTCAGGACCCTTCTCCATCTCCACCAGCCTCATGCTGCCCACCCTCCCCGGCATGGACTATCCCTCCCCCTTCCCCGCCTTCCCTGATCTGTTTCCCACATGGCAGCCTGAGCGACCTTTATAAAAGGGAAAGCAGATGCTGCTTAAAGCCCTGCGATGATTCCTATCACACACAGAAAGAAGTCCACACTCCTTGTCTCAGCCTTGTCTCAGCCCAGCCTGCTGCATGCTATCTGCCAGCAGCCTGTCTCAGCCCGTCGACCCCTGCTGCATGCTATCTGCCAGCAGCCTGTCTCAGCCCAGACATCCCCATGCCCTTGGTCTCGCTGCTGACTCTGCCACCCCAGCTTCTCTGGTGGGACCCAAACATCCCAAGCCCCTTCAGACCTGGAGGCCTTCGCACTTTCTGTACCCACTCCCTGCTCTGTTCTTCCCAGCTCTTCCTGGGCCCGGCTCCCTCTCCTCAGTCAGATATCTCCCTTCTCCAGAAAGCCCTCACTGGCTCCCCAGGTGGAGTGAGGAGCCGCCTCCGGGTTCCTTTAGCCCCTACCTCGTCCCAGCCCTGACCATTCTGCTTGAGTATCCCCACCCAGCCTGACCACTCTGGGCCGTCACTCTGGGGCCAGGTCTGCCTCCTTCACGGTCTTGTGACCCCTGAGGACTGGGCTTTGACTGTGTTGGTCACCACGGGGACCGATGAGCAGTGTAACACACACACAGCGTAACCAGGTTTTCCTCGCCCCCTTCCGAGTGGCACTTCCCTTCTCTTTGCCTCCTTCCTGAGGAGGTTTAAGTCAGTATGTTTCCCTTTCCAAAGGCCAGCCCTGGGAGATGATCCCCTAGAAGAGGTGGGTCAAAGTTTCAGCCACTGTCCTGGATGCCCTGGAGGGCAAAGGTCAAAGCCTTTCCCAGCCTACCTTCTCCTCTGGGTGTGGGGGCTCAACAGGTGTCAGACCCCAGCTAAGCTCATCACATGAACCGTACCCCTGTCTGCAACCAGACCGGAGAAGGGGTGCAGGTGGCATAAAACCCACCACCTCACGGCTGAGGAAACTGTTTCAGCAAGGACTGCAAGCTTGCCCAAAGCAGCACGGAGCCCAGGGAACCCTCAGGCACTGCTGGGAAACACGCTGGTACAAATGCTGAACAGAGCAATTTGGGAAGGTCCAGCCTTTCCACCGTGCGGCCTGTGCCCGAGAGGCTCTGGCTGCAGGACACAGGGAGACACGCTCTAGTGCTCGTGGCGGCGCTGTCTGTCCAGTCCCAGTGGGAACCACCTAAACAGCTACCAAAAGACGGACGGGCAACTCTCGTGCAGCACCGTCACCAAAGGAAACACACGAGGGGGAAATGAGCAACCTGCGCCAGACCTACACTCGTCCACACAGAGAAACAGCCACACGGACACAGAGGAGCAGCGGCAGGCTGTTTCCCGTGGCGCCACTTCTAACGACCTGTGAAACCGTGCACAACCCTGGCCGGCCATTACAACCACGTGCTGAAGCTAGCCCCGCCCCAGACCAAGGGCACCCAGGCCAGAGTCTGGGAGGGGGCAGGGGGCTGGGGCAGCAGCGTTCTGGAAAGCTCTCCAAGTGACTGCAGCGTGGAGCCAGGGTTGAGAGCTATTACTCTGTCGTTTGCGAATCCCTCCGAGGGTAGTAACAGTAGGAAAACCTGCGATGGAAGGCTGGAGGCCAAATCCAGCCCAGTGGCTACCATCGGGAAGGCGGGGCAGAGAACAGGGGCCTGTAACTGTATCCACAGTCCCAGGCTGGACACTGGAAGCGTGGGTGTTTTGCTATTTTGAAGCTCTACTCTTTCCACTAGTCTAAAAGGTATCATGAGAACAAAACTGGCAAACAAGACATCACTTGCCCAAGGTCCCATGGCTGTAAGTGACAGGGAGGGAGCCTGAACGTGGGTATCCAGCGCCAAAGCCCCCCTTCATCTGTGCGGAGCCCTGAGACACCGAGCGAGCTGCCACTGCGAGGACTGGCAGTGCTCCCTGGCCACGTGCCCACCCAGTGACCCTGCCAGAGCAAGCCAGGAGGCAGGTGGAGACAGACAGACTCCACCTCTGGGCCCTCCCCAGGCAGCAGTAGCTGCAACAGCCCGAAGACTAGGGCTGACACAACCCCTACTGTGTGCCAGGCCTTGGGCCAAGCTCTTTACGCTCCACATCCTCACAGCAGGTCTGAGGTAGCCACTATCATTATGCCCATTTTGCAAAGGGGGAAACTGAGGCCCAGAAAAGTTAAGCAACTTGCCCACGATCACACAGCCTGTGAGCGATGGAGCTGGGTGTGAGTCAGGCATCCTTGTCCCAGCGTCCCCTCTCTGAACCACTCCCAGGAACTGCCTCAGAGCTCCACACACACGCGGCGGCCACTCATCCGCCTCTGCTCCACTGCCCACCCCACTCCAAGCCGGGAACCCTAGGGGTCTCACTCAGGCTCCACGCTGCCCACAGCCCCCAATTCTGCGCTCCTGACCTCCATGTATGCCTTTCCTTCTGCTTGGCACACCCCTTCCCATTCCTCCTCCCCATCCTTCAGAGACTGCCCAGGGGACTTTCCAAGTCTGGGGCCCCGGGTTGGGGCATTTTCCTCACCCCAGAGCATGTGTTCGCAGGTCACATCACCCTGGGCGAGATGGAGCCATGTCTCACTGGCTAGGGGTCTGCTCCCAGCCTGCTCCCACCAAGGGACACTGAGGGCCCCTGGGGGCCAGGGGCTCCCCGCGGTCCTGTCCACTGCTGCAGACCCAGCACCAGGCCCAACATTCAATCGCCACCAACCCTGGGGGATTCAGGGAAAGAACATGGGAAAATTCCTGCCTGTGCGGGGCCCACCTTCTAGCAGGAGGCAGACCAACTGCGTTCTGATAAATAAGTTAAGGACAGAGTGAAGGGCTGGCAGAGAACAATAGTGAGATAAAGAGTGTGTGGGGACAGGGTGGTCCCGGTCAAGCTGTGAGCGACTGGTGACTGAGAGGGTACAGGGCAGAAACGGGATTCCAGGCAAGGGAACAGGAAGGTCAAAGACCTGGAGACAGGCACGAGCCTGCAGAGCCGAAGAATGGCAAGCAGGCCGGACCTGGACCTGGTCGTGGCTGGACCTCCCGGAGGGGTGGGGAGAGCAGCAGAACAAGAGGTGGGAGCGACTGAGGGCCGTGATGAGAGGTTGCGGTTTTAAGTACAGAGAACACCCAACTTTGTACAGAGTACCACCCAAGCACACCCTCCCTAGCCAGTAGCCTGCCAGACTCACTTGGACTCTGGGCCACCCACAAACACCGCATCCCATAGGCCCAGGGGAACCTCTCCTCCCAGATCACACCCTTCCACGGAGGCCAGAGACAATCTATTCCTGCCCAAGGAGTGGCCCAGCCTTGCCCAGCTCCCTGCTTCCAGGAACAGACCGCCAGCAGTTTACAGTGTGGCGACCGGAGGCCGGAGCTCCGGAATTATTCAGATCCAGCTGGGAATCTTCCTCCATTACTTAGCAGGAGCTCTCCGTGCCTCACCTCTCCTGGCTGTGAAGTGGGTCTATCCAGACTATGGTATAGTAAGACTAGGCACACGGGGTGCTGAGAACAGCCTCAGCACTCATTAAGTATTAACCAACAGAATGAGTATTTGAGAGTCAGTAGAGCATAGAACTCTGGGCCCAGGACTCCAGAGTTCAAATCTCAGCTGCAAAACTAACTCATCAGGCGGCCCTGCGCAAAACATTAAGCCTCAGTAGTGGCACCAAGCCCGTAAGGTTGTGGTCAGGATTAAATACACCGTAGGCGTTCAGAACAGGGCCTGACACACAGTAAGTGCTTTCTGAGTGTTTGTTATTCTTTTCATTCTCTGGGGGAGGGGAGGTTCCTTCTCGCCCTTCAGAAAGCACCTTTGACCTCTTTCTTGAGTGTCCTATCCCTCCCCTCCAGCAATATGGCCCATTTGGGTTTTAACTTTAGACACTTGGGACCATCATCTGTGATCCTTCTACAATTTGGTCACGTTCCACCTTTGATCCCATAAAGTTATCCCCCAAGCCAACTCATTCATTTGCTTCACTGGCTGCTGCCTTAAATCTCCAATCCGCCGCCCCCAAGGCTGTGACCTCTGACCCTCATGGGCACATCCTCCCATCAAATTATTAATTTTTCCCCCCCTTTTTGACATTCACCCCGTGCCCCTCCAACGAGCTCCCACTTCAAACTTTGAATTTTGCGCCCCCCTCGCCACGCCCCCTTCCTTAGTTTGACCTCTGACCTCCTCTACTACTCCCTCCCGCTCAGCGTAGACCCGCGACCCCCTGGACGCGACCCTTCCCTTCAGGAGTGAACTTTGACCCCAGCGGCCCCGCCCCCTACTCGCGTAAACGCTCTCCCACCGCATTGCCCAGCTCTCACGAACCCCCTGGCCAGACACCTTATCCTACCGGCTCGGCACCGCAGTCGCTCGCGGCCTGGCAGCTCAGCCCGGAACTCGGCGCCCTCCCGCTGCCCTCAGCTCTCTGGCGCCGCCGCCGCCACGGCCACTGCCGCCGCCATGTTGAATCCCCAACGAACATCCGGGGCTTTCCCCCCTCACCGCCCACCAGTCCCCATAGCAACGGGGCTGACCCGGCAGGGGGCAGGGCCGGCTCAGGGGCGGAGCTGGACGCCTGGCAGCGCCCTCTCCAGCCTCTGATTGGTGCATGTTGTCCAATCGGAGACCTTCGGGCGGAAAATGCCAAGCCGGGATTGGTAAATTTGGAAAGGGTGCGGGGGGCTGGCGCCCAGCCCACTTGGATTCTTAAAGGGGAAAATGACTATTCTCTTGTAACTGGATCCCACCTTCCATCCAAAGGAATTAGGGAGTGGAAGCCAGTAGTGGGTAGTAATGGCCAGAAACGGCTCTGAAGCATGTACTATGTGTCAGACATCCTGCCAACTGAAATTTCTTGCTGAATGCTCAGTATAACCGTGTTGTATATTAAGGCCCATTTACAGATAAACTGAGGTTCAGAGGGGTCAAACTAGCTGCTTGGGGACCACAGAAAGTAAATAATGAGTTTTGAACGACGTCTGTCAGTCTGAGCCCGAGAACTTCACCCTGAACCAAGACACTGATCTTAATCTTTTTGGTAAGGTTTATGTTTGTTGCAAAGAAATAGAGGAAAAGAACAGAATGGGAAAGACTAGAGGTCTCTTCAAGAAAATTAGAGGGAGGGGGGTTCATGTTTGGGAGTTCGTGTAAAAAAATAAATAAATACAAAAAATAAAATAAAATAAAATAAAATATATTTAAAAAATAAAAATAATAAATAAATAAATAAATCCATAGGCAGAAAAAAAAAAGAAAGAAAAGAAAATTAGAGATACCAAGGGAACATTTCATGCAAAGATGGGCTGAATAAAGGACAGAAATGGTATGGACCTAACAGAAGCAGAAGATATTAAGAGGTGGCAAGAATACACAGAATAACTGTACAAAAAAGATCTTCACGACCAAGATAATCACGATGGTATGATCACTCACCTAGAGCCAGACATCCTGGAATGTGAAGTCAAGTGGCAAAGCATCACTACGAACAAAGCTAGTGGAGGTGATGGAATTCCAGTTGAGCCCTTTCAAATCCTGAAAGATGATGCTGTGAAAGTGCTGCACTCAATATGCCAGCAAATTTGGAAAACTCAGCAGTGGCCACAGGACTAGAAAAGGTCAGTTTTCATTCCAATTCCAAAGAAAGGCAATGCCAAAGAATGCTCAAACTACCGCACAATTGCACTCACTTCACACACTAGTAAAGTAATGCTCAAAATCCTCCAAGCCAGGCTTCAGTGATACGTGAACCGTGAACTTCCAGATGTTCAAGCTGGTTTTAGAAAAGGCAGAGGAACCAGAGATCAAATTGCCAACATCCGCTGGATCATGGAAAAAGCAAGAGAGTTCCAGAAAAAAAACATCTATTTCTGCTTTATTGACTATGCCAAAGCCTTTGACTGTGTGGATCACAATAAACTGTGGAAAATTCTGAAAGAGATGGGAATACCAGACCACCTGACCTGCCTCTTGAGAAATCTGTATGCAGGTCAGGAAGCAACAGTTAGAACTGGACATGGAACAACAGACTGGTTCCAAATAGGAAAAGGAGTACGTCAAGGCTGTATATTGTCACCCTGCTTATTTAACTTATATGCAGAGTACATCATGAGAAACGCTGGACTGGAAGAAACACAAGCTGGAATCAAGATTGCCGGGAGAAATATCAATAACCTCAGATATGCAGATGACACCACCCTTATGGCAGAAAGTGAAGAGGAGCTAAAAAGCCTCTTGATGAAAGTGAAAGAGGAGAGTGAAAAAGTTGGCTTAAAGCTCAACATTCAGAAAACGAAGATCATGGCATCCGGTCCCATCACTTCATGGGAAATAGATGGGGAAACAGTGGAAACAGTGTCAGACTTTATTTTTGGGGGCTCCAAAATCACTGCAGATGTTGACTGCAGCCATGAAATTAAAAGACGCTTACTCCTTGGAAGAGAAGTTATGACCAACCTAGATAGTATATTCAAAAGCAGAGACATTACTTTGCCAACAAAGGTCCGTCTAGTCAAGACGATGGTTTTTCCTGTGGTCATGTATGAATGTGAGAATTGGACTGTGAAGAAAGCTGAGTGCCAAAGAATTGATGCTTTTAAACTGTAGTGTTGGAGAAGACTCTTGAGAGTCCCTTGGGCTGCAAGGAGATCCAACCAGTCCATTCTGAAGGAGATCAGCCCTGGGATTTCTTTGGAAGGAATGATGCTAAAGCTGAAACTCCAGTACTTTGGCCACCTCATGCAAAGAGCTGACTCATTGGAAAAGACTCTGATGCTGGGAGGGATTGGGGGCAGGAGGAGAAGGGGACGACAGAGGATGAGATGGCTGGATGGCATCATCGACTGGATGGACATGAGTCTGAGTGAACTCCAGGAGTTGATGATGGACAGGGAGGCCTGGCGTCCTGCGATTCATGGGGTCGCAAAGAGTCGGACATGACTGAGCGACTGAACTGAACTGATGTTTGTTTTTAGCAGGCATTTGTTAAAAAAACAAAACAAAACAAAAACCCGTAACTAAACTCGGACATCTTTTTCTGTGATTTCACTCGTTGGGTTCTAGCCAATGAGTTTGTGTGTGTGCGTTAGTCTCTCAGTTGTGTCCAACCCTGCAACTCCATTGAATGTAGCCTGCCAGGCTTCTCTGTCAATGGAATTCTCCAGGCAAGAATAATGGAGTGGGTTCCCAGTCCCCTCTCCAGGGGATCTTCCCAAACCAGGGATCTAACCCGGGTCTCGGGCAGTGCAGGCAGTTTCTTTGTTGTCTGAGCCACCAGGGAAGCCCAGTCAATGGGTTTGCTCTTCCCCCTCCCCACAAAAAACTCAGGTGCTCTCCCACTTCAAGATCATTACATTGATTATTCCTTTTTTCTGGAATAGACTTCCCCCAGGTACCCTCATTTCAAAATGGGGAAAATCAATGTGATAATACATGCAAAGTGCTTGCTGGTACCTGGAATTTAGTAAGCACTCAATGCATATGGGGCTTCCCAGGTGGCATCAATGGTAAAGAACCTTCCTGCCAGCACAGAAAACATGGAAGACATGGGTTCGATCCCTGGGTTGGGAAGATCCCATATTCATTTGGGATCGCCTGATGGCTGAGACAGTAAAGAATCTGCCTGCAATGAAGGAGACCTGGTTTCGATCCCTGGGTCAGGAAGATCCCCTGGAGCAGGAAATGGAAACCCACTGCAGTATTCTTTCCTGGAGAAGTCCACGGACTAAGGAGCCTGGCAGGCTACAGTTCATGGGGTTGCAGAGTTGGAGAGGACTGAGCAACTAACACATTAACACTTAATGCAAGTACCCTCATGGCTTCTTCCTCCCCTCTCTCCTTCAAGGTTTAGTCACATGTCACCTTAACAGGGGAACCGCTCCAGCCCACCCTGACTAATGCAACAAATACCCCTCTCTCATGCTACTAAGCCCACCCTGACTAATGCGACAAACACCCCTCTCTCATACCACTAAACTCCTTACCTTGTCTGGTTTTATTTTCTGTTGCTCAGATCACCCTCTAACATACTGTCTAATACACAGAATTAGCTAATCGCAGTTATCAGTTTTTGGCCCTCTGCCTTGCTGGCATGTCTCTCCGTGAGAGCGTGGAGTTTTGTTTTGGTCATTGTGCATGCCCACTGGTTGAATGGACGGTTGGATGAGTTGTGAATCCACCTCTGCAGAAGTACTCTTAAATGTTTAGCGCATATCCCTTGCCCCAACACAGTGTCTTACAGAGTAGGCATTTAATTAATATCTGCAAAAGCAGTGAATGGATGATGTATAATTTCTTTTTTTTTCTCTGTACTTTCAGTGTGCGTGTTCAGTCACGTCCGACTCTTTGCGACCCTACGGACTGTAGCCTGCCAGGCTCCTTTGTCCATGGGATTCTCTAGGCAATAATATTGGAGTGAATGGGTTGCCATTTCCTTCTCCAGGGGATCTTCCAGACTCAGGGATCAAACCCTTGTCTCCTGCATCTCCTGCATTGGCAGGTGGATTCTTTACCACTGAACCACCTGGGAAGCCCTGTACATTCACCTACCTTTTAAAACAGAATCAGAAAAAAAAAAAAAAAGATAAAATAAAAAATAAAACAGAATCAGAAACACATTTATAAATAATTTTGTATCTTTTTAAAACAAGACTATAAATACCACTAGTATCTTTCCATGTCATTAAATATTCTTCAAGAACATTTGTTTTAATGGCTGCATAAGATGCCATTCTGTCAATGAACTCTAATTCGTTTGAACCACTCGCTGAACATCTAAACTGTGATAAATATTTTGCTATTATAAATACCCTCCCCAAATTCAAGTAGCTAAATATTTGTGCACATCTCTAATTATTTCCTTTGAATAGATCAGCACAAATGCAACTGCTGGGTCAAAGGAAATGTACATCTTTAAGATTTAATAATAGCAGCAGTTCCCATGCCTCAAACATTTGTATGCACTATGCACAGTGCTAAGCTGTGTAATTTAAACAGCAGGGACTGTGATTATCCCTGCTTTGCAGAGGAGGAAACTGAGGCTTAGAGAAGTAACTTTGTTTCCTCAAAGTCACACACCGGGCTTATCTCCAGCTTTAACTCCCAGGCAAGGCTCTCGCTAACTGCCCTCTGCTGCCTCCATATGGCCTGGGACTCACATTGCAAGTTGTGCTGTAGTTTGGTTCAGGGCAGTCCCTCAGCCGCGTCCAATTCTTTGCAACCCCATGGACTACAGCATGCCAGGCTTCCCTGTCCTTTGCCATCTCCCAGAGTTTGCTCAGCTTCATGCCCATTGAGTCGGTAATGCCATCCAACCATCTCATCCTCTGTCGTCCCCTTCTCCTCCTGCCTTCAGTCTTTCTCAGCATCACGGTCTTTTTCAACGAGTTGGCTCTTCACATCAGATGGCCAAAGTATTGGAGCTTCAGCTTCAACATCAGTCCTTCCAATGAATATTCAGGACTGATTTCCATTAGGATTGACTGGTTTGATCTCCTTGCTATCCAAGGGATTCTGAAGAGTCATCTCCAACACACAATTGGAAAGCATCAAATCTTTGGCCTCTTGATGAAAGTGAACGAGGAAAGTGAAAAAGTTGACTTAAAACAATATTCAAAAAACAGATCATGGCATCCAGTCCCATCACTTCATGGCAAATAGATAAGGAAACAGTGAGAGACTTTATTTTGGGGGGCCCCAGAATCACTGCATGGAAAAAGGAAGAGAGTTCCAGAAAAATATCTATTTCTGCTTTATTGACTATGCCAAAGCCTTTGACAAGTCCTGCGGCCACTGTTGAGTTTTCCAAATTTGCTGGCATATTGAGTGCAGCACTTTCACAGCATCATAGCAAATAGATGGGGAAACAATGACAGACTATTTTCTTGGGCTCCAAAATCACTGCAGATGGTGACTGCAGTCATGAAATTAAAAGATGCTGGCTGCTTTGAAGAAAAGTTATGACAAATCTAGACAGTATATTAAAAAGCAGAGATATTGCTTTGCCAATAAAGGTCCATCTAGTCATTGCTAGGGTTTTTCCAGTAGTCACATACAGATGTGAGATTTGGACTATAAAGAAAGCTGAGTGCTGACGAATTGATGCTTCTGAGGTGTGTTGTTGGAGAAGACTCTTGAGAGTCCCTTTGACTGCAAGGAGATCCAACCAGATAATCCTAAAGGAAATTAATTCTGAATATTCATTGGAGGGACTGATGCTGAGGCTGAAGCTCCAATGTTTTGGCCACCTGATGCAAAGAGCTAACTCACTGGAAAAGAACCTGATGCTGGGAAAGATTGAAGGCAGCTGGAGAAGTGGGGTACAGAGGATGAGATGGTTGGATGACATCACCAACTCAATGGACATGAGTCTGAGCAAACTCCAGGAGACAGTGAGGGACAGGGAGGCCTGGAGTGCTACAGTCCAATGGGTCACAAAGAGTTGGACACAATTGAGCTACTGAAAAACAACACCATGGACATTTAAGCACAATTTCTATGCTGTAGAATTTGCATCTTTATCATTTATGGTAGTTTATTGAGCTAATTCTCTATTGCAGGTTTAGATGTTAAAATAAGCATTTCTCAAATTTTTCTGTGTCCCTGTCTCCCTCTTATACATTTCTTAGCTTTTAGGAAAGTAAGGACTAAGATCTTAGGAAAAGAAAAGCTCAAATCTGGAGAATATTAAAGGAGTAAGAACAGTGTTTTTCCTGGGAATATTGCACATCCCTAAATACCTGAAGCCTGAGTTTAAACTGGTCACTCACGGGGAGACAAGAGGCAAAACCTGGGATCCCGACAAGTAAGACGCAGAGCCAAACTCTAGGAAAGGAGGGCTACACCCATACAGGAGACCTGGAGGGTATCTGTTGAATTCAAAACTATAAGCTCTATCGTGCAGGACCTCTGGAGGGCATCTACTCCTAAGCAGTTGTGATATTTGTTTTCTCTGTTTGCTTTTTTGAACTTTCATAGTTTTGCTGACTGTACAGATATGCTTCATTAATGAAAGTTTATTGAGCCTTTACTTAGATGTGTACATCTTTCTGTGCATAAATACTATAATAAAAATTGTAAAAACTCATAGTGCCTATATGATTTCCCTTCCTAACTCATATGGTAAGTAGATGTTTTAACTTGTGCTGGATTGGCAGGGTTCCATATTCCTGACAGAAGTAAATGCAAATCTGCTTTGGAGAAATGTAAATTAAACTCAGAATTCTTAAGTTCCGAGAACTCGTAAGTTCAATAGTAAAATGAGCCAGCATTGGAGAGAGTCAACAGAAACAACACATTTTAGAATCACACCTATAATGACAGTCAATAATGGAATTACCAGATAATGAATATGAAATAATTAAGATGCACAGATTTAAGAAATAAAGGAGTATTAAAAGTGTGACTAAGAAATAGGAAATATCAATATTGTACTTAACAGTGAAAGAACTGAATAATAATTCTAGAGTTGTAAAATAAATTTTAAATTAGAAAATCAACAGCATGTTAAAATAATATGCAATTTTAAAATGTCTACTAGGAAAAAAAATAAAATGTCTACTAGGCAAGAAAAAGTGAAAAGAAGTGAAATTAATTTAAATAATATTTTATTTAACCCAATAAATTCAAAGTTTTATTATTCTAACACACAATCAACATAAGATTATTAATGAGATAATTTAATTTCTTTCATACAGGTCTTTGATATCCAGAGTATATTTGACACTAAAACATGTCAATTTGGAATAGTCACTTTTAGACCATTCTCTATACACACACACATTTATACTCACTGGAACTTATTTTTTTTCTACTATATGTAGATCAGCATTTATCCAAGATGGACTTCATGAAGCAAAACCCTTGATTTTAAATAGCTATGTGGTTTTTAATTTATATTTTATATTTTATTTATATTTTATACTTTTAATTTATTTTATATTTTTAAAATTTTATTTTACAATATATTTTTAAAGATTACTTTCCATTTATAGATATTGCAAAATACCATCTATGTACCTCATGTTGCACAATATATCCTTGAGCCTACCTTACGCTCGGTAGCTTGTGTCTCCCACTCCTCCACTCATACATTGCCCACCCCTCCACTGGTAACCACTAGCTTGTTCTCTGTATCTGTAGTTCGGCTTCATTTTTGTTATATCCACTAGTTAGTTGTATTTTTAAAATTCCATATATAACTGATATCATACAATATTTGTCTTTCCCTGTCTGACTTATTTCACTGAGCATAATGCCCTCCAAGTCCATACATGTTGATGCCAATGACACAATTTCACTCTTTTTGTGGCTGACTAGCATTCCATTGTGTATATATGCCACATCTTTATCCCTTCATCTGCTGATGGACACTTCGGTTGCTTCCATATCTTAGCAACTGTAAATAATGCTGTTATGAACAGCACTGNACTGTGGTGTTGGAGAAGACTCTTGAGAGTCCCTTGGACTGCAAGGAGATCCAACGAGTCCATCCTCAAGGAGATCAGTCCTGGGTATGCATTGGAAGGACTGATGCTGAAGCTGAAACTCCAATACTTTGACCATCTGATGTGAAGGGTTGACTCATTTGAAAAGACCCTGATGCTGGGAAAGATTGAGGGTGGGAGAAGAAGGGGACGACAGAGGATGAGATGCCTGGATAGCATCACCAACTCAATGGACATGAGTTTGGGTAAATTGCGGGAGTTGGTGATGGACAGGGAGGACTGGCATGCTGCGGTTCATGGGGTCAGAAAGATTTGGACATGACTGAGTGACTGAACTGAACTGACATGGTCCAGAAGTTGAAGGTGGACTTGCTGGAACAGGGCATTTAAGCAGAGTCCTGAAGCAGGAGGAGGACTAGTGAACTGAAGAGAGGCAGAAGAAACAGCATGTGCAAAGGCCCTGGGGTGAGGAAGCACATGGGTTGTTATGTTAGAGAAACTGGAGGGTGGGCAATGAGGGTGGCAAAGAGAATTGGACAGGATGAAGTTTGGTCTCAACAACCATCTCAGGTAATATAATTAATTGTCAGTGTTAGTGTACTCAGGCCAGAGGGGGCCAGTGAGAGATACACCTGCTTGTGTCCTGTATCCTCCAACACGCACTCACACTTTGTATTTCTCTGTTTTAATTCTCTCACAGACCTCTTTGTAAGATCAGCTCTTATCAATAAGGACTTTCTAACTTCCTCATGGGGGCTTACCTGGTGGCTCAGTGGTAAAGAATCTGCCTGCCAGTGCAGGAGATACAGGAGACTCAGGTCCAATCCCTGGATTGGGAAGATCCCCTGGAGGAGGAGATGGCAACCCACTCCACTGTTCTTGCCTGGAGAAGTCCATGGACAGAGGAGGCTGCCAGTCTAGGGTTCATAGGGTCACAAAGAGTTAGACAGGGCTAAGCAACCGACCATAAGCATGAACTTCCTCATGCCACATATTTGTGATCTATCAGAGGGCCCTCCATGCACTGTTAGTTCATTCAAGGGTGTTACAAGAATTTCCATTTGTAGTTACAATTGATGTCTATGGGGCTGCCCATTGGCTTCTGAAAACAATAGTCCTCTCTGACAGAGTCCCTGCCTGTGGACCAGATCTTTGCAGCAGAGAAGGCGAGGGGGTAGCACACAGAGCCCTGTGTTTTAGGGGATCCTCTGTAAGCAAAGCAACAACATAATATATATTAAGTTCTGGCAAAACAAGTTTGGGTGCCAGGACAGTAGGTCGAGGTCCCGTGTATGTGTGTGTGAGTGAGAGAGAGAGCACGCGCAAGTGAGCAGTGGCAGGGGTTACATGGAAAGGACAGAGTGCCAGCCATTCACTATGTGCTTTTAGAAGCTTGAAGGATGTTGTACATGGGGAGTCTGGAGACAGTTGACACAAGTACCTTGAGCTAATGGTTTCCATTATTGTACATGAGGAATCTCTCATTGGAAAGTAACTATCTCTTAGCAAGAAATCATTTCAGCTCTTCATGTCCTAACTGGTGACTCATCTCTGCCTTCATGCCCTGTCATGCAGGGTGTGGTGGTCAGGCTTCAGATCTCCACCTTTAAAATGGGCTCATTACCCCTTTTAGGACCTCGTTAAGGGGCTGTCACAGGGAGTGAGTGTGACCTCCACCAGAGTGACCCCAGGAAGGGGCAAAGGCACTGCAGGTCTGACTAGATGCCCCTGTCAAATCATGATTCTGAACTGCCTCGTCTCCCTGAGATTCCATCACATTCAGTAGGAAAAGTATCTGGCATGGCATCTTATACAAGACAGAAGTTTTAGACAAAGTACCACCTAGGGAATCTTCCATGACAGTGATAGAAAATATTGGCTCAGACAGGAATGGATCATCTCCCATAACTGAAGGCTCTCAGAAGGGGAGGTGTGATGAGGCATAGTACATCAGGGTCACCTCTGTCTTCTCCATGATCAGTTTTACCCATAGCCTGACAGCAAGATGGGTGCTGCTGTCGCAGGTATCATGTCCACTCCTCGTCCAGTCTTGAAGACCTAACTCTGTTAAGGAACAGCAGGACCCTGGGCAAGAGGATCAGGACATAGGCGAGAAAGTCCATACAGACGGGTACTTTCTGGGGGATCCCCCTTGCCTGCTGGGAGGCCAGACAGAAGGGTTGGAGTGGTCAGGACCCTGCTCGCAGGATGCATGTCAGCTTACCAACAATCAGGGCAGAGGGAGATGGACTGCTACCTTGCTGCACTTCCCAGCCCAAAATGCATATCAGATGGGGCTTCCAGAACCAGCAGCAACTAGGCACTGAATCTGGGGTGAATGGGCCCTGGGAGAAGACTCGGTCTAGCTGCACAGAGACAGCCTGGGGGGGCAGGGGTGTGATATGGTTTGAACCTTGGAGCCCGTCGTTAGCGTGGGAATGACAAGTATGGTCCTCCAGTGCAGCCCATGGTCAGTGCATTAACAGTGGGGCACAGGTCCAGCAGAAGCAGGGGTTGCCGGCATGCACGTCTGGGTGGTGCCTCAGAAACACACATCTTACGTGGACAGCCCCTGGGGAGGGATATGCAGCAGTTCCTGTCCTGGCAGGAGTGCTCTAGTCCTGCCCACCCCTCACCGCTGTTTAGAGCTGGATCCGGGATGAACAGGTCCTGGGAGAGACCTGCTATAGAGGCAGCCTGGCAGGAGTGCTCTGGTCCTGCCCACCCCTCACCGCTGTTTAGAGCTGGATCCAGAATGATCAGGTCCTGGGAGAGACCTGCTATAGAGGCGGCCAGGTCCCATGTGGCAGCACAACTACCTTCGTGCCTATAGCTACAGTGCCCTGGCCCCCAGCAACAGCCCAGGATGAGGTGTAGGATAAACACAATGGAGAAAAGGGTGTGACCTTGGGCTGCTTCCACGTGACCATGGACTACAGCACAGGTGGTGAATGGGACCTCAGTTGCTTCAGCACTCACCTCCTTTGGGACAGAGCATGGAGTCAAAGGCACCAGAATGTTATTTAATCCATCCATCAGGGCTTCTACTCCAACAGCTGGGGAGCAGACCCTGCCCCTGACAGGGCTGTGATGGCTATGGAACAGAGAGGAGCCCCTGCCCAATAACCAGTGCTGGCTCTGGATATCGCAGCGTTAATTACACCCACTGTCGAGTGGACAGGGCTTCCCAGATGGCTCAGAGGTAAATAATCCATGTGCAGTGCAGGCGATGCAGGAGACACAGGTTTGATCCTTGAGTTGGCAAGATCCCCTGGAGGAGGAAATGGCAACCCACTCCAGTATACTTGCCTGAAAAACCCCATGGACAGGAGCCTGGTGGGCTATATAGTCTTTGAGGTCGCAAGAAGTCGAACGTGACTGAGCAACTGAGCACAGCACATCACGCGGGAAACAGCCAGCACGCACAAAAGACCTGTATCAAAAATATCGGACTCACACCGTCTACACAGAGGAGCTCCCACAGAAAAACACCCCTTCAAGGACCATAATAGATAATTTTCTCCTAAGCTTATACAGGCAGAGAAAGTGAAGTAAAATGAAGAATAAGAGGAATCACTCTCGATTAAAAGAACAAGAAAATCCCATGAAAGAACAAATAATGGAACAGACCTCACCAGTCTATAAGACACTGAGCTCAAAAAAGAGGTAATAAAAATGCTGAAAGTAATAAAGATTTTAAATAGAAATGCAGATCACTCTAACAAGACACTAGAAACTATAAAAAGGAACCAATCAAAACTAGATAACTCAATTGCTGAGATAAAAACCAATCCAGAAGCAGTTAATACCAAACTAAGTAACACAGAAGAACAAGTAAATAATCTGGAAAATAGAATAATGGAAATCACCCAATCAGAACAGCACACAGAAAGGCAAATGAAAGCAACATATGAGATTTGTGGGATAATATAAAGCATGAAAAATAAAGGTACCAGAAGGAGAAAAGAGAGAGAAGGGGATCAAAAATGTATTTGAAGAAATGATGGCTGAAAAATTCCCAAATTTCAAGAAGGAAATAGCTATCCAGGTGCAGGAAGTACAGAGGGCCCCAAATAAGATGAACCCAAATAGACCCACACTAAGACATAAATAATGTAATTAAAGAGTTGATATAATTAAAGAGAGGATTCTAAAGGCAGCAGAGGCAGGGACAGAGGATGAGATGGTTGGATGGCATCACCAACTCAGTGAACACAAGTTTGAGCAAATTCCAAGAGATAGTGAGGGGCAAGGAAACCTGATGTGCTACAGTTCATGGGGTTGCAAAGAGTTGTACACGACTTAATGACTGAACATAGGTAGCAAAACAAAAATAATGGGTCAGTCACAAGAGAACCTTCATAAGACTATCAGCTGACTTCTCTGCAGAAATTTTGCCAGAATGGAGTGGCATGATATATTCAAAGGCCTGAAAGAGGAAAACCCACAACCAAGGATACTCTACCCAGGAAGATTATCATTTAGCATAGAAAGAAAGAATTTCTCAGAAAAGCAAAAGCTAGAAGAACACAACAGTACTAAACCTATTCTAAAAGAAATATTGAAAGGTGTTTTCTAAATAGAAAAGGAGCAAGAATCCACAGAAAAGGGAAAATCACAACAGGAAAGGCAAATATAGGAAACTGTTGAAGATCACTTTAAAAATCAGTTGGCTGTGTTAAACTCGTTTGCAACCCCGTGGACTGTAGCTGTCTCTTATACACATCTAGATGTGTATAAGAGACAGGACTGATGCTGAAGCTGAAACTCCAATACTTTGACCATCTGATGTGAAGGGTTGACTCATTTGAAAAGACCCTGATGCTGGGAAAGATTGAGGGTGGGAGAAGAAGGGGACGACAGAGGATGAGATGCCTGGATAGCATCACCAACTCAATGGACATGAGTTTGGGTAAATTGCGGGAGTTGGTGATGGACAGGGAGGACTGGCATGCTGCGGTTCATGGGGTCAGAAAGATTTGGACATGACTGAGTGACTGAACTGAACTGACATGGTCCAGAAGTTGAAGGTGGACTTGCTGGAACAGGGCATTTAAGCAGAGTCCTGAAGCAGGAGGAGGACTAGTGAACTGAAGAGAGGCAGAAGAAACAGCATGTGCAAAGGCCCTGGGGTGAGGAAGCACATGGGTTGTTATGTTAGAGAAACTGGAGGGTGGGCAATGAGGGTGGCAAAGAGAATTGGACAGGATGAAGTTTGGTCTCAACAACCATCTCAGGTAATATAATTAATTGTCAGTGTTAGTGTACTCAGGCCAGAGGGGGCCAGTGAGAGATACACCTGCTTGTGTCCTGTATCCTCCAACACGCACTCACACTTTGTATTTCTCTGTTTTAATTCTCTCACAGACCTCTTTGTAAGATCAGCTCTTATCAATAAGGACTTTCTAACTTCCTCATGGGGGCTTACCTGGTGGCTCAGTGGTAAAGAATCTGCCTGCCAGTGCAGGAGATACAGGAGACTCAGGTTCAATCCCTGGATTGGGAAGATCCCCTGGAGGAGGAGATGGCAACCCACTCCACTGTTCTTGCCTGGAGAAGTCCATGGACAGAGGAGGCTGCCAGTCTAGGGTTCATAGGGTCACAAAGAGTTAGACAGGGCTAAGCAACCGACCATAAGCATGAACTTCCTCATGCCACATATTTGTGATCTATCAGAGGGCCCTCCATGCACTGTTAGTTCATTCAAGGGTGTTACAAGAATTTCCATTTGTAGTTACAATTGATATTCATAAGGTCACAAAGAGTTAGACAGGGCTAAGCAACCGACCATAAGCATGAACTTCCTCATGCCACATATTTGTGATCTATCAGAGGGCCCTCCATGCACTGTTAGTTCATTCAAGGGTGTTACAAGAATTTCCATTTGTAGTTACAATTGATGTCTATGGGGCTGCCCATTGGCTTCTGAAAACAATAGTCCTCTCTGACAGAGTCCCTGCCTGTGGACCAGATCTTTGCAGCAGAGAAGGCGAGGGGGTAGCACACAGAGCCCTGTGTTTTAGGGGATCCTCTGTAAGCAAAGCAACAACATAATATATATTAAGTTCCGGCAAAACAAGTTTGGGTGCCAGGACAGTAGGTCGAGGTCCCGTGTATGTGTGTGTGTGAGTGAGAGAGAGAGCACGTGCAAGTGAGCAGTGGCAGGGGTTACATGGACAGGACAGAGTGCCAGCTGTTCACCCTGTGCTTTTAGAAGCTTGAAGGATGTTGTACATGGGGAGTCTGGAGACAGTTGACACAAGTACCTTGAGCTAATGGTTTCCATTATTGTACATGAGGAATCTCTCATTGGAAAGTAACTATCTCTTAGCAAGAAATCATTTCAGCTCTTCATGTCCTAACTGGTGACTCATCTCTGCCTTCATGCCCTGTCATGCAGGGTGTGGTGGTCAGGCTTCAGATCTCCACCTTTAAAATGGGCTCATTACCCCTTTTAGGACCTCGTTAAGGGGCTGTCACAGGGAGTGAGTGTGACCTCCACCAGAGTGACCCCAGGAAGGGGCAAAGGCACTGCAGGTCTGACTAGATGCCCCTGTCAAATCATGATTCTGAACTGCCTCGTCTCCCTGAGATTCCATCACATTCAGTAGGAAAAGTATCTGGCATGGCATCTTATACAAGACAGAAATTTTAGACAAAGTACCACCTAGGGTATTTTCCACGACAGTGATAGAAAATATTGGCTCAGACAGGAATGGATCATCTCCCATAACTGAAGGCTCTCAGAAGGGGAGGTGTGATGAGGCATAGTACATCAGGGCCGCCTCTGTCTTCTCCATGAGCAGTTTTACCCATAGCCTGACAGCAAGATGGGTGCTGCTGTCCCAGGTATCATGTCCACTCCTCATCCAGTCTTGAAGACCTAACTCTGTTAAGGAACAGTAGGACCCTGGGCAAGAGGATCAGGACATAGGCGAGAAAGTCCATACAGATGGGTACTTTCTGAGGGATCCCCCTTGCCTGCTGGGAGGCCAGACAGAAGGGTTGGAGTGGTCAGGACCCTGCTCGCAGGATGCATGTGAGCTTACCAACAATCAGGGCAGAGGGAGATGGACTGCTACCTTGCTGCACTTCCCAGCCCGAAATGCATATCATGTGGGGCTTCCAGAACCAGTAGCAACTAGGCACTGAATCTGGGGTGGATGGGCCCTGGGAGAAGACTCGGTCTAGCTGCACAGAGACAGCCTGGGGGGCTGGGGTGTGATATGGTTTGAACCATGGAGCCCGTCGTTAGCGTGGGAATGACAAGTATGGTCCTCCACTGCAGCCCATGGTCAGTGCATTAACAGTGGGGCACAGGTCCAGCAGAAGCAGGGGTTGCCGGCATGCACGTCTGGGTGGTGCCTCAGAAACACACATCTTACGTGGACAGCCCCTGGGGAGGGATATGCAGCAGTTCCTGTCCTGGCAGGAGTGCTCTGGTCCTGCCCACCCCTCACCGCTGTTTAGAGCTGGATCCGGGATGAACAGGTCCTGGGAGAGACCTGCTATAGAGGCGGCCTGGCGGGAGTGCTCTGGTCCTGCCCACCCCTCACCGCTGTTTAGAGCTGGATCCGGGATGATCAGGTCCTGGGAGAGACCTGCTATAGAGGCGGCCAGGTCCCATGCGGCAGCACAACTACCTTCGTGCCTATAGCTACAGTGCCCTGGCCCCCAGCAACAGCCCAGGATGAGGTGTAGGATAAACACAATGGAGAAAAGGGTGTGACCTTGGGCTGCTTCCACGTGACCATGGACTACAGCACAGGTGGTGAATGGGACCTCAGTTGCTTCAGCACTCACCTCGTTTGGGACAGAGCATGGACTCAAAGGCACCAGAATGTTATTTAATCCATCCATCAGGGCTTCTACTCCAACAGCTGGGGAGCAGACCCTGCCCCTGACAGGGCTGTGATGGCTATGGAACAGAGAGGAGCCCCTGCCCAATAACCAGTGCTGGCTCTGGATATCGCAGCGTTAATTACACCCACTGTCGAGTGGACAGGGCTTCCCAGATGGCTCAGAGGTAAATAATCCATGTGCAGTGCAGGCGATGCAGGAGACACAGGTTTGATCCTTGAGTTGGCAAGATCCCCTGGAGGAGGAAATGGCAACCCACTCCAGTATACTTGCCTGAAAAACCCCATGGACAGGAGCCTGGTGGGCTATATAGTCTTTGAGGTCGCAAGAAGTCGAACGTGACTGAGCAACTGAGCACAGCACATCACGCGGGAAACAGCCAGCACGCACAAAAGACCTGTATCAAAAATATCGGACTCACACCGTCTACACAGAGGAGCTCCCACAGAAAAACACCCCTTCAAGGACCATAATAGATAATTTTCTCCTAAGCTTATACAGGCAGAGAAAGTGAAGTAAAATGAAGAATAAGAGGAATCACTCTCGATTAAAAGAACAAGAAAATCCCATGAAAGAACAAATAATGGAACAGACCTCACCAGTCTATAAGACACTGAGCTCAAAAAAGAGGTAATAAAAATGCTGAAAGTAATAAAGATTTTAAATAGAAATGCAGATCACTCTAACAAGACACTAGAAACTATAAAAAGGAACCAATCAAAACTAGATAACTCAATTGCTGAGATAAAAACCAATCCAGAAGCAGTTAATACCAAACTAAGTAACACAGAAGAACAAGTAAATAATCTGGAAAATAGAATAATGGAAATCACCCAATCAGAACAGCACACAGAAAGGCAAATGAAAGCAACATATGAGATTTGTGGGATAATATAAAGCATGAAAAATAAAGGTACCAGAAGGAGAAAAGAGAGAGAAGGGGATCAAAAATGTATTTGAAGAAATGATGGCTGAAAAATTCCCAAATTTCAAGAAGGAAATAGCTATCCAGGTGCAGGAAGTACAGAGGGCCCCAAATAAGATGAACCCAAATAGACCCACACTAAGACATAAATAATGTAATTAAAGAGTTGATATAATTAAAGAGAGGATTCTAAAGGCAGCAGAGGCAGGGACAGAGGATGAGATGGTTGGATGGCATCACCAACTCAGTGAACACAAGTTTGAGCAAATTCCAAGAGATAGTGAGGGGCAAGGAAACCTGATGTGCTACAGTTCATGGGGTTGCAAAGAGTTGTACACGACTTAATGACTGAACATAGGTGGCAAAACAAAAATAATGGGTCAGTCACAAGAGAACCTTCATAAGACTATCAGCTGACTTCTCTGCAGAAATTTTGCCAGAATGGAGTGGCATGATATATTCAAAGGCCTGAAAGAGGAAAACCCACAACCAAGGATACTCTACCCAGGAAGATTATCATTTAGCATAGAAAGAAAGAATTTCTCAGAAAAGCAAAAGCTAGAAGAACACAACAGTACTAAACCTATTCTAAAAGAAATATTGAAAGGTGTTTTCTAAATAGAAAAGGAGCAAGAATCCACAGAAAAGGGAAAATCACAACAGGAAAGGCAAATATAGGAAACTGTTGAAGATCACTTTAAAAATCAGTTGGCTGTGTTAAACTCGTTTGCAACCCCGTGGACTGTAGCCCACCAGGCTCCACTATCCATGGGATTTCCCAGGCAAGGATACTAGAGTGGGTTGCCATATCCTTCTTCAGGAGATCTTCCCAACCCAGGGATCAAGCCCGGGTCTCCTGCACTGGGAGAGGAATTCTTTACTACCGAGCCACTGGTGTTTCAGTCACTCACTCGTGTGTGACTCGTTGCGACCCCATGAGTGGCAGCATGCCAGACTTCCCTGTCCTTCACCATCTTCCTGAATATGCTCCAGCTCATGTCCATTGAGTCAGGGATGCCATCCAACCATCTCATCCTCTGTCCCCTTCTCTTCCTGCTCTCAGTTCTTCTCAGCATCAGGGTCTTTTCCAATGACTTGGCTCTTCACATCAGGTGGCCAAAGTATTGAAACTTCAGCATCAGTTCATTCAATGAATATTCAGGGTTGATTTCCTTTAGGATGGACTGGTTTGATCTCCTTGCTGTCCAAGGGACTCTCAAGAGTCTTCTCCAGTACCACAGTTCAAAAGCATCAATTCTTTGGCACTCAGCCTTCTTCATGGTCCAGCTGTTACATTGGAAAAAATCATACATTTGGCTCTCTGGAACTTTGTCAGCAAAGTATGTCTCTGCTTCTTAATACACTATCTAGGTTTGTCATAGCTTTCCTTCCAAGGAGCAAGTGTCTTTTAACTTTATGGCTTCAGTCACTGTCCACACTGATTTTGGAGTCTAAGAAAATAAAGTCTGTCACTGTTTCCATTTTTTCCTCTTCTATTCGCCATGAAGTGATGGGACCAGATGCCATGATCTTAGTTTTTTTGAGTGTTGAGTTTTAGGCCAGCTTTTTCACTCTCCTCTTTCACTTTCATCAAGAGGCTCTTTAGTTCCTCTTGCTTTCTGCCACTAGAATGCTATCATCTGCATATCTGAATTGAAGGCAGGAGGAGAAGGGGACAGCAGAGGATGAGATGGTTGGATGGCATCACCTACTCAGTGGACCTGAGTTTGAGCAACCTCCAGGACTTGATGATGGACAGGGAGGCCTGGCGCACTGCAGTCCATGAGGTCGCAAAGAGTCTGACATGACTGAGCGACTGAACTGAATTCTTTGGCGCTCAGCCTTCTTTATGGTCCAACTCTCACATCTGTACATAACTACTGGAAAAATTATAGCTTTGACTATGCGAATCTTTGTCAGCAAAGTGATATTTCTACTTTTTCATACACTGTCTAGCTTTGCCATAGCTTTTCTTCCAAGGAGCAAGTATCTTTTAATTTATGGCTGCAGTCACCGTCCACAGTGATTTTGGAGCACAAGAAAATACAGTCTGTCACTGTTTCCATTGTTTCCTCATCTGTTTTTCACGAAGTGATGGGACTGGATGCCATGATGTTAGTTTTTTTGAATATTGAGTTTTCCATCCAATTCACACTTCCGCCAGCACTCAAAGGGAATACCCTCTTTAAAGTATCCTCACCAGCCTTAAACATTCTTGTTCTTCTGCTGTTTTGAAGTCTTTCTGCTTTACTGGGTCTCCATGTTTAAAATACCAAGTATTGGAGATTCCCGGCAGTTCAATGGTGAGGACTCTGTGCTTCTAGTGCATAGGGCCCAAGTTGGATCTAATCCCTGGTTGAGGAACTAAGATCCTGCAAGCAAAAAAAAAAAAAACAACAAATAAGTCTAGAAGCTGAGATGATGACACTTTATTCAGGTCACAGTGATGGGAGGATGGCCAGGTGCAACCTTTGCCTTTTTTAAAAAATGTTATTTTGTAATGGACTATAGTTGGTTTGGGCTGCCCTGGTGGTTAGACGGTAAAGAATCCATCTGCCATGTGGGAAACCTGGGTTCGATCCCTGGGTTGGGAAGATCCCCTGGAGGAGGGCACAGCAACCCACTCCGGTATTCTTGCCTGGAGAATCCCCATGGACAGAGGAGTCTGGTGGGCTATAGTCCATGGGGTTGCAGAGAGTCGGACACAGCTGAGCAACTAAGAACAGAAGAGCACAGCATAGTTAGTTTACAATGTTTTGCTAGTTTCAGGTGTACGGCAAACTGATTCAGTTACACGAATATCTAGCCTTTGCCTCTTTAATGTCCTGCCCGCACTGAAGACTGTCAGGTTCTAGAACCCATATGTGGGGAAGCCCTCTTACAACTTAGTTGGGGATCCCATTAGCAATCAGAGCCCTGGAACAAGCCCAGTGGCTGATCTACTCCAAGGGTTTCCCCAGGATGGGCAATCAGGTTCCCCTACTTCAGTGCCCTCAGAGAGGAAATCAGACCCCAAAGAGCTTCCAGTAGAGGACTTCCTGGAAGGGATAGTGAGGAGGTGACCTTCCAATAGATCAAAACAGATGAGAAGAGTGAAGCGGATTTGGCCTTATAAAAGTGATAAATTTCAGTACATCAAAGAAAAAAAAGATCAGTGACAATATATAGATGGCAAACAAAGCTTTCTGCCCTTTATATGTAAAGAGCATTTACAAATCAATAAGAAAGGTGAATAGACAACAGAAAGGTAAGCAAAGAATGTGAACAAAAATTTGAAAGTACAGACAATAAGGAAAAACGGAATTGGTGAACAAGAAATTAATAAAATGGATATCAGACTCTTAAAAAGATCTTTTTTGGTCTCTCACAAAAATATTTATTTAATATTATAGTCAGTGCTGATGAGAAAATAAGATAACAACCACTCTCATACCCGACATGTGGGACTATGATCCTGGACAGGTTTTGACAATATTCATCCAGAGGCTTAACAAGCGGTAAAGAACCTGCCTGCCAATGCAGGAGACTCAGGGTCAGTCCGTGGGTCAGGAAGATCCCCTGGAGAAAGAAATGACAACCCTCTCCAGTGTTCTTGCTGGGAGAATCCCATGGACAGAGGAGCCTGGTAGGCTACAGCCCATGGGGTCCCAAAAAATCAGAAACAAATACAACGACAAACAGCAATTTTACTTCTAGGAATTATTAAAGGAAAAGATATACACAAAGGTGTATAAGTGAAGACAGTCATCTCTAGTGTTATTTTAGAAAGCATTCTGGGGGAATTCCCTGGCCGTGGAGTCATTAGGACTCCGTGCTTTCACTGACAAGGGTACAGGTTCAATCCCTGGTTGGGAAACTAAGATACTACAAGCCATGAGGTTGAAAGCCACGCTGCTTCCCTTGTGGCTCAGCTGGTAAAGAATCCACCTGCTATGCAGAAGACCCCGGCTCAATTCCTGGGTCGGGAAGATCCCCTGGAGAAGGGATAGGCTACCCATTCCAGTCTTACTGGGCTTCCCTTGTGGCTCAGCTGGTAAAGAATCTGCCTTCAATGCAGGAGACCTGGGTTTGATCCCTGGGTTGGGAAGATCCCCTGTAGCAAGGGAATGGCTATCCACTCCCGTATCTTGGCCTGGAGAATTCCATGGACTGTATAGTCCACGGGGTCACAAAGAGTCAGGCATGACTGAGCAACTTTCACTGAGGTTAAAAAAGGAATTCTTTAATCATCGTTTTAACAACATTCATTTTTATTTATGTATTTGACTGCACCTGCATGTGGGATGCTGGAGAAGGCTATGGCATCCCACTCCAGTACGCTTGCCTGGAAAATCCCATGGACGGAGGAGCCTGGAAGGCTGCAGTCCATGGGATCGCTGAGGGTAGGACACGACTGAGCGACTCCACTTTCACTTTTCACTTTCATGAATTGGAGAAGGAAATGGCAACCCACTCCAGTGTTCTTGCCTGGAGAATTCCAGGGACGAGGAATCCTGGTGGGCTGCCGTCTGTGGGGTCGCACAGAGTCGGACACGACTGAAGCAACTTAGTAGCAGTAGCAGCAGAGTGTGGGATGCAGCATCTTTGACCCTTGTTCTGGCACGGGGCATCTGTAGTTAGAGCCTATGAACTCTCAGTTGTGGCACGGGCAATCTAGTTCCTTGGCCAAGGATCCCCTGGGTCCTTGCATTGGGAGCTCAGGTTCTTAGCCATTAAACTACCAGGGAAGTCCCTCACTATTGTTTAATTGTTGATGTATCATACTGTACTGAACAATTCCCCTATTCTTGCACATTTAAGTTGCTTCTAGTTTTTTTTCACTGCTTGCTATGCCAGATGCCCTGTAGACCCTTTATCATCTTCTCTAAACCTCACCACATATCTGTAGGATGGGATCCTTAGCCTCTCTTAACAGACTTAGGAAACTGAGACATGGAGGTAGGGTAGGAAGTGGGACAAAGTTCCCCCACTTGTAAGCAGCTCTGGTGGAATTTTAGACAGGAAGTCTGACTTCAAAGCTGATGCTCTTAAAGACGGCTCAAATTCATTTAGAATATATTCATTGCCATCTGCGTGCCAAGCATAACGATAACTGAAAACACGTACGGAAAATTATCTGTATAGCTGGCCCTATGCTAAGCCCTTCACGTATACTACTTCATTTAATCCCCACAACAGCTCTATGCACTATTGCTATTTTCTTTTTACAAGCGTGCAAAGTGAAGCACAGAGAGGTTAAATGTCTTCTCCAAAGTCACACAGGCAGCCTGGCTACAGGATCTAGGCTCCTAACCAATTTTCTTCCTTTTCAGAGAGCAAATGCTTGAGAGATAGAAAGTAAACCCATGAACAATTAAATGATAAACATAAAATAAGATGCTGAGTAGAACTCAAAATGTGTCACAGGTTGCATCTAGACAGCCATAAAAAATTTCAAAAGACACAGGTCCGCGTGATCCCACTCCTAGGTGCTTATCGAGAGAAGTGAAAACATGTATTCACACAATGACTTGTGCAGGAATGTTCAGAGCAGTTTTCATCATCACCCCGAACTGGGAACAATCCCGAACATCCATCAGCTGATAAACAGATAAATACGCTGTAATACATTCATTCCATAGAACATAGATACACTGGGTGGTTCGGCAACGAAAAAGAAGGAATTCGTGATAAGTAGGACAGCTTGGACGAACTGCAAATGTATTAGTCTGGGTGAAAACAGCCAGCCTCAAAAGATACTACAGTCCTCTCTCCAGACCCATGGGGGATTGATTCCAGGACCCCTGGGGATCCCCAGATCTGCAGATGTTCAAGTCCCTTGAATAAAACAGTGTGGTATTCACATTATAACCTGTATACATTCTCCTGTATATATACCTTATTTTAAAAACTCTATTTAGAACTCTTTATGATCTATGGGGAGAAGGCAATGGCAACCCACTCCAGTACTCTTGCCTGGAAAATCCCAGGGACGGAGGAGCCTGGTAGGCTGCAGTCCGTGGGATTACAAAGAGTCAGACACAACTGAGCAACTTCACTTTCACTTTTCACTTTCGTGCATTGGCGAGGAAATGGTAACCCACTCCAGCGTTCTTGCCTGGAGAATCCCAGGGATGGGGGAGCCTGGTGGGCTGCCATCTATGGGGTCGCACAGAGTCGGACACTGAAGCGACTTAGCAGCAGCAGCAGCATGACCCTATGGACTGAGGCCCACCAGGCTCCTCTGTCCATGGGATTTCCCAGGCAAGACTACTGGAGTGGCTTGCCATTTCCTCCTCCAGGGCATCTTCCTGACCCAGGGATCGAAACTGTGTCTCCTGCATTGCTGGGGGATTCTTTACCACTGAGCCATCTGGGAAACTATATTTAGGCTGCGCTGTGTCTTAGTTGTGGCATGTGGGAGCTAGTCCCCCAACCAGGGTTTGAACCTGGGCCTCCTGCATTGGGAGACTGGAGTCTTAGCCACTGGACCGCTAGGGTAGTCCCCTGCTATGTATACTTTAAATCATCCCTGGATTACTTGTAGTACCTAATACAATGTAAATACTATGTAAATAGTTGTAAATGCTATGGAAATAGCTGCCAGGATTCAGCAAATTCAAGGTTTGCTTTTGGGAACTTTCTGGAATTTTTTTTTTCTGGATATTTTCCATCCATGGTTGGTTGAATTGAAGGATGCAGGACTGTAGCCAACTGTGTATAGTTCCACTCAGAGCATTCCAGGAAAAGCAAATCTGATCTACAGTGACAAAGAGATGAGTTGTTGCTTGAAGCTGAGAGAGAGAAGGAAGCATTAACTGCAGTTATGGGGGATGCTTTGGGGTGCAAAAATGTTCTGATTCTTGATTTTGATGGTGGTTTCATGGGAATACACATCTGTCAAAACTCATCGTGATGGGAGGAGACCTATGACTGATTCATGTTGATGTTTGGCAGAAACTAACACAATATTGTATAACAATTATCCTCCAATTAAAAATAAATAAATTTAATTATTAAAAAACTCGTGGCTGTTTCTCAACCACACAGGTTCAGTCCTGCCTCAGGGCCTTTGCACCTGCTGGTCCCTCTGCCTGGATCACTCTTCCAGGTCTTTACTTTGACCGACTCCCTGTCCTCTGGCGCAAATGTCACCTCTTCAGAGAGGCCTTCCCTGGACACCACATCGAAAGCACTCTTTCCATTCCCACACTTTAATGTCAGTGTGTTTTCTTCACAGTGCTGATCATCATCTGGAGCTATCCTGTGATGGCATTTTGGTTTTCATGATTTCTCCTCTACACCCCTCCCCCAAGAGAAGTCAGGCTTCACAAGGGCCATGGCCGTGTCTCCAGCACGTGATCATAGTAGGTGCATAGTTGGTTTTCGTTTTTCTTGTTTTTGTTTTTTTGGCTATGCCATGCGGCATGCGGAACTTCCCTGCCCAGGGACTGAACTCCTGCCCTCTGCATTGGAAATGCGGAGTCCTTACTACTGGACCACCAGAGAAGTCTCGCAGGGTTCTTGCAATCCACAGAAACCATGCCTGGCTGATTTAAGCAATGCAGGACTTTATTAATTAAAATATTTGTCAATGACTGACTCTAGAGACCTGCAGCTTCCTCCTTCTAATCTCTCCATAGTGCCCCCGCCCCCCACAACCAGACATCCCAGGAGCTTTCCAGGCCCTGATGCCCTTTTTGGGAGCACTCACGGCCCCCTTCCCATTCAACCTCCCTACACCTCCCTCCCTGCTCCCACCTGCCAGGCAGGCATCTGTGTAACTTGAGCCTTGCTCAAGCTTTGCCTCCTTGAAGCCTCAGGGTCTCCGGCTTGCAACCTGTCACTTCCTGTGTGTGTCACATGTCACAGGTTTTGCAGTGAGCCGTGCATGCCTTATCTCCTACGTACCCAGCCGTGGCAGCCCCTAGGGCTGAGCAACTTTATCTGATTCACCGAAATAACTATCATTTCTGTCATTCACCTGCTCCCTCAGCATCGGTGCCGTGATTGAATTTTACCTGTATTTTTCCTGCCTGCCTTCCTTCCTTCAACCAACGTTTGTTGAGCAACTACTGTGAATCAGGTGCTGGGGCTACAGGGGTGAGCAGAACCAGCAGAAACCCTGCACCCATGAAGCTCACATTCTGAAGGAGGAGGTAAGGAATAAACGGTTAGGGGCTTACTTGGTGATCTGGCTAAGACTGCTCTCCCAGTGCAGGAGGCCTGGGTTTGATTCCTGGTCAGAGAGCTAGATACACATACCACAACTAAGACTCAGAACAGAAAAATAGATAAACAGATATTAAAAAAAAAAAGAAGAAATGATGAAACATCTACCCATATAGTAGGTCACAGCATCCGAATGCGCTGAAGGGAAATAAAGCGGGGAGAGTTCTCTGATGGCCTAGTGGTTAGGACTCCAGGTTTTTACTGCTGTGGCCTGGGTTCAGTTCCTAGTCGGGGAACTGAGATCTCGCAGGTTGCACGGTGCGGTCAAAAAAGAAAGAAAAGAAAGCAGGGAAAGGGGATGGGCGGAGGGGGCTGAGGACGCTGGTTTTGACAAGGTGGGCCAAGAGGGACCAAAAGGGTGAGATTAGAGAAGAGCCCCGGAGGGCAGGGATGGAGCCACGCAGACCCCTGGGGGCAGCCTCCCAGGGAGAGGAGCGCGCGGTGCAGATGTGAGAGGGGGACCCGATGTATCTGAGGCCAGCCTCCCAGGCGGCGCCAGTGGCAAAGAACTCGCCTGCCAGTTCAGAAGGCGGAAGAGATACGGGTTTCATCCCTGGGTCAGCAAGATCCCCTGGAGGAGGGCATGGCAACGCACTCCAGTATTCTTGCCAGAGAATCCCATGGACAGAGGAGCCTGGCGGGCTATGGCCCATAGCGTCCGCAGAGACAGCCTGCGTGCACGCACGGGGCTGGAGCAGAGTGGCAAGGGGCCAGCGGTGGGAGATGAGCGCAGGGAGGGGATGGCGGTAGGCTGATCGGGGTGGGCTCTGGGGAGAGCTCTGTCTCCTCAACTCCAGTGACCTCAGAAATGTATGCAGGGAACCATGGAGTGGGGACGGTGAGGGTGGGGAAGCGGGGGAGACCAGGCGGGAGGTGGGGGGCAAGGTGACACGACAAGGGTGGGAGTCTTGTAGGTGGGAGGAAAAAACGAATTCTAGATAGATTTTAAAAGTCAAAGCCAGGGGATTTCCCTGGTGGTCCAATGGTGAAGACGCCACGCTTCCAACGTGGGGGTGCGTGGGTTCAGTCCCTGGTCGGGGAACTAAGACCCCACATGTTGATTGGTCAGAAAAAAGAAGCCAACAGCGTTTACTACCCAATTAAACCTGGGATGAGAGGAAAAGAGGAGTCAGGGACAACAGCAAGGCTTTCAACCTCACTTAATCCCAAGGACACCGCACAAAGTACGATCACCCTTTCGTAACAGGTGAAGAAACAGAGGTTCAGAGAGGGGTGGCGATTCCACACCCCGCAGGACGTGGCAGAACGGAGATTCGAACCCGGTTGCTGCCTGGTGGTCAGTGCCAGGCCAACAGAACGTGCCAGACCCACACGGACATCAACTCAGTCTTCGGCCGCAGCGTGCAATGAATGACGGCCCCCCACACTGGTCACTTGGCGGGCTTGGTGCCTCCCTCTGGGGCGTCCTCTTGCTGCTTGTCATCCGTATTGTGTGACCATATTTCCCTGCCAGCCCTTGGGCTCCCAAAGGATCTTACTGGGCTGATTCATCTCTGTCCCTGGCTTTGCCTGGCTGGAGCCTGACACGTGGCAGCCTTCATTAAGGCACAAGTATTTATTAACCTCAAGAATTGATCTAGTGCTGGGCTGTGCTGGAGTGAGCCCTGAGCATCGCCCTCGTGGGATTGACAGTCCAGTGGGGGAGACAGACCCCCCCCGCCCAAGACAGTGACAGTCCAGACTGGGCAGGGCCCCCACTCAGCCTGAGAAGGGGTCTGGGAGGAATTGGTGGAGGTGAGTGTGGAGGTAGGGACCCATGAATGAACAAGATGGCCTTGGTCTCCGCCCTCACAGACCACCCCCAGCTCAGCGAGGCAAACTGCCAGTGAACAAGGTAACCAATCAGTCGATGAGCGAATAGCAGAATGCTAAGAGTTGGACATGAAGTAAGACAGGATGAGACAGAGTGTGACCGTGACCCCTTTAGCTGGGGTTGTCAGGGAAGGCCGACCCCTGAGGCTGAGCAGGTGCAGCCCCGAATGTGCGGAGGGAGGGCACTCACAGGACGGAGAGCCAGTGCACAGGGCCGGGGGCCGACAGAGCTTGGTGCTCAAGAAAGTGCAAGGAGGGAATTCCCTGGCCGTCCAGGGCTTGAGACTCCATACTTCCACTGCCCAGGGTGCGGGTTCTATCCCTGGTCGGGGAACTAAGGCCTTCCCTGGTGGCTCAACAGTAAATAATCCACCTGCCAATACAGGAGATAGGGGTTCGATCCCTGGGTGGGGAAGATCCCCTGGAAAGAAATGGCAGCCCACTCCAGTATTCTTGCCTGGGAAATCCCATGGAGAGAGGAGCCTGGTGGGCTAGTCCATGGGGCTGCAAAAGAGTCAGACACGACTTAGCGACTAAACGGCAGGGAACTAAGATACCACATGCTGTGCAGCCAACAAGTAAAAACTAAAATAAAGATAAATTAATAAATAAATAGAGCCAAGATTTAAAAAAAAAAACACACACACCACTGCAAAGAGCCTTGGGCAGAGTGGGTGCTGGGTGGGAAAAAGATCTGAGGAGGCTGAAACCGCACAACACAATGGACGAAGCGATGTGCCGTCAGCCTGCAGAGCTAGGAACTCACTGGCTTCACTCAGGAGAGCCCTCATCCTTGAGGCCGGAGCCCAGCCTTTGCCAGGACTTCTGGAGTCAGGTCCTGCCCATCACCAGCTCAGAACCCTCCTGTGGCTCCACGTCACTCAGGGTAAAGGACAGAGACCGCCTCGTGAGCCAGTGTCCCCTGGGGTCCGCCGTTCTCACGTTGTTCTCACCCCTACTCTTCTCTTGCTCTGGCTCCATCACACCGGCCTCTCCACTGACGCGCTGCTGTGTTTCTGCCCCAGGGTCTTTGGACTGGCTCTTCCTCTGCCTGGACAGCTCTGCCCATGTGACTCCTCCTTCAGATCTAAATATCTCCCTCTCAGTGAGGCCTCCCTGACCGTCCCCGTGAAAACTGCCGCTGTCCCCTCCCGTGACTTTCCATCCCCTTCCTGCCTTTGCTGTGTGCTTGATCACCATTTACCCTGGTATGTGTTTACTTATCTATTGTGCTTGCTGTCTGACACCCTGAATAGAATTTCAGCTCCATGCGCGCAGACACCTCTGTGCTGTTCACAGCATGGAGAACAGGTCCTGGCACATAATAGGCGCTCAGTAAGTAACGACTGACGACACAAAAGGAAGAGGCGAAACAGAGGGAGGGGGAAAGTTTTTAAAGGGAGGAAAACCGCAGGTCTGTGAGCTCGAAAGTTTTTAAAGGGAGGAAAACAGCAGGTCTGTGAGCTCGAAAGTTTTTAAAGGGAGGAAAACCGCAGGTCTGTGAGCTCCTAAGCTTGTCAGCTGTCCCAGCTGGCAGTTTGGAGTGTTAACACTTGCCCGCTTCCAGGATAACTCGGTGGCAGACTGGGAGGCAGAGGCACGGACCACACTGGCTAGCTCCCCTTGGCTGTTGGAGCCAGGCCCCTGATTGGCACGGAGGGCCGGCCTGGAGGAGAAGGTCGCTGGCACCACCTGCTGGACAGTGGTGTCATGACAGCTGTGCCCACCAAGCTAACTTTACTAAGGGCCTTTGATAGGCGGGCAGAAGGGACAGCCCAGAGGGGCCATCACCAGCAGAAGTTCAGAGTCCAGGGAGACACAGCCATAAGCCTCTTTATTCCCGAGGCCCTGTGGACACTCCGCCCAGTCAGTGCTATGCAGGAAGGCAGGGTGGTGCCACCCATGACCTGTCTTGCTTCACTCTGCCTGTACATCCAACTGCTCTCCCTACCCAGCAGGCTGGGACCCCCAGCTCTCTGGGAGGTGAGAGCTGTTCCATCTCTCTCGGGGCTGCATCCACCCTACATGGTGCCAAGGACGGCAGAGGAGTCGAGGCCCCCCCCCTCGACTCCTCTCTAGGGCCTGGCAGCAAGGCCTGGGGTTCCTGATGAGAGCTGTCTCCATTCCTAGAGGTACATCATCCGGCCAAGCAGGGGTCTCACCACCCAGACGTCGTCCACAATCTTCCCATCCTGCAAGGGACCAAAAAAAAAAAAACTTTGGACTGGCTCTTCCTCTGCCTGGACAGCTCTGCCCATGTGACTCCTCCTTCAGATCTAAATATCTCCCTCTCAGTGAGGCCTCCCTGACCGTCCCCGTGAAAACTGCCGCTGTCCCCTCCCGTGACTTTCCATCCCCTTCCTGCCTTTGCTGTGTGCTTGATCACCATTTACCCTGGTATGTGTTTACTTATCTATTGTGCTTGCTGTCTGACACCCTGAATAGAATTTCAGCTCCATGCGCGCAGACACCTCTGTGCTGTTCACAGCATGGAGAACAGGTCCTGGCACATAATAGGCGCTCAGTAAGTAACGACTGACGACACAAAAGGAAGAGGCGAAACAGAGGGAGGGGGAAAGTTTTTAAAGGGAGGAAAACCGCAGGTCTGTGAGCTCGAAAGTTTTTAAAGGGAGGAAAACAGCAGGTCTGTGAGCTCGAAAGTTTTTAAAGGGAGGAAAACCGCAGGTCTGTGAGCTCCTAAGCTTGTCAGCTGTCCCAGCTGGCAGTTTGGAGTGTTAACACTTGCCCGCTTCCAGGATAACTCGGTGGCAGACTGGGAGGCAGAGGCACGGACCACACTGGCTAGCTCCCCTTGGCTGTTGGAGCCAGGCCCCTGATTGGCACGGAGGGCCGGCCTGGAGGAGAAGGTCGCTGGCACCACCTGCTGGACAGTGGTGTCATGACAGCTGTGCCCACCAAGCTAACTTTACTAAGGGCCTTTGATAGGCGGGCAGAAGGGACAGCCCAGAGGGGCCATCACCAGCAGAAGTTCAGAGTCCAGGGAGACACAGCCATAAGCCTCTTTATTCCCGAGGCCCTGTGGACACTCCGCCCAGTCAGTGCTATGCAGGAAGGCAGGGTGGTGCCACCCATGACCTGTCTTGCTTCACTCTGCCTGTACATCCAACTGCTCTCCCTACCCAGCAGGCTGGGACCCCCAGCTCTCTGGGAGGTGAGAGCTGTTCCATCTCTCTCGGGGCTGCATCCACCCTACATGGTGCCAAGGACGGCAGAGGAGTCGAGGCCCCCCCCCTCGACTCCTCTCTAGGGCCTGGCAGCAAGGCCTGGGGTTCCTGATGAGAGCTGTCTCCATTCCTAGAGGTACATCATCCGGCCAAGCAGGGGTCTCACCACCCAGACGTCGTCCACAATCTTCCCATCCTGCAAGGGACCAAAAAAAAAAAAGGGGGAGGAGGACATCAGGGCTGAAAGCCCGGATTCTGGGGCCAGTGGCCGGGGTTCAAATCCCCACTCTGTCGCTGATAAGCTGTGTGACTTTGAGCAAGTGGCTAGACCTCTCTGAGCCTCAGTTTTCCTCATCTGGAAAGAGAGGATGATAGAACTAGCATGAACATCACAGATACTGTGAGAATTAAGTGAGGGATTTGGAAAGGGCTTAAAAGGGAGCCTGGCACACGGCAAGGACTGGGTAAATGTAGGCTGTTACTATTAGAGCACAAACCCAAGGGTGAAACAAAACTCATTTTATATGCCAGCAAAGCCACCCTCTGTGGCTTGCAGCACATGATCCAGCTCTGAGCCTGACTTCCATATTCTATGAGGTTTGGGTTGGCTGGAAAGTTTGTTTGTGGTTTTCATTAAGATGTTTAGAAAAAGCCCAAGTGAACTTTTTGGCCAAAAAGTGGGGAGATCTGAATAGATAATAACACAAGTGCCTGACCCCGTATGGGCCACACAATAAATGGTAGCTATTTATCGTAAAAAAAATATGGTCTTTGTGGTCGTTTCTCAGTTCTTCAACCTCTGGCTGTGCAACCCTGGGAAAATCACTTGCCCTCTCTGAGCCTCTGTTCTCTTAGCTGTAAAATGGAAAGAAAATGTGCCCCATAGTATTATTGTGGTGATTAAAAGGACTAAATATAAGGCATTGAGCTCAGGGTTTGGTGCACAATAGGTGTTCGGTCAATCATAGTTATTAGTGCTATTTTAAAACTACAATGGCAAAAATGCAGAAAGGTGAGCCATGATTATATGGGTCCATCTAAGCTTAAGCCATGGGGCTTCCTAGATGGCACAAGTGGTAAAGTTTTCACTTGCTAAGGCAGGAGGCACAAGAAACTCGGGTTTGATCCCTGGGTCGGGAAGGCCCCCTGAAGTAGGAAATGGCAACCCACTCCAGTATCCTCTCCTGGGAAACCCCATGGGCAGAGGAGCCTGGCGGGCTACAGTCCGTGGGGCGGCACACACATCATATTGGTTTCCCTCTGCCTGCCTCCCACCACCTACTTTTTCCTTCCCCTGCTTCATGTTGATAAATCCCTTTAGAACTGACCATGTTTTAGAAACCATTCTGAGCACTTTCTATATAATAAGTTATTCAACCCTCATTCAATCCTCTGGGGCAGAAATGATTTAACATCCCCATTTTGCAGATGGGAAAACTGTGGCTCAGAGCTGCTTGAGGTTATCCAGCTGGTAAGTAGCAGAGGTAAACTTTGAACGCAGGATCTCCAGCTCTCAAGTCCACTTTTAAAACCACTTGACTCCAGAACGCACTGGGCCTGCTTTCTCAGGCAGGTGATCGGGCCACTGCTCACTGACCTGGTCATCAGACACCTGCTGGATGTGGACATGGGTCCCATTGAGGATGTGCAGGCGTGTGTACCCATACTCTTTCACACGCAGGGCGCTCCAGGGCCGCGGGAAGAGGGTGAAGGGGGTGAGCAGCTCCTCACAGCCCTGCTGGAAAGAGTCATTTAGCCCCAGGGCTGGGGCAGGGGAAGTGCCCACCAGGGAGCAGAAAAGACCTGCCAGCTGGGATCCTGCCACCCCCAGGGAAGACAAAGCTGGTTAGGCCTTGACCTTGCTAACACACACAACTGAGTGCTTTGACCCAGCCAGGCTTTCTGTGCCCCGAGTCTTGGACTTAGACAACAGTGCGTGGTTGAACAAGACTGTCCACGGAAGCATTTTCTGTAAAAGCTCTGAGCTGGAAGTCAGCCAAATGCCCATCAGTAAGGGTCAGTTAAATAAATTAGAGCGTAGCCATCACAGAGAGGGGCAGTATAGAAAGATGGCCAAGATGTATTGTTAAGGGGAAAATGCAATTCACAGAATAGAAGAAATTGGTGGCTTTCAACCCTCGCTGCAGAGTAGACCCTCCAAGAAAGCTTTTAAAATCATCATTGCCTGGGAGAGAGGAAGTGTTTATCCTTGCAGTAGAAAACTAGGTGATGTGAGCAGGAAGGATGAGGGAGCTTAAAAAAAAAAAAAAAGAAAGAAAATCATCATGTTGCAGCCATCTCTGTAATAACTGCTGGAAGCAAGAACCATCAGTGGATGGTCACAGTATCGGGGAAAGTATGAGCAGGATATCTGCATAGTCTCCAAGCAGCTCCGGGAGACACTTGTTAACTTTAAAGGGGAAAATCATAAGTATGGTGCAAGAGATGCGTAAACTGAGGCTTAAAGAGATACCATACACTTCCTCATAGGATACACTGAAAAGAACACAGTACTGGGGACTTCCCGGCTGGTCCAGTGGTTAAGAATCTGCCTGGCCACGCAGGGGATGCACGTTCAACCCCTGGTCAGGGAACTAAGACCCCCCCCATGCCACAAAGCAACTGAGCCCACACATCCCAACTAGAGACTCAGTATGTAACAAAAGGTCCTGCATGAGGCAATGAAGATCTGACGAGGCCAAATAAGTAAATATTAAAACACATACACACAGGCAAAACCAGTATTACTTTTGTGTGTTCTTATAAAAAATGTGTAACTTCAATCTAATCAAACTCATACTGAGAGTCTACCAAACAACATTGCTGTGCTCTTCAAATTTTTCAACGTCTTGAAGAATGCATAAAGAAGGGAAAATGTTTCTGATTAAAGGAGGGGAGAGAAACAAGACACAAAAATAGAATGTATGATCTTAAACTAGATCCTAGATCAGAAAAATAAAATCCTTAAAGGACATGAATAGGACAATTGGATGATACTGGATGATGGTATATTATCAATTGTTAACTACTTGACTCTCTTACATTGTACTGATGTAAGAGAATGTCCTCATTTTTTTAGGAAACACAGATGGGAGGATAAAGGGGCATCATTTCTGCAACTGAACTCTTCATTGGATCTGCAAATGACAGTGAAACTGTACACACACATACACACACACACGCGCACACACATATCGAGAGAGAGACAGACAGAAACAGAGATTGAAACAAGAACGGTTAAATGTTCACAAGGTCAAGGCCAAGCCCTCAGCTTCTGGTGTGTCCTGGGGTTGGGCCAGGGCATCAAAGATTTAAAACCTCCCTAGGTAATTCTAACATTCATCAAGGCTGAGAACTGCTAGGGTATGAAGGATGATCCGAGATGTTTTTAAAAAGTGGGTGGTGGGACTTCCCTGGTGGTTCAATGGTTAAGAATTTGCCTCACATTGGAGGGGATGTGGGTTCGATTCCTGGTCAGGAAACTAAGATCCCACATACTAAGCCCATCTGACACAACTCGGGAAGCCTAGGCACTGCAACTGGAGAAAGCTTTCGTGTGCAGTGCTGAGCAACACTGCCCCCACCCCCAACCACTGCAACAAAAATCCAGTGTAGCCAAAAAAATGAAAAGAGGTGATGCACTAATACATCTCTATTGAGACACTGACTAAGGTGCATACACAGAAAATATTCTCAAATGCCACCCAAGAGACGTAACCACTGAGAGTGGTTACATGGTAAAGAACTTGCCTGCCACTGCAGGAGACATGAGAGATGTGACTTCAGTCCTTGGGTCTGGAAGGTCCCCTGGAGGAGGGCATAGCAACCCACTCCAGTATTCTTGCCTGGAGAATCCCTGTGGACAGAGGAGCCTGGCAGGCTACAGTCCCTGGGGTCGCAAAGAGTCAGACACAACTAAAGTGACTTAGCAAGAAGGGTGTGGGTGGCTTCATCTCCTGTCCTCTGTACTGTCTAAATTTTTATCATGAGAAGTTCTTCCTTGGATCTCACTAATTTGTTGTTGCTTAGTCACCCAGTCGTGTCTGACTCTTTACAACCCCGTGGACTGCAGCAGCCAGGCCTCCCTGTCCCTCACCATCTCCCGAAGTTTGCCCAAGTTCATGTCCACTGTATCGGTGATGCCTCCAGCCATCTCATCCTCTGATGCCCTCTTCTCCTTCTGCCCTCAATCTTTCCCAGCGTCAGGGACTTTTCCAGTGAGTTGGCTGTTGGCATCAGGTGACCAAAACACTGGAGCTTCAGCTTCAGCATCAGTCCTTCCAACGAGTATTCAGGGCTGATATCCCTTAAGATTGACAGGTCTGATCTCCTTGCTGTCCAAGGGACTCCCAAGAGTCTTCTCCAGGACCCCAGTTCGGAGGCATCAATTCTTTGGGGCTCCACCTTCTTTATAGTCCAACTCTCATAGCCATATGTGACCACTGGGAAGACCACTAATTTGTAAAATCAGCTTAAAAAATAAGCCCTCACTTCTTGCGGAAGTGATTGATTCCAAGGCTGCTGGTGGTGCGAGTGGAGGGGACACAAGATGGTCCTGGAGCACCTTGTGGAGCCAAAAAGTAAGAAAGACCCCACAAAGTGACAGGGACACTGACAGGATGCGGGACCTGATCTGAAGAGCTCCCAGTGGCCGGGGTGAGAGCCTGTACACAGCGGCATCAGTAGCAGAACTGGGTTATAACCCACAGGAGGAAATAATTCCCCATGAGGCCACACTGGTGCAAATCCATAACTAACCAACCAACTAAACGGAGCAGAAGGGACAACCCTTCCTCACAGGAGGTTGCTAAGTAACAAATCAGGGAGAAATGAGGGAAATAGACGATTCCCAGCCGAACGCCCCAGTGATCACTGTTGCAGGCAAGACCCACTGGTGGATTCAAATATTAGTAAGTGGAGACTTCCCTGGTGGCCCAGTGGCTAAGACTCTGAGTTCCCAATGCAGGGATCCTGAGTTTGATCCCTGGTCAGGGAACTAGACTGACACGCCGCAACCAAGAGCTCAAATGCCGCAACTAAAAATTCCAAGTGCTGCAACTGAAAAAAAAAAAGGAAAAAGAAAAGAAAGAGTCTATGTGCCACGATTAAGACCTGGCGCAGGCAAACAAATTTTTAAAAGAAAATAGTGGGTGAAAGTCGGAGGAGAAACAGCTTTCGCAGGGTCTAAAAGCATCTCCCCCAAGATGCTTATCCGCCGAAAAAGGGAAACACGGCAACTTGACGGTGGAAGAACATCCTTACACAGGTGATTCAGAGAAACTCCTCCAGGAATGAGACACTGTGAGGGCCTGGACCCCTGGGTCCTGAGGACACAGCCACCACTTGTGATTGTCTGGCCCCAAATGCGTAACCTGCATCTTGACACGAGAAAGTATCAGATAAACCTAGATCCAGGGGCATTCAGGAAAAAAAAAAACAAAACCAAACAACCGGCCAGAATGATGGAGGAATCGTTACAGACGGGAGGAGACTAAGGAGACACAATGGAGAAGGAGATGGCAACCCATTCCAGCATCCTTGCCTGGAAAATTCCATTGACAGAGGAGCCCGGTGGGCTACCGTCCACGGGTCACAAAGGGTTGGCTGCAACTGAGGACAAGGAGACACAATAACCAAATACAGCGGAGGATGAGCTGGAGCAGTGTGAATAAAGGCTGGAGTCCAATTACAAGGACAATAATGAGCCCTCTGTCCTCGATCCGACCAGCAGACCTGGGCACTGCCCCTGCCACTTACTGAACCTGTGACTCTGAAGGAGTATTTTACTCTTAGCTTCTGTTTCCGCATCTGTGCAATGGGCATACTACTACGTACATCTAACCCTCTAAGAGATGCCAGCTGTATAAAGGAGGAGGCACCCAAGCTGGCACAGGTGCCACCCTCAATAGATCAGAGGTCAAAGGCAACATCCCACCCCACCCTACCCCGCCCTGCTCACGGCAGATCCTGTGATGATGTGGACAGGGCCTCGAGGGTGGGTGTAGGGCATCTCTTGGCTGCCATTAAGTACCTGCAGAAGTGACAAGGTGGAGAGGGTGTGTCACACGGGCCAGGCCCCCGGGGATCTGACTGAGGGGTCCACTGACACCACCAGCTCCATGGGTCTCAGCCCTCCCCGGGGGCCTCCCTCACCTGGTAGTTGTAAATCGGCCACAGGCGTTCATATGAGTGCTCATGGGCCCACAGCTCCAGGTCGACCCCTGAGACAAAGCAAGAGGGGTTCAGGTCTCCAAATTCAGGAGAGAAGGGAGGCTGGGCCTGGCGAGTCCTGGGGTGGAGGGGGGGGGTCACTCACCATATTTGTAAAAAAGATCCTCCAACCCATAGAATTTGCCACGGAGGCCTTTGCGAACCTAAGGCAGATGAGCAAGGAGGGGAGGCGTGACTCGGGCTCACCCCCGACCTGGATTTCAGCGCCTTGTTCCCAGGGAGGGGGTGCTCACCTTGCTCTCATGCCAGGTACAGTCATCCAAATCAGCATTGGAGCAGTACATGGGCCGGTGGCCCATGGTGATGATCCACGGCCGGACTGCCCGGTTCTTATTGGCTTTCTGCAGAGAAGGGTTCAAGTGGGGGGGCACATCCCAGGGGGACATCCACAGGTTACCTGGAGGTCACTCTCCAGCCAGTGAAACTGTCTCTCTACCAGGTGGCGGCCGTAATGGAGGAAGAAATATACCTCGGTGGAGAAGGAGATGATGTGTGCGGGTCCCAGATCCCAGCTGGAAGGGTCAAAGGGCAGGGGTCAGAGGTGAGGGTCTCCTCTGCATCTCCCATCCTTCAAGGGAGGGGGCCGGTGTTCCTGCTCTCCCCCAGATTACCTGTACCACAGGCCTTCAGTGTTCCCCGGCATGCTGAAGCGAGCTTTGTAGTTGGAGAAGTTGCTGGATAAAAGGAAGTAAACGGGTAGGAGGGAGGGTCTGGGGGCCCACCCCCACCCCCCACTTCCCACCATCAGGCCAAGCCTGGCTCCCAGCCCAGCCCTCATCTCCTCTCCTCTCACGTCCGTCAACAAGCTGCTGCAGTGTGAGAAACTAAGGTGAGACACTAGGAAGGACTGGTTTTGTCGGGCAGGCCCTCGCCCACCCCAAAGCCCTCGGGCCTCACTAGCGTTCCTCGTGATTCCCAGGGCAGGTCATGTAGGGCAGGCTGGCAGCCACGGGTTCGATGAGTTTCATGAACCTGTCCCCGACACGCGCATTGTCCTGATCCATGTTATAGGCGAAGTCTCCTGGGTGGGGGTGGGGAGGAGAGGATGAAGACCCAGACCCAGGTCTGCTGTTGCCAGAACTGAGACCTGGTTGATCAAGTCCTGGCTCCCCTTCCCGCTCAGGCATCTTCAATCCCTACCTCACACCCAAGTGCATGAGCACTTGGAACCGTCTCCTTAGCCTCTGGTCCCTGACATGCCCGCAGGACCCAGGATCTCGCTGGTCTCCTGTGCCCCAGCACCCCAGCCCCATCTCGTCCCTTCCCAGAGTGATGACAACACTGAGACTGACACGGTCTGCTCTGGCACTGGTTTTGTACCAGGCAGTGTCTGCTTGATCACCCAAATCTTCAAAACACCCTCTGGGGTGGATGTTATTATCATCCCCATTTTAGATGGAGAAACCAAGGTCCAGGGAGGTGGAGAGCTGACTCAAGGTCACAGAGCTGAGCTTAAGGATTCAGGAATCAAACCTCAGGAGGCTGATTCCAGCGTCTACTACAGCTCTGAATCATATCAGCCCGTTTCTGTCTCCCATTTGGTTCCTGGCTCTCAGATCACAGCAAAAATGATAATGACACGCAACACTTATGTAGCACCTACAGCGTGCCAGGCAATGTCGACTTATTTCATCACGGTGCCTGCGTGCTAAGTCGCTTCAGTCGTGTTCAACGCTTTGTGACCCATGGACTGTAGCCAGCCAGGCTCCTCTGTCCTTGGGATTCTCCAGGCGAGAATGCTGGAGTGGGTTGCCATGCCCTCCTCCAGGGGAATCTTCCTGACCCAGGGATCGAACCCGCTTCTCTTACGTCTGCTGCATTGGCAGGCAGGTTCTTTACCACTCGCGCCCCCTGGGAAGTCCGTATCGTCATCACAACAGTCGGACGAATCTAACCTAGTCCCAGCTCTTACAACAGTAATACAGAGGAGAAAACCAATGTACGCAGCTCTAACTGCCAGATTGATTTTAACCCGGGAGCCCGGGTAACCGCGACAGCATCTCCGTGGCCAGTCTCCTCCCGCGTCCCTTTGGAACCACGCCGGCCCCGGCTCCCAGCCCCTCGCAGTCCTGGCGTTACCTCCCACCCCATACCTAGCCGATGCCTCCTCACCCACATGAAGAACAGCGTCGTACATGCCCTGCTGGGTGTCCCGGCGCAGTCGGGGAAGGGCCCTCGGGTTGTCGGCCCCCAGGTCCCCAAACACAGCCAGGCGCGGGCTCCAGTGGGGTCCCTTCTTCAAGGCCCGGAAGCGGAAGCGACGGCTCCAGCCCTGAGCACTGCCACAGCGGTAAACTGAGCGGAGAGGAAAAGGTCACAGTCTGCCGGGGCTGGGTGCGGGGCGGGGGAGCGCCCCAGGGCGTCTCCTTCACCCTCATCCATCTTAACTGAATGCGGGGACTGAATGGGTCTAACCCACGCCCCTTCTGACCACCTCACCCCAGGTCTCCAGCCTTCCGTTCTCATCCCAGGGTCTCATACAATAGGCTTGCAGGAAAGCAGAGCGGGTACCGCCCGCCTGAGCCACCTGCCAGTAGTAGCTGTTAGCCCACACCCCACTCCTCCTCCCATTCGCCCTTCACCCGGGCCCGGGGCACCCCTCACCATACTGGATCCCCGGCAGCAGCCCCTGCAGGGAGACTCGGTGTATGTAGAGCTTCCGCCGGAGAATGCCCCCATCCACAAAGGGGCTGAAGGTGCCTCGAGCCTGCAAGGGCAGGGGCCCAGAAGGCTGCAGGCCATACTGCACTTCAGAGGGCACTGGGACGCTTGTGGTCCAGGTTACGGTCATGGAGCCTGGCTCACCTGGAGAGAGGGGCAAAGGAGGTTCGGCAGTGAGGCTTGGGCAGAGGTGGGGAGGGCTGTGCAGTGAGTGAGAGGCTGTCGAACATTAGGAGTTAAGGACACAGGACACACACTTCTTAACATAGGAGTTAAGGACACAGGTTCTGGAGCTTCAATCCCTACTTCACTACTTCCAAGCTGTGCTTTCCTTGGGCAAGTCACTGCAGCTCTCTGAGCCTCAGTCTCCTTGTCGGTAAAATGGAATGATAATAGTATTTTCCCTATACGGTTCTTTGAGGCCTAGATGAATAAATAAGAGGAAAGCACTTGAAACAGTGCCTGGTACAGTCAGGGTTATTTGAGTGGATGGATATTATTATAAATGGTGTTACTGTGTGCAGGCTTGTGCCACGTACTTCACACATGACACTGTTCAGGGGTTGTAAACTCAGATGTCTGGAGGCCAGTTAGGTAATATATATATGGGAACAAGGCCCAGCTGTAAGGAGGAAGGCAGCAAGGAGGGGTGGAGTCTGTGGCCGAGCGTAGAGCCTGCCCTGTCTCGGAGCGGAAGCCATTGTTCAGCTCTAGGGATGGCCGCCATGCAGGAAGCAGGCTTGGTAACAGCCAGTCTGTCAACTCCCAGAGCAAAGCTTTATACTGCTAAGTGCTACTGCTGCTAAGTCACTTCAGTCGTGTCTGACTGTGCAACCGCATAGACAGCAGCCCACTGGGCTCCTCTGTCCCTGGGATTCTCCAGGCAAGAACACTGGAGTGGGTTGCCATTTCCTTCTCCAATGCATGAAAGTGAAAAGTGAAAGTGAAGTCGCTTAGTCATGCCCGACTCTTAGCGACCCCATGGACTGCAGCCTACCAGGCTCCTCCGTCCATGGATTTTCCAGGCAAGAGTACTGGAGTGGGGTGCCATTGCCTTCTCCAAAATCTTTATACAGTGGTTTTCGTATCCCAAGAGCACATACAAACTTTTAAGTAACAGCTTCTAATTCTTGAATGTCAGCAACCAGGGACTTCCCTCAAGGTCCAGTGGTTAAAACTCCCACTTCCAATGCTGGGGGCCTGGGTTCGAGGGTTCAGTCCCTGGTGAGGGAACTAAGATTTCTCATGCCACAAGGCATGACCAGAAAAGTCAATTTGCAAACAAACAAACCCCATTAGCAACAAAATCAAGGTCTTAAAAATAGCATGTGGTGTGTGTGCACGCGTGCTAAGTCGCTTCTGTCGTGTCTGACTCATTACGACCCTACGGACTGTAGCCCCCCGGGCTCCTCTGCCCATGGGGTTCTCCAGGCAAGAATACTGGAGTGGGTTGCCATGCCCTTCTCTAGGGGATTTTCCCGACCCGGGGATTAAAATGGAGTCTCTCATGCCTCCTGCGATGGCAGGCGGGTTCTTTACCGTTAGTGCCACCTGGGAAGCCCACCAGGTGATTCTTTTTCCTGCAACTTGTGTACAAAAGGCACACGCACAGGTTATTCATGGCAGCACTGTTTGTAACTGCAAAATATCAGAAACCACAGACGTGCCCCTACATAAGGAACCATGTAACATCCGTACCAGGGAGCACTTCACAGCTGTCAGAAAGGAAGATGATAAACTCTAGGAACCAGTATAGAATGACGTCCAGGACATGATGTTAAAAGAAGCAATGTACACAAGAGTGTCTCTGGTCAGCTCCTCTTCATGTAAGAGGGCGTAAGAGAATACACAAGTATCTGCTCATTTATTTGTACAAGAAAAGTACACCAGAAACTGAACAGCTGGATTACTTACATGGGCTGGAACGGGGAAGGGGTAGAAAAAAGAGGGGATGGGAATGGAGTAGTTAGTCGAGATGCAGGGGTAGGATGCTTCTCGAGTCTGTCTTTTTCTTAAAACCCTGAATCCTAGAGCTATAGTCCTGTTTCGTCTTTCCTTCACACACCCCAAGAAATGAACAAATAAAGCCTTCCTAGGCTGTAGGGGGGCTTCCCAGGTGCCTCTAGTGTTCCCGGCCAGTGCAGGAAACATAAGAGGTAAGGGTTCGATCCCTGGGTCAGGAAGATCCCCCTGGAGGGGGGCATGGCAACCCACCTCAGTATTCTTGTCTGAAAACTCCCATGGACAGAGGAGCCTGGCTGGCTACAGTCCATAGGGTTGCAGTGAGTCAGACACCATTGGAGTGACTTAGCACACACGTAGGTTGTAGGGGGACGTCAGTAAGGAATAGAAACACTAACAAGGGCTGTAAGTATATCAAAAAACAGGGACCTCCCTGGCGGTCCAGTGGTTGAGAATCTGCCTTGCAATGCAGGGAACTCGGGTTTCATCTCTGGTCAGGGAACTAAGACCCTACAGGCCACGGAGCAACCCCTTTATGCTTACTCTAGCCCTGAACAAATAAGTAAGCCTATTGTAGATAGAGGGAGCTTGGTTTCTCAATGTTGGAAAAAGAAGTTGCAAATAAGGAATGACGGCTAAAGTACACCCTTGTTGGTGGACTGAAATACTGTTGGTATTAGTAAGATCTCATGGTATCTAAAATTACCACAAAATTTACAGTTTGAAGACCAAACATGGCAGAGTCTTAAGCCAGCCTGCCTGGGTTCAAATCCCAGCGTGTGTGACCTGAGGTGAGACTCTTCATTGCTTTGGGCCTCAGTTTACTCTTTTGTAAAATGGAACAAATAGTACCTACAGCTTAAGGTCAATAAGAGGTTAAATGAGGCTTCCATCTGAATCACTTCTAAGAGTATATTTGTTATTATTATCATTATTGTGTAGGCCAAACAAAGGACAGCTATGATCTCACTGGGTTTTCACAGCAGCCCTGTGAGATGGGTTTTATTTTTGTTCCAGTTTACAGAGGCCTCCAGGCAAAGTGCCTTGTCCGAGGTTACTTATCCAGCAAATGCCAAAGCCATTTCATTCACGAGGTTTCAGATTCTCAATGCAACTAACCTTTAAGAAACTATCTGAGGACTTCCTGGTGATCCAGGAGTTAAGAATCATCCGCCAGCCAATGCAAGGGATGCGGGTTCGATCCCTGGTCCAGGAAGATTCCACATGCCACGGGGCAACTGACTGAGAGCCCACGCCTGCCCTAGAGCCCGTGTTCTGAAATAAGACAGTAGCCTCCTTGCTGCAACTGGAGAAATGCCTGAGCAGCAGCGGAGACCCAGCACAGCCAAATAAATAAATAATGAAATAAATGAAACTATCGTAAAAGTGTCAAGGATCCAAACAAAGAAGAAAAGTCTGAGAAACTGTCACAGGTAGGAGAGGACATTAAAGAAACCTTAAAAGGTCTCTTAAAAGACATTAAAGAGACCATTGATTTCATAGTGAAGTGAAGTGAAGTCGCTCAGTCGTGTCCGACTCTTTGTGACCCCATGGACTGTAGCCTACCAGGCTCCTCCATCCATGGGATTCTCCAGGCAAGAATACTGGGGTGGGTTGCCATTTCCTTCTCCATGCCAATTTTCTCACAATATTGCTTTTCTTTTTTAAAGTGTAGTTACTTTTCATGAAAAATGTCATTTACCTTACTCCTGAATATTTACTATTGTTCATCTTTAATGATTGCATCAGTATTTTAAATACCTCCATTTTAGTTTCTGATATGGCGACTGTTATGGATATAACTCACATAAGCTAAAGTTCTCTGAGGTTCTCATACGTTTTTCAGCTGTGCCAAAGCGTACTGAGACAGAAACATGTGAGAACCACTGCCACATTCCAAGTTCCCGTTTGCCACTTCACAGGTTAATATTTCACCTACTCTTCACTGGGAGGTCTCACTAACATTACCCCACTGTCCAGACGAGGAGGCTGAGGCCAGAGAGGTTAAGTCACTCGCCCAAGCTCACACAGCAGGTAAGCAACAAAGCTGGGGTTAGAACCCGGAAGTCTGGGTGCAGAGGGTCCAGAGTCCAGGGTCTTTTACCCCCTTGTACCTCCACCCCAAGATCAAGGACCAGGAGGTAGTTTTGTGACAATACAACAAGCAGTTACACAATGAATAAGGACAATTCCAATCCTCCAAGGAGAATGCTTACTATAGGCTGAGAACCAGAATCATTTCCCACTCAGCCACATACCCTACTGCTTATAATCCCCATTTAACAGATGTGGACAACTGAGGCTCAGGAAGACCCACCAGCCTAGACTCCCTCGGGAATCAGTGCAGAATATCTGAGCCCCCACACCGACTGGTCCTCACTGGGAAATGCCCGGGGAGAGGTCACAGACACTTACCTGAGTAGGACAAGTGCACTTGCTCGGGGGCAGCGCTGGGAGGCTTTGGGGACCCCCGGACTTCCGGGGAGAAGAAGAGGAGCAGACAGCAGCAGGCCCAGCAGGGACGAAAGGAACGCATGGTAGAGGGGAGGTGGGGAACAGGGGAAGGGGAAGGGTCCTGCAGGCATCAGCAGGAGGGGCTGAGAGGATGGGGGAAGGAGGAGGATCCCAGCAGAGAGGGAGGGAGGCAGCGGGGATGGCAGAGAGGGCTTCACAGGGAGTGCTTATCCGGACACTGGAGAGAAAACAAAAGCAAGCGTCACTCACGACTGAGAGACAAATACCCTCTGAGCCTCACTGGGTGCTAAGCACTTAGCATAGATGAACTCACGGGAGCCCGACAACATTCCTGTGTGTGGTGGCCTCTGTGATCATCAGCTCTGTATCACAGATGAGGAAGTTGAGCAATGGAGTGATTTGGTGGCATGGCTCCAGTGTGAGGGAGCAGAGACTGGAACCCAGGGGTCCTGGCTGCAGAACCCTTGCTCTTATCCACCGTTCACTCCCAGTGCAAGAGGTGTGGGAGTGGGATTGGGGGTGGGGCTCTCAGTGTAGGAGGTTGCCAAATCGCCAGCATTCCACCCCGCCCTCATAGACCTCATGGTCCTCTCCTCCATTCTGCAACCTTCCATTTCCATCTTTGTGATCCCAATACCTCCATTCCATCCCCAGACCACCCAAGCATTTCATCCCACCTGGAGCAGCCCCATCCTCCCTGCCCCCATCTCAGCATCCCATCTTGCCATTAGTGACCCCAATTTCTCCCTATTTCCTGGCCTGCGCTGGCAAAACCACCCTCCTTCTCCCCAGCCCTTCCCCTCCCGCTTCAGTTCGGATCTCCTGCTCATGGAGGACCTGCCTGCCAGGGCAGAGGCAGGTGGGGACTGTCAATCTGGGACCCGGGAGCTGGGGCTGGGGGTTCCCTCCAGTCCTGGCTCACCCTCTGGGACGCCAGCTCCCAGCATGCGCGAGTCTCGGGCACCAATGCGACAGTGGTATTTATGAGCCATCCCACCACCCACAGCTGTCCCAGCCCCGGAAGAGCCTGCCTTCTCCAGGTGACGGCCTCCCCAGACAGCTGGGGCCCCGCGTCCCACTGGTCTGGCCGGTCCCAGGCGCCCCACGCCCACACGCCCCCCGCCAAGGGTGGAGCGAAGGAAAGGGGACCCAGGAAGTTTTGGTAAACCACCGCCGCCACCTCCAAGCTGGCCACCAGGTGAGCGCCCGGACCGGGAAGTCTGTGCTTGTCTCCAGGAGCCTCACCCCGCAGCTGCGGAGCCCCCGGGGCACTGACACTGGTCCCCATCACTGGCCTTTCCGGATCCCGAGGTACTCAGGCGTGCAGGCACCTTCATCCGCAACCTGGGTTGGCGGTGGGAGATTCCCCTTTCCTTTCCCTCCTCGCGGGCTTTGTATTCTTGGCAGTTCCTTCCTCCTTCTCTCCAAGCTTAGTTCACGTCCTTCGCAGCTGCCGCCCCGCCCCCAGCATGCTGAAAACACAAGTCCACCGAACGTGCTGCTTCTGAGCTGTGCGACCTCGGCTGGTTACTCAGCCTCTCTGGGACTCGGTTTCTTCGCCTGTGAAATGAGGGTGATAACAGTATGAACGCTGTGGGCTATCCTGAGGTTTAAACCAGTTGACACATGAAATTGCATGCTGAGAACAGGGCCTGGCCCAGAGTAAGGGCTGGATAAGAATCAGCTGTTATTTTTATGATTGTTAATGTGTGAGTTCCAGAAATTGCCTTGGGATGTAGGTGGGACCCTGCCTCCCCAGTGGCTCAGACAGTAAAGAATCTTCCTGCAATGCAGGAGACCTGGGTTTCATCCCTGGGTCGAGAAGATCCCCTGGAGACGGGCATGGCAACCCACTCCAGTATTCTTGCCTGGAAAATCCCATGGGCAGAGGAGCCTGGTAAGCTACAGTCCAGGGGGGGCGAACTAAGCACTAACTAACTAGGTGAGAGCCAGTGAGACGTCTCTCTGTAAAAGGTTTGTGACCTGTTTGAAGGTTGTAAGTGGCTTGCCACGATAGCCTTGGGTATTTTCCCAGAGCCTGGCTCGGACGGTAAAGAATCCACCTGCAATGTGGGAGACCTGAGTTCAATCCCTGGAGAAGGGCATGGCTACCCACTCCAGTATTCTTGCCTGGAGAATTCCATGGACAGAGGAGCTTGGCAGGCTACGGTCCATGCAGTTGCAAAGAGTCAAACACGACTGAGCGACTTTCATTCCCTCATTTTGCCAGGGCAGCAGGAAAAGTCAGAGGGTCCAGGTTTTCTTTGCTTCTTCTTGTCTGACAAAATGAGTCCACAGTTTGGCTTTGTAAATTCAAGCAGAGCTGTGTCTGTTGACTGTGGACACCAGTTTCTGAGAACACTGTGGGCGTGGTTCAGTTCAGTTCAGTTCAGTCGCTCAGTCGTGTCCGACTCTTTGCGACCCCATGAATTGCAGCCCGCTAGGCCTCCCTGTCCATCACCAACTCCCAAAGTTCACTCAAACTCAAGTCCATCGAGTCGGTGATGCCATCCAGCCATCTCATCTTCTGTCGTCCCCTTCTTCTCCTGCCCCCAATCCCTCCCAGCATTAGAGTCTTTTCCAATGAGTCAACTCTGCATGAGGTGGCCAAAGTACTGGAGTTTCAGCTTTAGCATCATTCCTTCCAAAGAAATCCCAGGGTTGATCTCCTTCAGAATGGACTGGTTGGATCTCCTTGCAGTCCAAGGGA
>SJYX01020078.1:365586-403244 GCA_006410675.1 Oreotragus oreotragus
GAAAAGTTGAACAGGACTACTTCATATTCCAGGATGTCTGGCTCTAGATGAGTGATCACACCATCGTGATTATCTTGGTCATGAAGATCTTTTTTGTACAGTTCTTCTGTGTATTCTTGCCACCTCTTCTTAATATCTTCTGCTTCTGTTAGGTCCATACCATTTCTGTCCTTTACTGAGCCCATCTTTGCATGAAATGTTCCCTTGGTGTCTCTAATTTTCTTGAAGAGATCTCTAGTCTTTCCCATTCTGTTCTTTTCCTCTATTTCTTTGCATTGATCGCTGAAGAAGGCTTTCTTATCTCTTCTTGCTATTCTTTGGAACTCTGCATTCAGATGCTTATATCTTTCCTTTTCTCCTTTGCTTTTCGCTTCTCTCCTTTTCACAGCTATTTGTAAGGCCTCCCCAGACAGCCATTTTGCTTTTTTGCGTTTCTTTTCCATGGGGGGGCGTGGTTCAAGATGGGCTTTTGCACTGCTTGGATTTTTCTCCACCTCCTGGAGTCTCCATTACAGCTTAAATGTAAAAAAAAAAGGCAGCCCTTTTAGTCAAACTCAAATAACCTCAAGACCCTGCTCACCCTCAGCAATTGTTTTTGCTTTTAATTTTTTGGCCGCTCAGCAGGGCCTGTGGGCCAATAGTTCCCCTATCCGGGGCTTGAACCCTCTGCCTCTTCATTCGATGTGTGGAGTCCCATCCAGTAGACCACCAGGGAGATCCTGCCCTTAGCAGTTTTAGCTTCCTCTTGTGTGTGTGCGCAGTCGTGTCTGACTGTTTGTGACTCCATGGACTGTAGCCCACCAGGCTTCTCAGTCCGTGGGATTTCCCAGGTGAAGAATACTGAAGCAGGTTGCAATTTCCTCCTCCAATGGATCTTCCCGACCCAGGGATCAAACCTGCGTCTCTTTCGTCTCCTGCACTNATGGACTGTAGCCCACCAGGCTTCTCAGTCCGTGGGATTTCCCAGGTGAAGAATACTGAAGCAGGTTGCAATTTCCTCCTCCAATGGATCTTCCCGACCCAGGGATCAAACCTGCGTCTCTTTCATCTCCTGCACTGGTGGTTGGGCTCTTTGTTACTAGTGCTACCTGAAGCTTTTTCGCTAAAGTCACCTGTGGTAGGCTGGTGAAGCCCTTCCTCGAATCACGGTTTTACATGCATTAAAAAAAAGAAAAATAGCTTGCCTTTCACTTTCCTGAAAGTAAGCTTCTAAGAGAGGAGAAGAGAGAGAGAAAAGAAAAAACAGATCAACATTCATACACACCATAAAACCTGAAAACAGGAAAAAAAAAATGCGCAGGATACAAAGGAAATGGATGCTATTACACAGATGCAGGAAATTTTTTGTATATGTGATACAGTAATATATGTACTTATCAATGCATTAAAAATGATAGTAATTTAGAAGCTTTGTTGAGTGTATTGATGGTGCTTGAGTCTTGTGACGAATACAATCGGGATGACTATAATAGAGTGTAAAAACATCTGTAATTTCTTCTCATGACAAAGCCAGAAATCTGCTGTGTCCTGGGGTTGGCTCTTCCAATCCCCCACCATGTTAGAAGCACCTGGTGAATTTCAATTACAGCAGCAGTTCGTAAACTACCCTCTTAAAAATTATTGAGGACTCCAAAGAGTTTTGTTATATGTGGGGTTATATCTATCAATATTTACCATGGAAGAAACCCTGAATATTTATTGGAAGGACTGGTGCTGAAGCTCCAATACTTTGGCCACCTGATGGGAAGAGCTGACTCATGAGAAAAGACCCTGATGCTGGGAAAGATTGAAGGCAGGAGGAGAAGGGGACAACAGAGGATGAGGTGGTTGGATTGCATCACTGACTCAGTGGACAGGAACATAATCAAACTCCGGGAGATGGTAAAGGAAAGGGAAGCCTGGCATGCCACCGTCCATGAGGTTGGAAAGAGTTGGACATGACTGAGCGACTGAACAACAACGATGTAAGAAAATAAACTGAGAATTTTTTTTCTTTTCTTTCCTTTTTCTTTCTTTTGGCCATGTCTCAAGGATGGTGAGATCTTTGTTTCCCAGGCTGGGCTCTCTGCAGTGAAAGCACCGACTGCTAACCGTTGGACCTCCAGGGATTCCCAGAACGAGGAAGTTTTTGAAACTCAAGAATACACATGCATACGTTTCATTAGCCATCACAGTGACGACGTCATCACAGGTCAGGTAGCTTCCAAAGAGTGAAAATGACAAACACATCTTATGAAAATCGCTTTGTCCCCCAACCACGTGCTGAGGATCATTGCGTTGAGGGGCTGTCAAAGCAAAGTTGTTTTTCCAGTCTGGGTTCACGCGGCCCCTGAATTCTATCGCCTAGTTAGGTGAAAAAGCCCTAATCTGGGGGTTTATCCGGTGGCTCAGTGGTGAAGAGTCTGCCTGCTAATGCAGGAGACATGGGCTCAACCCCTGCTCTGGGAAGAGCCCACAGGCCACGGAGCGACTAGGCCCATGAGCCTGTGCTCTGGAGCCCGTAAACCACAACTCCTGAGCCTGCCTGCCGCAACTGCGAAAGCCTGTGTACCCTCAGAGGCTGTGCTGTGCAACAAGAGAAGCTACTGCAGTGAGAAATCCGCACACCACAACCAAGAGTAGTCCCTGCTCGTCAGAGCCAAGACCCCAGCCAAAAAGAAAGGGGGAAAAAAAACCACTGGGGACTTCCTTGGTAGTCCGAAGCTTAGGACTCTGCACTTTGACCACTGGGGGCCTCAGATTCCATCCCTGGTGGGGGAAATAAGATCCCACAAGCCAGAAAAGAAAAAAGCCCTGCTGGAATTGTACTTTTTGGTCCCTGATGTAGCTGATAAAGGGGTCATAGCTCACTTATGAACTCCTTTCCTCTGTCCCGATCATATGCAGGCCTCTTGCCTACTCTCAGGACAGCCATAGAAATATTTCTAGTTTCTCTTTTTAGATACTTGTGTGCTTTTGAGAAAGAGACTCCCATTTCCCTATTTCTTATTCTCTCCTTAGAATAATCTTGTGGTGGCGAACAGAACATCTACTCTGGGGTGAGTTGGCCTGTGTTTAGGTCTAGCACTGACCAGCTTAGGGAAATGATTGAACCTCACCGTGCCTCAATTTCTCCATCTGTTAAACAATGATACTAATAGTGGCCATCTTAGAGGGTTATGTGACAATTAAATCAGGTAATAGATATAAACCACTTAGAACAGTGCCCAGCACAGAGCTAGCACCACACACAGTGCCTCCCAGTTATTTACCCTAGACTTCCAGTCTGCCCAGTTTGTAAGGTCAGGCTATAACGAACCTACTTTTCAAAGTCATTTTTAATTATTTATCCTTCACCCCCACCCCCCCAGGCTGCTGGGTGTGCCTGTGCTAGGAATGATGGACTGGATTTCTTCCTAGGGAGGGTCACCTCTCCTTGAAGAGTGATCTGCAGGCTGGTACCCTTGGTGCCCATTATAGGATGACTGTTGTGCTGCTCCCTGGGCCAGAAATCAGGGGAGCAGCGAAACCCTCTACCTGAAGAGTCCTGCCATCCTAGATGTCAGTTCAGTGGCTCTGACCACAGGGTAGCCCGTCTCTGTCACTCACAGCCCTGCAGAAGTAGGTGAAGGGAAATGTTTACCTCCATCTCCTCCCCCGGCAGACAACAGAAGTCTCTCAGTTAAGAAACCACATAAGTCTTCCTCACTGCAGCAGTGTGATCCGTAATAAAGTGAAGTAACAAATTTTAAAAATATATTTTGTAATCTTTTATTGCAAAATATGACATACATATAGAAAAGTACGTGAAACATAAATGTTCTACTGAACGAATTATGCCAAACATACTTGTGTAACCACCACCCAGGTGAGGAAACAGATCTTCCCAGGTTTCTACAAATTCCCTCCAGCCTCCTCCCAGGCACGGCTTTCTCCCTCTCCGTGAAGGTAGCCACTTCACTAACTTCTACCCAATTTAGGTTACCGCACCCAGTTTAGGTTAGGCATGTCTCTTCATGCCTCTTTCATTTTGCCTGCACCTCACATGACATAAACAGAACTATACACTGTGAACTCCTGTGTCTCTCTTCTTTCAACGTTCAGTTCAGTCGCTCAATTGTGTCCGACTCTTTGTGACCCCATGACTGCAGCGCACCAGGCTTCCCTGTCCATCACCAACTCCCGAAGCTTCCTCAAATTCATGTCCATCGAGTCAGTGATGTCATCCAACCATCTCATCCTCTGTCGTCCTCTTCTCCTCCTGCCTTCAGTCTTTCCCAACATCAGGGTCTTTTACACTGAGTCAATTCTTCACAACAGTTGACGAAAGTATTGGAGTTTCAGCTTCACCATCAGTCCTTCCAGTGAATAATCAGGACTGATCTCCTTTAGGATGGACTGTTTGGATCTCCTTGCAGGCCAAAGGACTCTCAAGAGTTTTCTCCAACACCACAGTTCAAAAGCATCAATTCTTTGGTGCTCAGCCATCTTTACAGTCCAATTCTCACATCCATACATGACCACAGGAAAAACCATAGCCTTGACTAGACGGACCTTAGTCAGCAAAGTAATGTCTCATTAGAAGACACTGTTAAGAGAGTGAAAAGGCAAACGATACATTTGGAAGATATTTGCAATTCATATACCTGACAATGAAATATTATTGTATTGTTATATATCCAGAATTTATAACAAATTCCTGCAAGTCAGTAAAAGAAAGAAATATAACACAAGAGAAAAATGTGTGAGAGATTTGAATAGGTATTTTAAAAAGAGGGTGGCAAATGACCAGAAAACTCATGAAATGTGAAGTCAACAATAATGGTTAAAATGAAAGTGACAGAAGACGCCAAATGCTGACGAAAATGTGGAACTAATATTCTAACACACTGCAGATGAGCTATAAATGGATATAACCATGTTGGAGGATTTTTTTTTTCTTATCCGTGTTTTCCAATTTTCCTACCAAGAGCAAGTATGCTTTCTTCATCCCCACCAAAAAAAAAAGCTGTAAAATTGATCTTTAACTTAAAAAAACAGCTTTTCAAACTATATAAAATAATGAGGCAGGGAGAAGAGAGCCTTGAGCTCTGGCGCACTGGAAGGAATTGTCAGCAGTTAATTGAGCCGCAGGGAGACTAAGCGTTTCATAGATGACAAAACACGGGACCTGATCTTTTTAAAGCAGACCCCGTGGGCTCCCAGCTAACTGCAGGACATTCTTTGAGGCCAGGAAACAGAGGGGCCCTGCCAGGGGCTTTGGTGGAGGCAGTGGGGAGTGGCCTGGGTTGTTACTTTCCTATTAAGCCATAAAATAATTCTCTTTGGGAAAAAAAAATATGTCTGTAATAAATGCCCCATGGAATCAGACCCAATCACTGAAAACTGGAAATTTGCAAAGCTTTGCTTAGGCCTTTGATATCATGGTCTGCCCCACATCTAAGAGTTAAGAGTTATTCTTGCCAGGCGGCTGTTTTTGAAGTTCCTCGGAACGTTAAGCAGTGCGTGAGGCCCCATTCAAGCTCTTGATCAGGGAAATGGAGAGACGATCGTCGTGAACTTAAAGCTGGGGTTCTGGGGATCAGCTGCTGCCTGCCTGCAAAACCTGCTGCTTCCAAGCTCTTCTCTGCTCCATGGTTCTGTTCCCAGGGCTTCTTATCCTGGGGGCCACAGACCCCTAACGTGGTTGTGGAAGGGATTCAAGGAGTCTGTGAACCTAGATGGGAAAAATATGTTAATGTTCCTAATTTCTGATTGAATTTTGGCACTTTAGTTTGCAAAGTAGACCACAAAATGTAGTAGTATTACCTGTCTCTGTTGTCCTCCCTAGAAATCACAGATATTTTCATCTTTTATTGCAGTGGTTGCAGATAGGTTGAAATTAAGTCTCTGCTCAGCTGCACTTCAATACTAGTTAGAAAACCCACTGCCAGAACTTGTTATTTAAGATAACAAAGAAGCATACACATTACTCTATCATAATTGAAAAGCAGATTTTGATAACAGTGTTTCAGGATAACTATCATCTTAGGTATCAAAAGCATCTAAAAGTATGATTCTGAGGTGCCAGTGGGCTTTACCAGACAGCCAAAGGGGTCCTGGCATGACAGAGGTTAAGAATCCCTATTGTTAGGGAAACCACACTGACTGAAACCGCCCACCGTCACCAGGCACCACAGCAACTGTTGTGTGAGTTATTTTATGACAGAATGTCCTGGTAAGGAACATGAAACTAATAACCCACTACCAACCGGAAGTGGTTGGGAAAGGTCAAAAGGAGACACCATAGGTCTGATCGCCTCCCAGAATCCTTCACACTGGCGTCCATGTTGGCTGAGCCACGCCACACCACCATGAAGGACCCTGAGTCAGTGACTAGCCAAAGACAATCTGGAAGCTAACTCTACTCCCTAAAGCCCACAGTCATGTATGGATGTGAGAGCTGGACCATGAAAAAGGCTGGGCATGGAAGAACTAATCCCTTTGAACTGTGGTATGGAAGAAGACTCTTGAGAGTCCCTTGGACTGCAAGGAGATCCAACCAGTCCATCCTAAAGGAAATCAGTTCTGAATATTCATTGGAAGGACTGATGCTGAAGCTGAAGCTTCAATACTTTGGCCACCTGACGCGAAGAACCGACTCACTGGAAAAGATGCTCATGCTGGGAAAGATTGAGGGCAGGAGGAGAAGGGGATGACAGAGGATGAGATGGTTGGAAGGCATCACCTTCCAATGAATGTGAGTGCAAGCAAGCTCCAGGAAATGGGGGAAGACAGGGAAGCCTTGCGTGCTGCAGTCCACGGGGTAACAAAGAGTCAGACACAACTAAGTGACTGGACAGCAACAAGAACATAAAACCTGGGACGTCACGCCACGTGGCTGAGCAGTTCTCCCGGTTCCCTCACCCTCCTGCTCTCCTTGAGCTTCCCAGGTGGTGCTGGTGGGAAAGAACCCGCCTGCCAATGCAGGAGATGGAAGAAAGGCGTGTTCAATCTCTGGGTCAGGAAGATCCCCTGGAGGAGGGCATGGCAATCCGTTTTAGTATTCTTGCCTGGAGGATCCCATGGCCAGAGGAGCCTGGCAGGCTACAGTCCACGGGGTCACAAAGAGTCAGACACGGCTGAGGTGACTTCACACACACACACTGCTCTCTGCCTGGGCACCCCTTCCCAATAAAGTCTTGCTTAGTCCACTTGTGTGTCTCCTTGGACAATTCATTTCTGACATAGACAAGAGCCCACTCTGGGGCCCTGGAAGGGGTCCCCCTGCCTGCAACACTATCAGGACAGGANTCCGGTGGCTCAGTGGTGAAGAGTCTGCCTGCTAATGCAGGAGACATGGGCTCAACCCCTGCTCTGGGAAGAGCCCACAGGCCACGGAGCGACTAGGCCCATGAGCCTGTGCTCTGGAGCCCGTAAACCACAACTCCTGAGCCTGCCTGCCGCAACTGCGAAAGCCTGTGTACCCTCAGAGGCTGTGCTGTGCAACAAGAGAAGCTACTGCAGTGAGAAATCCGCACACCACAACCAAGAGTAGTCCCTGCTCGTCAGAGCCAAGACCCCAGCCAAAAAGAAAGGGGGAAAAAAAACCACTGGGGACTTCCTTGGTAGTCCGAAGCTTAGGACTCTGCACTTTGACCACCGGGGGCCTCAGATTCCATCCCTGGTGGGGGAAATAAGATCCCACAAGCCAGAAAAGAAAAAAGCCCTGCTGGAATTGTACTTTTTGGTCCCTGATGTAGCTGATAAAGGGGTCATAGCTCACTTATGAACTCCTTTCCTCTGTCCTGATCATATGCAGGCCTCTTGCCTACTCTCAGGACAGCCATAGAAATATTTCTAGTTTCTCTTTTTAGATACTTGTGTGCTTTTGAGAAAGAGACTCCCATTTCCCTATTTCTTATTCTCTCCTTAGAATAATCTTGTGGTGGCGAACAGAACATCTACTCTGGGGTGAGTTGGCCTGTGTTTAGGTCTAGCACTGACCAGCTTAGGGAAATGATTGAACCTCACCGTGCCTCAATTTCTCCATCTGTTAAACAATGATACTAATAGTGGCCATCTTAGAGGGTTATGTGACAATTAAATCAGGTAATAGATATAAACCACTTAGAACAGTGCCCAGCACAGAGCTAGCACCACACACAGTGCCTCCCAGTTATTTACCCTAGACTTCCAGTCTGCCCAGTTTGTAAGGTCAGGCTATAACGAACCTACTTTTCAAAGTCATTTTTAATTATTTATCCTTCACCCCCACCCCCCCAGGCTGCTGGGTGTGCCNGTGCCTCCCAGTTATTTACCCTAGACTTCCAGTCTGCCCAGTTTGTAAGGTCAGGCTATAACGAACCTACTTTTCAAAGTCATTTTTAATTATTTATCCTTCACCCCCACCCCCCCCAGGCTGCTGGGTGTGCCTGTGCTAGGAATGATGGACTGGATTTCTTCCTAGGGAGGGTCACCTCTCCTTGAAGAGTGATCCGCAGGCTGGTACCCTTGGTGCCCATTATAGGATGACTGTTGTGCTGCTCCCTGGGCCAGAAATCAGGGGAGCAGCGAAACCCTCTACCTGAAGAGTCCTGCCATCCTAGATGTCAGTTCAGTGGCTCTGACCACAGGGTAGCCCGTCTCTGTCACTCACAGCCCTGCAGAAGTAGGTGAAGGGAAATGTTTACCTCCATCTCCTCCCCCGGCAGACAACAGAAGTCTCTCAGTTAAGAAACCACATAAGTCTTCCTCACTGCAGCAGTGTGATCCGTAATAAAGTGAAGTAACAAATTTTAAAAATATATTTTGTAATCTTTTATTGCAAAATATGACATACATATAGAAAAGTACGTGAAACATAAATGTTCTACTGAACGAATTATGCCAAACATACTTGTGTAACCACCACCCAGGTGAGGAAACAGATCTTCCCAGGTTTCTACAAATTCCCTCCAGCCTCCTCCCAGGCACGGCTTTCTCCCTCTCCGTGAAGGTAGCCACTTCACTAACTTCTACCCAATTTAGGTTACCGCACCCAGTTTAGGTTAGGCATGTCTCTTCATGCCTCTTTCATTTTGCCTGCACCTCACATGACATAAACAGAACTATACACTGTGAACTCCTGTGTCTCTCTTCTTTCAACGTTCAGTTCAGTCGCTCAATTGTGTCCGACTCTTTGTGACCCCATGACTGCAGCGCACCAGGCTTCCCTGTCCATCACCAACTCCCGAAGCTTCCTCAAATTCATGTCCATCGAGTCAGTGATGTCATCCAACCATCTCATCCTCTGTCGTCTTCTTCTCCTCCTGCCTTCAGTCTTTCCCAACATCAGGGTCTTTTACACTGAGTCAATTCTTCACAACAGTTGACGAAAGTATTGGAGTTTCAGCTTCACCATCAGTCCTTCCAGTGAATAATCAGGACTGATCTCCTTTAGGATGGACTGTTTGGATCTCCTTGCAGGCCAAAGGACTCTCAAGAGTTTTCTCCAACACCACAGTTCAAAAGCATCAATTCTTCAGCGCTCAGTTTTCTTTATGGTCCAACACTCACATCCAGACATGATTACTGGAAAAATCATTGCTTTGACTAGATGGACCTTTGTTGGCAAAGTAATGTCTCGGCTTTTTAATATGCTGTCTAGGTTGGTCATAGCTTTTCTTCCAAGGAGCAAGTGTCTTTTAATCTCATGGCTGCGGTCACCATCTGCAGTGATTTTGGAGCCTAAGAAAATAAAGTCTTTCACTATTTCCATTGTTTCCCCATCTATTGCCATGAAGTGATGGGATTGGATGCCACAATCTTAGTTTTTTGAATGTTGAGTTTTAAGCCAGCTCTCAACATTACAACTGCAGACTTTAGCCAGGTTGGGTCTATACATACAGTCCATTCCTTCTTGTGGTCAAGTAGCATTCCATCCTGTGACTGCTCTACAGTTTATTTATTTACTGACTGTAGATGGAAGTTTGAGTTCTGTCCATTTTTTGTCCCTTACAAATGGTATTTGTTCTTAACATTCTAGTCCATATTTTGTTCTAGTACATTTCCAACATACTGTGAACATAATTACACATTTCTCTCGTGTATGAACCCAGGAGTAGACTAGCTGGCTCATGGGAGATAGAGATAGACAGACAGACAGACAGACAGATAATTGAGAGATACTACTAAGAGTTTTCCAAAGTGATTGTGATCATTTATTCTCCTCCCTCCGGCCATGTTGGAGCATTGCCATTGTTCCGCATCCTCGCCAACACTTGGCCATGTCAGGCTCTTCATTTTTAGCCATTCTGGTTGATCTGTAGTGGTAGCTCATAATCGTTTTAACTTGCATTTCCCTGATGACCAATTAGAACTGACCATCTTTTCATTTGCATACTGGTCTTGTGGATATCCTTTGTCTTGGTGTGCTTGTTCATGTGTCTTGCACAATTTTCTATGGGGTGTTTGGTTTTTATATATTTTGCTCTTTATATATTCTGAACACCAGCCATTTGTTAGTTATATGAACTATGAACATCTACTTTGGCTTCCCTTTTTACACACAATCTCTCTCTTTTTTTAAAATATATTTTCTTAATTAGGGTTTCTTTCTTTTTTTTTTTTTTTTTTTTCTGTTCTGGGTCTTAGTTGTGGCATGTGGGATCTAGTTCCTTGACCAAGGACTAAACCTGGGCCCACTGCTTTGGGAGCATGAAGTCTTAACCACTGGACCGCCTGGGAAATCACATCTTTTTACTCTCTTAATGGCATTTTTTAGATGCTTTTGAACTGTGGTGTTGGAGAAGACTCTTGAGAGTCCCTTGGACTGCAAGGAGATCCAACCAGTCCATTCTGAAGGAGATCAGTCCTGGGTGTTCTCTGGAAGGAATGATGCTAAAGCTGAAACTCCAGTACTTTGGCCACCTCATGCAAAGAGTTGACTCATTGGAAAAGACTCTGATGCTGGGAGGGATTGGGGGCAGGAGGAGAAGGGGATGAGGATGACAGAGGATGAGATGGCTGGATGGCATCACTGACTCGATGGACGTGAGTCTGACTGAACTCTGGGAGTTGGTGATGGACAGGGAGGCCTGGAGTGATGCGATTCACAGGTCGCAAAGAGTTGCACACAATTGCGTGACTGGACTGAACTGAACTGAACTGAATGGACAGAAAGTCTTAACTTTAGCATCACTCAATTTCTCAATTTTTTCTTTATGGATTTTTTTTTTATCCTATTAAAGCTATATCCCCAAAGTGCACTCGGCGGCCCCACAGATCTGTCTCTTGTTTCAACAGTGCTTAGATGGAACAGACCCAGGGACGCCCATTGCTCCAGCCTCCGACCACCCTCCAACCTTTTTTCCAGTTGCAACCTCCAGAGTCAGCCACTCATCTGTCTGCCATCACCAGGACCAGTCACTATTTTTTAACTCCTTATTATTACCGACCAATCATGAGCTCCCAGATTCATCAGAATTATTCTACCGAGGTGGAGGCCACCGTCAACCGCCTGCTTAACATGTAACTGCGGGCCTCCTACACCTACCTCTCTCCGGGCTTCTGTTTCGACTGTGACGATGTGGCCTTGGAGGGTGTGGGTCACTTTTTTCCGCAAATTGGCCAAGGAGAAGCGTGAGGGCGCAGAGCGTCTCTTGAAACTGCAAAACCAGCATGGCCGCCATGCCCTCTTCCTGGACGTGCAGAAGCCATCTCAAGACGAGTGGGATAAAACCCAGGATGCTATGGAAGCCGCCCTTCTCGTAGAGAAGAACCTGAATCAAGCCCTGTTGGATCTGCATGACCTGGCTTCTGCCCGCAGAGACCTCCACATCTGTGACTTCCTGGAGAACCACTTCCTGGATGAGGAAGTGAAATTCATCAAGAAGATGGGTGACCACCGGACTAACCTCTGCAGGCTGGCTGGTCCCCAGGCTGGTTTGAGCGAGTATCTCTTTGAAAGGCTCACCCTCAAGCATGACTAGGAGCTTCTGGAGGTCAGTGGCCATTGAAGAACCCACCTAACATCAGGGCTGCCTGAAGCCCCTCTCTGCAGCCACTAGGCAGCTTGTTAACACCCTGGAGCCCTCTCTCAAGCCTTAGACCAAATGGAAACAATAAAGCTTTTTGCAACATAAAAATAAATGAATAAATAAAGCTATATCCCCATGTCTCTGAATTATATTGATATTCTCTTGTTATTTTCCAAAAGTTTTATCATTTGCATTACATTTAGGTTGGCAGTCTATCTGGAACTGATTTCTGTGTATGGTGTGAGGTGGGGTTGTTAATGTTTTTAAACTAATACACATGGCTAATAAAATAAATGAGTCTGCTTTCTTAAGGGGGCTTCTTTCTAAAATATTCTTTCCTTATGAAAGTAAATCATCTTATTACTGAAAAATAAGAAAGTAGAAACAGCCAGAAAAGGATAACCCGCTCAAATTCAGCTGACAAACCTGAATTTGAATCCTGGTTTTGCCATTTCTTGGCTCGGTAACCCTGGACTAGTTCCACTCTCCTCTTAGTCTCAGCGTCCTAATCTCTAAAATGGGTTCAGTGATGGCTACTTCTCTTTATAAGATTTTTTTTTTTAATGTGGACCAGTTTTTAAATTTTTAATTTATTTTTAATTGGAGGATAATTGCTTTACAATATTGTGTTGGTTTCTGCTACATCAACATGAATCAGCCATAGGTATACACATGTCCCCTCCCCCTTGAGTTTCCTTTCCACCTCCCACCCCACTCAGCCCCGGACGTTGTCAAAGAGCACCGGGTTTGAGCTCCCTGTGTCGTACAGCAAATCCCCTCCCCACTGGCTGTCTATTTTAGCTATGGTAATGTATGTGCTTCAGCGCTGCTCTCCCGGTTCCTCCCATCTCCTCCTTCTCCCACTGTGTCCAAAGTCTGTTCACTATGCCTGTGTTTCCATTGCTGCCCTGCGTACAGGCTCGTTAGTACCATTTTTCTAGATTGTATGTTGTTGTTCATTCCCTGAGTTGTGACCAACTCTTTGCAACCCCATGGACTGCAGTACGCCAGGCCTCCCTGTCCCTCACCATCTCCCAAAGTTTGCCCAAGTTCATGTCCGTTGCAGCGGTGATGCCATTCAGCCATCTCATCCTCTGACACCCTCTTCTCCTTCTGCCCTCAACCTTTCCCCGCATCAGTGACTTTTCCAATGAGTTGGCTGTTTGCATCAGGTGGCCAAAATACTGGATCTTCAGCTTCAGCATCAGTCCTTCCAGTGAGTATTCAGGACTGATTGCCCTCAAAATTGACTGGTTTGATCTTCTTGCTGTCCACGGGACTGTCAGCAGTCTAGATTCCATATTTATGTATTAATATATGATAGCTGTTTTTCTCTTTCTGACTTACTTCACTTTGTATAATACACTCAAGGTACATGATGTGGACCATCTTTAAAGTCTTTATTGAATGTGTTAGAACACTGCTTCTGTTTCTTTTTTTTTTTTTTTTGCCTTGAGCCATGTCGGGTCTTAGCTCCCCAAACAGGGATGAAACTACACCCCCGACATTGGAAGGCAAACTTTTAAGCACTGGACCACGAGGGAAGTGGTGCCTAGTGGTGCTTCATAAGTGCTTGGAAAGATACAGCATGTAAAGTCCATAATATAGGGTGAGGCACAAAGAAAGAACTCAATTAATAGTAACTGGGACGATTAAAAAAGCATTTCATTTAATCACACAGTGTTCATTTACCCTTAAGCTACTGCTGGTAACAGTGGGTGTCCCTTGTTGGAGCCTTTTTTCTTAGACACTGGATCTGAGTTGAATCACGATCATCTGACATACCAATGTTATTTTACTGGACTCTTCTAAACATCCTTTTATAATGACTGTGTGATATTTCATTGTGTGGTGAAATTCACCTGTTCTGCAGAGAGGAGAAATGGCATTAATGGATGAAAAACCAGGTGTTTGGAGCCAGGTGGCCAGGGTTCAAACCCGACTTCCACATCCAGTAGCTCTAAGTCCTTTGGCTCTCTGTGCCTCAGTGTCCTCATCTGTAAAATGGGGATAACATACTGCATACTTGACATGTTTTTAGAGAATTACTGAGAATTAGACCAGTGAGTGGCTGCAGTGAACTAAGTACAGTATCAAAAGTAGTGTTTGGTGTAAACAGAGTCCTCAGAAATCCTAATAGAAATATTTGAGGATTTTGCAACTCATTATAAAAGATAAAGTAGACTGATGGAGATAGTTTGATGAACCAGTAGATGTGTAATAAATCAAGAGTAGTAAAATGTTAATGGTAGAATATAGGTGATGAATATGTGGGTTTCTTATAAAAATCTTTTACATTTTTTGTATGTTTGAAATTTTTCATAATAAATTTCAGGAAAGTACTTGAGAGAGATCCATGTAGCTATTGCTATTGATGATCTTGGTGAAAACAGAGCAGCATTTACTAGGAACACTGCTGTATGCCAGATGCCCTGCTTAGGAAATAGCTCATTTGATGATCTGTAATGATTTGATACTCTGTAATGCAGACTCTAGGAGGCCCATTTTATAGATGGGAAAATTGAGGTTTGGCAAAGCTTAGCAACTCACTGTGTGGCCTTCAGGTCACTGACTTGGTGGGAGGCAGAGGAGGCCTATGGGATCCAGAGGAGGTGACTGATGGAGGGGCAGCTCCCTTCTAGGAGGGTGGCGTACTCTTCAGGGACAGGGACCTGGGCAGACAGGTCTTGGGGTCCCACCTGGGGAAGGATCCTTATTATCACAGCTGCCATATATAAATGGAGCACTCTCCATGTGCAGGCATCACACTGAGTGCCTTGCATAAACAATCTCATTGATACTGAACCCTGGCTATTAACCTCATTTTTAAATTTAAAATTTTCATTTTGGCTGTGCTGGGTCTTCAGCTTAGTTGCTCTATGGCATGTGGGATCTTAGTTCCCTAACCAAGGATCAAACCTGTATCCTCTGCATTGGAGGTGGATTCTTAACCATTGGACCACCAGGGAAGTTCTCTAGCCCCATTTTATAGATGGAGAAACCGAGGCTAAGAGAGATTGAACAATTTACCCAACATCATACAGCCTGTATATAGTCAAGCTGGGACTAAGACGCTGATGTGTCTGATGTGAAAGCCTGGGATGTGAACGCTTTTAGGAGAGACTTTTCCCCAGTTAGGATATTCTCTATGGAGAAATACTGTCAACGCCACCCTGTTTTATCCAGAGTCTACCCACTTCCCTCCCTTCCCCAGCAGCTCAGCTACCCATCAGCTCCTTCCTGGACTGTCCTAGCAGCCCCATCTCTTGTCTCCATGCTTCCGTCCTGTCTCCACTGTCTTCCCCACATGCAACCACAGGGACCTTGTTAACCCCTGAGACAGGTCACGGTCCTCCCCTGCCCAGAGTCCTCCCCTACACAGAGTCCTCCCCGTGGCCGATCCCACACCATCTGCCCCAGTCACCCTCCTGTCCTCATTTCCTGCTTCTCAGCCCTGGCTCAGTCTCCCCCAGATACAGAGACTTCTGTCCTGCTCCTTGAGCACAACAGACACATTCTTAGCCCAGGGCCTTTGCACCCCCTACTCTCTCTGCCTTGAACATTTTTTCCTGATGCCCACATGCTGGGAAAGACTGTTGCGAGTCCCTTGGACAGCAAGGAGATCAAACCAGTCAATCCTAAAGGAAATCAACCCTGAATATTCATTGGAAGGACTGATGCTGAGGCTGAAGCTCCAATACTTTGGCCACCTGATGCGAAGAACTGACTCATTTGAAAAGACCCTGATACTGGGAAAGATTGAAGGCAGCAGGAGAAGGGGACGACAGAGGATGAGATGGTTGGATGGCATCTTTGACTATGGACATGAGTTTGAGCCAACTCTGGGAGACAGTGAAGGACAGGAACGCCTGGCGTGTTGCAGTCCACAGGGTCACAAAGAGTCGGACAGGACTGAGAGACTGAACAACACACCTCCCTCCCTCCTGCCTCCAGATTTGACCCAAATGTCACCTTATCATTGAGGTTCTCCTTGACTTTCTGATGGAAAATAACAACCCACCTCCACACATCATTCTGAATCTCCTAAGTCAGGGGTCTGAAGACTTTCGGTAAAGGTGGTTATGGTTGTTTAGCCACTCACTCATGTCCAACTCTATTGGGACCCTGTGCACTGTAACCCACCAGGCTCCTCTGTCCATGGGATTTCCCAGACAAGAATACTGGAGTGGGCTGCCATTTTCTTCTCCAGGGGATCTTCCTGACCCAGGGACAGAACCCCTGCCTCCTGCTTGGCAGGCAGAATCTTCACCACGGAGCCACCTGGGAAGATATTCAGTCCTTTAACTGGGCCACCTCTTGACGGTTAAGCTCTGCCTTCAGGGCTGCTCCTCTGCTTTCCTCCCACACATCACCTCCCATTGGATTACAAATTTCCCGTTGTGTTCCTGTACTTTTCAGAACTCTCCTAAAATATTCAGTTTAACCCTGTTTCGATGGTATAAGTAAGTAGAGGGAACTGAAACAAGTTTCCAGGCCTGAAGTGTCACTAAGGTTTGCTTTGATCCTATGACTTAATTCAGGTGTCTCCTAAGTGTCTGTGGCCATTTGGGGGTGAGTGGGATGAAAGGAACAGGTTAGAGATTGAGTGCCTTCGTGTATGAAAGTGAAAGTGAAGTCGCTCAGTCCTGTCCGACTCTTTGCGACCCCATGGGATTTTCCAGACAAGAGTGCTGGAGTGGGTTGCCGTTTCCTTCTCCAGGGGATCTTCCCGACCCAGGAATCGAACCCGGGCCCCCCCGAGTTGCAGGCAGACGCTTTACCATCTGAGCTACCAGGGCTTCTCTGTTCCTTTCATCCCACTCACCCCTAAATGGCCACAGACACTTAGGAGACACCTGAATTAAGTCATAGAATCAAAGCAAACCTTAGTGACACGTCAGGCCTGGGAACTTGTTTCAGTTCCCTCTACTTACTTACAGCATCGAAACAGGGTTAAACTGAATATTTTAGGAGAGTTCTGAAAAGTACAGGAACACAACAGGAAATTTGTAATCCAATGGGAGGTGATGTGTGGGAGGAAAGCAGACGAGCAGCTCTGAAGGCAGAGCTTAACCGTCAAGAGGTGGCCCAGTTAAAGGACGGCGCGGAGAGGGGGATGTATGTGTGAGAATCTTACAACTTTTTGTTTCTTAGCAAGAGGTAACGATGCTGTATTTCCTACAGGTCATCTCCTTGAGTCACTGCCTAGCTGTATCACCACCTCGTTTCTTACTTATTGTGTATAACACATGTGAATATCATATCATTATCTCATCCTCACGGTGATAATGAGATTGTATAAGGCTAGGACCTGCTTATTTTAATCTGTTTTAAGATGCAGTATAGGTGGTACCTTCTCCAAGAAGATTCTCCTGATTGCTCCTAGCCCACCTTCCTTGTCCTTTACTCTATTAAGTATGCCTCCTCCGAGCTTCCTCAATCTTCAGTGCTATTCTTGCCCCATGGACTAATGATGATCTGTTTCTATGGCATCACCAACATGATGGACTTGAGTTTGAGCAAGCTCCAGGAGTTGGTGATGGACAGGGAAGCCTGGCGTGCTGCAGTCCATGGGATCACAAAGAGTCGGACACGACTGAGCAACTCAGCTGAACTGATTGTTTCTGTGTCTGTCTCCCACTGATTGACTTTCTCAAGGGGGACTCTGCTGTATGTCTAGCTTGTTTTATGTTCTTAGATCAGCCTGAGAAGTAAGCATTCAAGACACATGATATGTGGAATAAATGATGCTTTGAAGATCAGTATAACTCAGCAAATGGCTGTATTCCTTACCAGACAGTTACTTTAGGCAGAGTTGTTTCCTTCTCTCAATATCAGCCTCTACCTGTAAAATGATACTGTCCTGTCTACCCCCGAGAGGCAAAAATCAAATGTGCTGAAATACTAAGCTATAAAATGTCAATGGTATACATGTTATTGTTAGTTTTTAAACATAGATTTTGGGAAAAAGGAAGAGGGGGAAAAAAAAAGAAACCAGAGGGATTCTTGACTCTTGAGTGCTTCTCTGTGCACAGAGTTCACAAGCACCACTCCGGTTAAAAGAAAAAGATAACTAGCTGGTTTACTTACCTTATTTCTGCATAAGCATTATTATTATTGTGAAAAGTTAAAAATCTAAAATTGACAAGGCACTAAAAAGAGTGTATTGCTTTAAAATGTGAGAACAAAGTCACTGCCTACCAGTCAAGTGGTGATAAATTCGCTCACCATCCACTCCGACTTGGGATTGATATCGAGGCAAGCAAATAGGAAAAAGAGTACGACAAGGCTGTATATTGTCACCCTGCTTATTTAACTTATATACAGAGTGAAAGTGAAAGTGAAGTCGCTCAGTTGTGTCCAACTCTTTGCGACCCCATGGACTGTAGCCTACCAGGTTTCTCCATCCATGGGATTTTCCAGGCAAGAATATTAGAGTGGGCTGCCATTTCTTTCTCCAGAGGATCTTCCCAACTCAGGGATTAAACCCAGGTCTCCTGAATTGTAGACAGATGCTTTACCATCTGAGCCTCCAGGGAAGCCCTATATGCAGAGTACATCATGAGAAACACTGGGCTGGAAGAAGCACAGGCTGGAATCAAGATTGCCGGGAGAACTATCAATAACCTCAGATATGCAGATGACACCACCCTTATGGCAGAAAGTGAAGAGGAACTAAAAAGCCTCTTGATGAAAGTGAAAGAGAAGAGTGAAAACGTTGCTTTGAGCTCAACACTCAGGAAACTAAGATCATGGCATCTGGTCCCATCACTTCATGGGAAATAGATGGGGAAACAGTGGAAACAGTGTCAGACTTTATTTTTTGGGGCTCCAAAGTCACTGCAGGTGGTGATTGCAGCCATGAAATTAAAAGAGGCTTACTCCTTGGAAGGAAAATTGTAACCAACCTAGATAGCATATTCAAAAGCAGAGATATTACTTTGCCAACAAAGGTCCATCTGGTCAAGGCTCTGGTTTGTCCAGTGGTCATGTGTGGATGTGAGAGTTGAACTGTGAAGAAATCTGAGCGCTGAAGAATTGATGCTTTTGAACTGTGGTGTTGGAGAAGACTCTAGAGTCCCTTGGACTGCAAGGAGATCCAACCAGTCCATCCTAAAGGAGATCAGTCCTGGTTATTCATTGGAAGGACTGATGCTGAAGCTGAAACTCCAGTACTTTGGACACCTGATGTGAAGAGTTGACTCACTGGAAAAGACCCTGATGCTGGGAGGGATTGGGGGCAGGAGGAGAAGGGGACAACAGAGGATGAGATGGCTGGATGGCATCACCGACTCGATGCACGTGAGTTTGGGTGAACTCCGGGAGTTGGTGATGGACAGGGAGGCCTGGCGTGCTGCAATTCATGGGGTCGTAAAGAGTCAGACACAACTGAACGACTGACTGAACTGAACAGACTGAGGGCAGCGCAGTCCAACAGTCAGAATGGAGTTTCACATCGGAGGTACTTATCTTCTCCAGGTCTTCCCCTCCAGAAACTGAAATTCTGAACCTGGCCTTTATTCTACAAACGATAGAGCAACCTAGCAGTCCTAAATAGATGAGTTTGAAGCAAGATGGTTCTCAAATTACTATCAATCATTTTGCCTAGGCAAGCTAATTAAAGCACTTGGTAAACAGAAGCTTAATTTGTGTTTGTCCGGAAATCAACCCTGAGTATTTTTGGAAGAGCTGTTGCTGTAGCTGAAGTTCTAGTACTTTCGCCACCTGATGTGAAGAGCCAACACATTGGAAAAGACTCTGACACTGGGAAAGATTGAAGACAAAAGGAGAAGAGGGCGGCAGAGGATGAGATGGTTAGATAGCATCACTGACTCAATGGACATGAACCTGAGTGAACTCCAGGAGACACTGGAGGACAGAGGAGCCTGGCGTGCTGCAGTCCATGGGGTCTCAAAAGAGCTGGACACAGCTTAGTGACTGAAGAACAATAACAGAAGGAACCGAAGGAATTGACACAAATTTCCGAGTTGAGAGATGATGGCCGGTTGTGTTTTAGGCTCACACGTGAGATCTCTCTGAAAGGTGATATGATTTCTTCCTAACATGATGTTTGTTGGGATGCAAAATGAGACTAGTTTCTAGTTTTTTCCTTCATTAGAGTCAGGTTATATCATTAAATTCACCAGATGAGGAACTTTCAAACACAAGTACACAAAGATTTTACAGTGTAAATACCAATTGCTTTTCTATGATGGGTGGTTCAAGGTTAGCTGTACTTACTTGCCATCAGCATGATAATAAAGAGCTGGAGGGAACTGAATCATCCATTAGCATTTCACTAGAGTGATAGATCTTTTTAAGGCCCGGCTTAAAGCTCTGGCTCAGACCGTAAAGCATTTGCTTACAAAGTCGGAGTTCAGTTCAGTTCAGTCGCTCAGTCGTGTCGGACTCTTTGCGACCCCATGAATCGCAGCACGCCAGGTCTCCCTGTCCATCACCAACTCCCGGAGTTCACTCAGACTCACGTCCACCGAGTCGGAGATGCGGGTTCAATCCCTGGATTGGAAAGATCTCCTGGAGAAGGAAATGGCAACCCACTCCAGTATTCTTGCCTGGACTGAGCGACTTCACTTCAAGCTCTGGAGCGGCTTCCCCCTGCTGTGGAGCTAGAACAGGAAACCCTCCGGGGCTTCCAGGAAGGGGCTCCTGCTCCCTCTGCAGTCTTCCTTCTGTTTCTCTGTGCTGTGCTTCATCGGCCTGGCGGAACCCCTCAGATCCCAGGGCTGGCCTTGTCGTCCTTTCCTGCTCTGGGAAAAATCCTAGCCTGGCCAACCTCCACTCAAGCTTCCGGTCTCAACTAATTCCGATGTCCTGACCAGGCCCTGTCGTCCAGATTGAGCTTGATCCCACACGGAGCCCACACCTCCCTTTTCCTAACACGCGGTGGTGGTGATACAGACCTACCTCAAAGAAGCACAGCAAATTCAAATGGACTGAGTGGGGAGCAGTCAGCAATGTTAGCTCCCTCCTGTTGCTATCCTGCTAGTCTCCCCCAGACTGTATCTGTGAGATGGCAGAGCACACCTGTTCTATTCGTTCTGTTACCCAGACCTTCCGCAATGAGAACTGGGCTAATTTACAGGTGCTCAGTGAATACTTTTTGAATGAAGGAAAGGAAAGCCCAAATTTGTTGAATGAGGGGATGGGGAGTTTTTGTTTAATAGGTACAGGGTTTATGTTTGAGATGATGAGAAACTTCTGGAGATGTGGATGTGAGTGATGGTTGCGGTGTGAATTGTTTTCAATGCCACCAAACACTCAATAATGGTCAACTGGTAAATTTTATGCTATCGTATTTTACCACAGTAAAAATTTTTGTTGAATGAATGCATAGATAGTTAAGTGTTTTGAACCAGGTTCTATCTATCTCTAATACTTCAATTCATTATTCTTAGAGTGCCTACTACGGGTAACATAAAGATGCAGTCTGGGACTTATTTAATAGTCTGAAATATACTAAAAACTCAAACCAAGTCACCCATTGTATGCAAAACACATTTTAACTAGATAGGCTGGTCGTATTTATCTTTGCATTCCAAGCATCTGAAACTCTGGCTGTGGACTCTCAGCACTTAACTCCTGCTCAATAAATGTTTGCTTTTGGGCTTCCATGGTGGCTCAGCAGTAAAGAATCTGCCTGCCGGTACAGGAGATGCGGGTTCAATTCCTGGGTCAGGAAGAGTCCCTGGATGAGGAAATGGCAACCCACTCCAGTAATCTTGCCCAGAAAATCCCGTGGACAAAAGAGCTTGGTGAGCTACAGTCCACGGGTTGCAAAAGAGTCGGACACAACTGAGCAATTAAACAAGTTAAAAAATAGGATATGACAGTATCATGGTGTTTGCTTAGGGCTTTCCTCAGACAAAACGCTTCCACAGCCAGAGTTTCAGGTTATCACAGAGGTTCCTTCACTCCTACCCTTTTTACTCTTTTTCCACTCCTTCACATACTTCTGTTAACAGCAATCCCTTTCCGGCTTTCTGTTGTCAGAATCAACACAACTTTCTCAGTTTCTTTATTGACTATTTTCAGTTGTTCATTTCTAGTTCTCACTCAATCATTTCTAAGCAAATTTTGCAATTTTTTTTTACTTTCAACAAAGTCCAAGTCCCAGGAAAGAATCCCACTTGGCACTGGGGCAGAAGACACATTACTGGGAGAAGGCCTGCTTAGAAGAAGGTGGATTGGGCTCCACACCCTAGAATACTGAGAATGCCCCACCTGTTAAAAAATATTCTGAGCTTCTTTGAGGGTAAGTATAACATGCTTGCATGCTTAGTCGCTTCAGTCGTGTCTGACTCTCTGTGACCCCATGGACTGTAGCCCACCAGGCTCCTCTGTCCCTGGGATTCTCCAGGCAAGAATACTGGAGTNATCCTGAGAATGCCCCACCTGTTAAAAAATATTCTGAGCTTCTTTGAGGGTAAGTATAACATGCTTGCATGCTTAGTCGCTTCAGTCGTGTCTGACTCTCTGTGACCCCATGGACTGTAGCCCACCAGGCTCCTCTGTCCCTGGGATTCTCCAGGCAAGAATACTGGAGTGGGTTGCCATGCCCTGCTCCAGCGGATCTTTCCCACCTGAGGATCGAACCTGCATCTTGACTATGAGATGAGAATAATAAGAGACACTCACAGAGCTGGGTTTTTTTTCCCTTTCTTTTTTTGGCTGTGACATGTGCCATGAGGGGACCTGGGGATCCTAATGCTCTGACCAGGGATCAAAACTGTGCTCCCTGCAATGGAAGCATGGAGCCCTAACCACTAGACCACCAGGGAGGTCCCTCAGTTTTTAATGAGCATTAGATAAACTCAGTTTTGCAAAGCAATTAAAACAATGCTAGACTTGTATTAGGTATGACATATAATGTATTGCATGTCTAATAACATTATCTATTGGTAAGTTCCTTTGTTGCTAAGGCAACAATATTAATTGCATACATATTAGTCTTAACAATGTGTATTATACTTATGCTCCTAGGTTGAGTTCAGGCTTTCAGCCTGAAAAGAGGTCACTGTCCTTGGGATTGAGAGACTCTTGCCCTTCTTTTCCCACTACAAAACCATACCTGAGTTATGTAAGAAGCTTATTTTCTGCTCTGCTGTTTCCTATTTTAAATAAGATACTATACATGGGCAAAGGTTCCCAGGGTAGCAGGATGAACAGGAGAAGCAAGATCGCCATTCTTCTCACACTCTGGGTGTCCCTAGACACAGCAGGATGGCGTTAACCATACAGCCTTGAAAGCTAGGAACTGGCCTGTCTGATTGTAAATTTCAGTAATACTATTTTCTGGCTGTGTGACTTTATGCAAGACGTTCAATCTCTTACTATTTCCTCATTCGCAACATGGAGAAAATGAAAGGATCTAGTGTACTGATAGTTGGAAAGATGTCATGAGCTAATGAATATTAAGACTTTGAACAATAAATGCTAGCTGTTAGCATTATGTTCTATTTTGCTTAATCCTCTCATTCTCCTCTCATCAAAGTCAATGGCTTTTAAACACTTTTTCCCGTGACCTTCAGTAAGAAATATACTTTATATCACAATCCAGTATATTCACAAATGAAAAAACTAAATTGAAGCTTCACAAAACACCAACACTCTTAGCATACATACTGTGCTGTGAGTGTTACACCCTCAGTTGTGTCCGTGTCTTTGCAATCCCATGGACTGTAGCTGGCCAGGCTCCTCTGTCCATGGAATTCTCCAGGCAAGAATACTGGAGTGAGTTGCCATTCCCTTCTCCAGGNGAGTGTTACACCCTCAGTTGTGTCCGTGTCTTTGCAATCCCATGGACTGTAGCTGGCCAGGCTCCTCTGTCCATGGAATTCTCCAGGCAAGAATACTGGAGTGAGTTGCCATTCCCTTCTCCAGGTCTTCTGCACTGCAGGCAGATTCTTTACCATCTGAGCCACCAGGGAAGCCCCAGCATACACATTGTACTCCATTAATCTATATTCCTTTAAAAAAAAATACTGGTAGCACCCTATGAAGTTCATTTCACAATCCACTTATGGATCCATTTGAAAAGCTTGAAATGCTCTGCCCTTTGGTACCTGTTAGGGGCAGAATGGGACTTCCCTGGTGACTCAGATGGTAAAGAGTCTTCCCGCAATGTGGAAGAACTAGGTTCAATCCTTGAGTCAGGAAGATCCCCTAGAGAAGGGAAATGGCATCCCTCTCTAGTATTCTTGCCTGGAAAATCCCATGGATGGAGAAGCCTGGAGGGCTACAGTCCATGGGGGTCGCAAAGAGTCAGACACGACTGAGCGGCTAACACTTGCACTTTTCACAGGCAGGATAATGTCTCTCTCCTGTGTCTACAATCCTGGGAACCTGTGAATTCCTGTGAAAGGAACATTCCTTTAGGTGGCAAAAGGAATTCTGCAGATGTGATTAAGGTTACAGACTTTGAGATGGGATGGTTATATTGGACTATCCAGATGGGCCTCATTTAATCACATGAGTCCTTTAAAAGTGGAGAATCTTTCCTGACTATGGTCAAAGAGAGATGTGAAGGGTCAGATGTGCAAAGAGATAAGGACTCAGTGTGCCAGTGCCAGCTTTGAACATGGAAAAAGGTGACCATGAGCCAAGGAATGCAGACATCCTCTAGAAACTGGGACAAGCAAGCAAATAAACTGTGCCTTAGAGTTCCAGAAAGGAACATAGCCCTATGTGTGAGTGCCCTATGGACTGCAGCCTGCCAGGCTCCTCTGTCCATGGGATTCTCCAGGCAAGAATACTGGAGTGAGTTGCCATTCCCTTCTCCAGGTCTTCTGCACTGCAGGCAGATTCTTTACCATCTGAGCCACCAGGGAAGCCCCAGCATACACATTGTACTCCATTAATCTATATTCCTTTAAAAAAAAATACTGGTAGCACCCTATGAAGTTCATTTCACAATCCACTTATGGATCCATTTGAAAAGCTTGAAATGCTCTGCCCTTTGGTACCTGTTAGGGGCAGAATGGGACTTCCCTGGTGACTCAGATGGTAAAGAGTCTTCCCGCAATGTGGAAGAACTAGGTTCAATCCTTGAGTCAGGAAGATCCCCTAGAGAAGGGAAATGGCATCCCTCTCTAGTATTCTTGCCTGGAAAATCCCATGGATGGAGAAGCCTGGAGGGCTACAGTCCATGGGGGTCGCAAAGAGTCAGACACGACTGAGCGGCTAACACTTGCACTTTTCACAGGCAGGATAATGTCTCTCTCCTGTGTCTACAATCCTGGGAACCTGTGAATTCCTGTGAAAGGAACATTCCTTTAGGTGGCAAAAGGAATTCTGCAGATGTGATTAAGGTTACAGACTTTGAGATGGGATGGTTATATTGGACTATCCAGATGGGCCTCATTTAATCACATGAGTCCTTTAAAAGTGGAGAATCTTTCCTGACTATGGTCAAAGAGAGATGTGAAGGGTCAGATGTGCAAAGAGATAAGGACTCAGTGTGCCAGTGCCAGCTTTGAACATGGAAAAAGGTGACCATGAGCCAAGGAATGCAGACATCCTCTAGAAACTGGGACAAGCAAGCAAATAAACTGTGCCTTAGAGTTCCAGAAAGGAACATAGCCCTATGTGTGAGTGCCCTATGGACTGCAGCCTGCCAGGCTCCTCTGTCCATGGGATTCTCCAGGCAAGAATACTGGAGTGGGTTGCTGTGCCCTCCTCCAGGGGATCTTCCAGACCCAGGAATGGAACCCACATCTCCTATCCCGGAATGGAACCCATATCTCCTACATCTCCTGCATTGGCAGGCAGGTTCTTTACCACTAGCGCCACCTGGGAAGTCCATGAAGCCCTTGATTTTAGGCCAGTGAGGCCCATGTCAGGCTTCTGAACTCCAGAACTCTAAGATAGTAATTCTGTATTTTTTAAGACACTAGATTTATGATGATTTGTTAGAACAGCTGTAGAAACTAAAACACTACCCAATTTAGAAGCCTTGACAACTAGATCTAATTAATCCAGAAACCTTTCACAACTCTCTCCCCTTGCTGCTGCTGCTACTAAGTTGCTAATGCTACTCATTTCAACAAATCACTTACTCCTTCTGCTTTTACCTTTGAGTGTCTCTGTAATAATCTATTTGCTTTCCTGATTTTCATGCAGAGCCAATTCATCTGTCCTTGGACTATAAAACCTCTTCACTGCTTTCCCTACTTCTGGGCCCCATCTTGTCACCCCACCCTCTGCTCATGGCTCTCATAGTTATTTTTCTAAACTACTGATGTGATTACCTCTTTGCATTTTAGATGCCTCATCATGCTTACAAAATAAAATCTGAGGTCTTTAGCATGCTGCGTGCTAAGTTGCTTCAGTCGTGTCTGACTCTTTTTGAGACCCTATGGACTGTAGCCTGCCAGGTTTCTCTGTCCATGGGGTTCTCCAGGCAAGAATACTGGAGTGGGTTTCCATGCCCTCCTCCAGGGGATCTTTCTGACCCAGGGATTGAGAGCGATAGTCAAAGCTCTTCAGATGATAAATCTAAAAGGACATGTTTCGCTGTTTCATTTTTCCCTGTTCCGCTCCTCAGAATATCCTATTTAAAAAGTTATTTTACCATTTCACTTTATTATAGTTGGTTGTTTAAATTTTTTTCTTTTTGTCTTAAAAAATTCATTCTTGGGAACCAAGGAAGGGACGAAGAAAGAACTCTGCCTACCAGTCAGCCAGCTCCTCTTACATTCCATCTAAGTCCTCAGAGTTTGTCATTTATATTATGGCTCTCTAACCACAATATGCTTTATTTTTTTAATTAGGGCATTAGTGGTATAGAGAATTGTCTTTTCTATGCTTGGGAAAAATAAATTCATCAGGCTGTATAGTCTTTTTCTTATAAGGACATATGTGAGACTGGATTAGGTTCCATTCTAATGGACTTATTTTAACCTAATCCCCTCTTTAATGCCCTATCTCTAAATACAGTCATGTTCTGAGATACTGGAGGTCAGGCTCTCAACACAGGAATTTGGGTGGAATGTACACAAGTCAGCTCATAACAAACAGTGGGAATATTACTTCTTGACACTCAGGCTTGCATAGACTCAGAGGTCTAGGTGCTCCTCAAAGCCCCTGTCAGGGCCCTTCTGTCTGGGTAGTATATTTCTAGTTTCTAGTCTCAAGGCTGGGCTCTGCCTTGCGGTCTTCACAGCTCTCTCGAGGAATCATATCCCTTCGTATGGGCACACCCACCACAGATGCTTTGATTATAAACTCTTCACACGTGACAGCTACCCTATCACCGGCTCAGCTTGCCTAGCAGGGCCCTAGAGCCTTTTTCTCTCTCCCTTCTCTCTATCGTTTTGACCTGGACTCTTCTGAAGACTCTCCTAAGCCCTTTTATTTGCAATGGAGTTCTTGCAACTCGTGTTCCGCTCTTGCCTGCCTTTCTCTTCTACACCTTTGTTTTCTTTAAAGCAGCTTTTAGAATTATTTAATTCTCTGCTATGCAGTCACTTAAATCCCACTCACCTCCACACAGCTTGAATCCAGATTCCCCGAAACATTTTCTTTCCATTCAGATATNTAGTTATTTTTCTAAACTACTGATGTGATTACCTCTTTGCATTTTAGATGCCTCATCATGCTTACAAAATAAAATCTGAGGTCTTTAGCATGCTGCGTGCTAAGTTGCTTCAGTCGTGTCTGACTCTTTTTGAGACCCTATGGACTGTAGCCTGCCAGGTTTCTCTGTCCATGGGGTTCTCCAGGCAAGAATACTGGAGTGGGTTTCCATGCCCTCCTCCAGGGGATCTTTCTGACCCAGGGATTGAGAGCGATAGTCAAAGCTCTTCAGATGATAAATCTAAAAGGACATGTTTCGCTGTTTCATTTTTCCCTGTTCCGCTCCTCAGAATATCCTATTTAAAAAGTTATTTTACCATTTCACTTTATTATAGTTGGTTGTTTAAATTTTTTTCTTTTTGTCTTAAAAAATTCATTCTTGGGAACCAAGGAAGGGACGAAGAAAGAACTCTGCCTACCAGTCAGCCAGCTCCTCTTACATTCCATCTAAGTCCTCAGAGTTTGTCATTTATATTATGGCTCTCTAACCACAATATGCTTTATTTTTTTAATTAGGGCATTAGTGGTATAGAGAATTGTCTTTTCTATGCTTGGGAAAAATAAATTCATCAGGCTGTATAGTCTTTTTCTTCTTATAAGGACATATATGAGACTGGATTAGGTTCCATTCTAATGGACTTATTTTAACCTAATCCCCTCTTTAATGCCCTATCTCTAAATACAGTCATGTTCTGAGATACTGGAGGTCAGGCTCTCAACACAGGAATTTGGGTGGAATGTACACAAGTCAGCTCATAACAAACAGTGGGAATATTACTTCTTGACACTCAGGCTTGCATAGACTCAGAGGTCTAGGTGCTCCTCAAAGCCCCTGTCAGGGCCCTTCTGTCTGGGTAGTATATTTCTAGTTTCTAGTCTCAAGGCTGGGCTCTGCCTTGCGGTCTTCACAGCTCTCTCGAGGAATCATATCCCTTCGTATGGGCACACCCACCACAGATGCTTTGATTATAAACTCTTCACACGTGACAGCTACCCTATCACTGGCTCAGCTTGCCTAGCAGGGCCCTAGAGCCTTTTTCTCTCTCCCTTCTCTCTATCGTTTTGACCTGGACTCTTCTGAAGACTCTCCTAAGCCCTTTTATTTGCAATGGAGTTCTTGCAACTCGTGTTCCGCTCTTGCCTGCCTTTCTCTTCTACACCTTTGTTTTCTTTAAAGCAGCTTTTAGAATTATTTAATTCTCTGCTATGCAGTCACTTAAATCCCACTCACCTCCACACAGCTTGAATCCAGATTCCCCGAAACATTTTCTTTCCATTCAGATATTCGTAAATATCATTTTCAATGAAGCAAGCAGCACTGACTTTCATTAAACATCTCAAGAATGTAATTTGGGGGCCCTCATTCTTTTCCCTTTTGCTCCAGTTTACAGCTTATGTTGTTTAGTTTTGCATGTGGCATTCTTGCTTCATAGACCAGGTTCAAAGTTGACCAATATATCTGGCTATCCGGGAGTGATGTTCTAGTCTTTGGCTGTGGTCTGGAAATAGCAGTAGATCCTCAGACGCAGTGACTCATTGGCAGAGCAGTGTAACATCCTGGCAATGGGAATGAATTTGGGCACTCACAGGCCTGAGTTCAATGTTCTTTTGTGGGAAATTTGTCATTGGTGCAGGTAGATGTTTAGAGGTTGGATAAGGGTAGCAATACTAATCTAGGCAGAGCCCTATTTAAAAGACTTCTGTTTTTTGTGTTAGTCTGACAAGTGTGTGTGTGTGAGGTGGGCATTGAAAAGTCCTAGCCTAAGGCAGAATCACTCTAAAGGGCATTAAGTATAATTCCAATTCCAGGGTCTGTCCCTTGAAAAACCAGATTCAATTTTCAGGTGCCTGATGCATCTTATTAAACATCATCAGTGTCTGCCCTGATCTTGCTTAGTTGAGATCTGATCAATTGCATTCAAAGTCATACTAATGATCAGGTAAGGCTAAAAATGTTGAGGTTGGAGAGCCAGTTCATTTGTTAACTGTTGTAACTGAACTAGACTGTGGTCATTAATATCAATGACAGTGGCTGTCCTTGGTCATCCAGGTAGCAATAAAGAGCTCTAAACAAGAGCAAGGGACCACTCACTTCTGGAATCCTGAACTGCTGCACTTGGCATCTAAGTGCCTTGAGGTCACCCTGGTATGAAAAGCCCAAGTCAGCCAACCTACAGAGATCCTGCAGTGAAGCCTGAGATGATGGCAAGGCAGACAGAGATACTCAGCCACGCACCACTGTCCCAGCTGCTCCAGGCCCTCACTGTCCCAGCTCCAGCTCCATTTCCTGCCTCTGATCGTACAGCTCAAGCTTTATCCACAGCTGCCCAGCAGAGCCCTGCCTGAAACCCTGACCCACAGAAACCAGGAGGGAGAATGCAGAAAATGGTTGTTAATGTTTAAAGCCACCTAATCTGAGGATAATCTGTTAGGCACAATAGTAACCAGAAGACTTCCTAACCTTTCTCATCTTTCAGTCTCTTTCCATTCTTGTACCTGACTCTTCTCACTATTTATAATTTCATAAGAGTTAATATGCTTATACCACTACATGTCAGATGTATTACGGTTGGACTTCTGATTTTGGAAGATGAAGGTACCGCACTCTTCTTCTATCCCACCCTCCCCTTCTGCTTGCTCAGTCACCCACACACAACTATATCAATGTTTGTTAAGCCAACATTTATTTTTTGCCTTATTATTACTACTGTGCAAGTCTTATTTATGTTGAGCTGATTTATGCATAACCGTTATATTCCCTTTCTTATACAACTTAATTTCTCATTTGCTCAGTTTCCCATATCATTATCACTATTTATTTCTGCATTCTCCAACTGAATTGAAAAGCCCCAGAACAAGATTTTCTATGTGGTCAAACACATCAAGTTAAGTCTATGTATTGGGAACCCTTTTCCCCTGGATGTCACACTTCTGGTGACTCTGTCCCTGGGCTGCATGGGTTGGTGCTCTCCTGGGGCAACTTCTGTCCTGAGACTTCCTTCCTCCTCTCTTCTGTGATGGATTTCTTTTTTCCTGACTCTGTGTCCTACTCTTTCTTGAGTTATACCTTCATCTCAGTGGATCTTATTCTCTTGCAGCTTGCTAAAGAAGGATGTGCAGGAAGTGAAACTGTTGCGATCTTACAGAGCTGAAGATGTCTCTCTTTTTTTTAATGTCTTATTTCATATTAGAATATAATTGAGTCACAGTGTCGTGTTAGTTGCAGTGTACAGCAAAGTGATTGTTATATGTATGGTGCTGGTGGTGGTGATTTAGTTGCTAAGTTGTGTCCAGCTCTTACAATCCCATGGACTATAACCATCCAGGTTTCTCCGTTCATGGGATTTCCCAGGCAAGAATATAAGAATACTGGAGTGGGTTGCCATTTCCTACCTCAGGGGATCTTCATGACCCAGGGATTGCATCTCCTGCATTGGCAGGTGGATTCTTTATCACTGAGCCACCAGGGAAGCCCCAGTTATACATATGTCTATTCTTTTTCAGATTCTTTTCCCATGTGGATTTTTACTGATTATTGAATATAGTTCCCTGTGTTATATAGTAGGTCCTTACTAGTTATTTATTTTAAATACAGTAGTATGCATATGCCAATCCCAGCCTCCCAATTCATCTCCCATGCTGGGATCGAACCCAGTCTCCTGGGCAGTCACCCATTTTGGCAGGCAGATTCTTTACCACTTTGCCACCTGGGAAGCCCCTTTGACCCTGTGGTCTTGTGCTGTCTTCATTTCCCTTCTGTCATTTCGTAGAGCTTCAGGAGCAGCAGATGGAGAAGGCGATGGCACCCCACTCCAGTACTCTTGCCTGCAAAATCCCATGGATGGAGGAGCCTGGTAGGTTGCAATCCATGAGTTGGACATGACTGAGTGGCGTCACTTTCACTTTTCACTTTCATGCATTGGAGAAGGAAATGGCAACCCACTCCAGTGTCCTTGCCTGGAGAATCCCAGGGACAGAAAAACCTGTGTGCTGCCGTCTAAGAGCTGCACAGAGTCAGATACGACTGAAGCGACTTAGCAGCAGCAGCAGCAGGAGCAACAGAGATGAACCCTTGTGTTAACTGGGCTGTGTTTAATCAGCAATCTCCCTACCTACTTTGTAAGATTATTGTTGGTACCAAGCAAAAATGCATTGCAAACTCTTAAAATAACATACAAATGTGATTTACTATCATTTGACTCCTAAGAAGCCTTGATAGATTTTTCTGTTGTGACTTTCTTCCCACTACCTTTGACAAAATGAGCACTTTGGTAACGGTAGCCACTCTCTTAGCAATAATCCTTAAAACCTTAATCAAGATGAAAATAAATAAAATGCTCTCAACCTTATGTGTTATACAAAAAACAAGTTGAACATACAACACTCGTTTGTAACCTGAAGGAAATACATCGTGCTGGGAGTTTCAGCAGAAGTCTCGTAGACCCAGTTCACGGCATCTGCTCGCATGCACCCACCTGAAGCTCTCCCTGTACCTCACGGGCCCGCTGTGTACAGATTCCCTCAAAGCACTTCCCGCCCTACTGAACTTGCTTGTTTTCTTGTTTGTGTCAGCCTCCGGGTACGGAATCTGTCTCATTCATCCCTTTATCCCCAGCACCCAGCACAGCGCCTGACATACAGAGGTTCCTAAGTGTCTGATGAAGTGGAATACTGCAGACAACCTCAGTCAAATATTATGCAGTCTTTGTGACAACAGTTCCAAGGGTTTGACTAGATATTCTACTCTAATTATTAAGAAAGCAAAGATCAGACGTTCTTCTTCCTCTGTAAAGACAAAGAGAAAATTATGGCTCTGTCTAACAGATTGCTTCGTCTTTTCGTGCAATGGAAAAGAAGGCCAGGGGAATAAACTACAGTCCTGGCAGCACCAGGCAGCCCAGACACAAGTGTTGAGCACAAAGGGGGAGGCAGCGTGGATCCTGGCAGCTCTCGTGTTCCATGAGAAACACCTGCTCTGCTGGCAGCCGGGAAAGAAAGACCCAGAATAGCACAGATGCACCCACTCACAAAAACACAGAAACTCCCCTGGACTATAGGCAAGGTGGGATGTCAGGAGAGAGGCCTTGTGAAGCTGACTTGAAAATTTTATCCAACCCTACTAAAAGAACTTGAATTTCCTCTGCAATGGAGAGAGAATGAAATTCAGTACTTCTCAGAGACAGTGAGGCATGCCTGGGGTTCACAAACTGGGTATGTGAACATGCAGAAAGTGTATAAACACGAAAGTTACTCAGCAAGGCCCCGCCATACGTGAAGCACAGGGCCAGGAGGCCCGAGGGAGGCTCTCGAGGCAGTGAAGCTGCCGACCCTCTCTTGGGGACAGCCCACTGTACTCTCAGTTCTAGGGGAATGGGTTGAACCTTGGAGACGATAGTGTTGGAGGCAATGAGAGCAACAAGCCAAACAAGCAAGCGAGGAGGCACAAATAAGGAAGCAAGGGGACACAGCAAAATCTCCACCTGAGACCAGGGTGTTACCAGCCTGAATGACTCTCCCGAGTCTACTAATTAGTGTCCCAGATAGTCCCTTCAGCTATTTCCGAAGTGTTCTGTGGTCACCAAAGATTAGGAAACCCCTTAAGACTTCACAATGAACACGGGCATTGGCAAGGCCCCGAGTGGCTCTTCATGAAAGGAAAAATAACAAGAACAAAAACCCCAAAAATGTTTTACTTTCTTTAACTCATGGTTTCGCAAACACTTTCATTCCCGTGAGACCTATTACAGACTGCAGACCTGATGCTGCATTGACCACAAAAGGAGAATGCTGTTATACGCAGGTGTTTGACACTTGAATCCTGTCTTTGGGATTGTCCTTGGAAGAAAAGTTATGGCCAACCTAGATAGCATATTCAAAAGCAGAGACATTACTTTGCCGACTAAGGTCCATCTAGTCAAGGCTATGGTTTTTCCAGTGGTCATGTATGGATGTGAGAGTTGGACTGTGAAGAAGACTGAGCGCCGAAGAATTGATGCTTTTGATCTGTGGTGTTGGAGAAGACTCTTGAGAGTCCCTTAGACTGCAAGGAGATCCAACCAGTCCATTCTGAAGGAGATCCAACCTGTCCATTCTGAAGGAGATCAGCCCTGGGATTTCTTTGGAAGGAATGATGCTAAAGCTGAAACTCCAGTACTTTGGCCACCTCATGCTAAGAGTTGACTCATTGGAAAAGACTCTGATGCTAGGAGGGACTGGGGGCAGGAGGAGAAGGGGACGACAGAGGATGAGATGGCTGGATGGCATCACTGACTCAATGGACGTGAATCTGAGTGAACTCTGGGAGTTGGTGATGGACAGGGAGGCCTGGGGTGCTGCGATTCATGGGGTCGCAAAGAGTCGGACACGACTGAGCGACTGAACTCAACTGAACTGAACATCTTTCAGAATGTTATACTGAAAGATGGATTTAGTTATAAAATTCACATTATGAAGTTTTAGGTTTCCGTTTCTCAAATAGCGTCAGAGTGGGAAGTTCACCAAGCTTCTTAAAAGTTGTTTTGTTTTTCCAACTAATTTTCTCTTTGAAAAATAAATGTTATTTTTAAGGGCAATTTGGTTCACAACAAAATTAAGCAGAAAGGACAGAGAGTTCCTATATACTCCCTGTCTCACCGCCCCCACACACAGCCTGCCCCACCATCAACATCCCCCCTGCAGTGGTACATTAGTTACAATGAATAACTGCCACATCATTAGCACCAGAAGTCCATAGTTTGTTTACATTAGGGCTCACTTTTGGTGTATATCCTATGGCTTTGGACCAAGGTAAAAAGACATGTACCTACCATTATTTTCACTGCTCTGAAAACCCTTTGATGAATAGGAAGACTATTCATCCCTCCCTCCTCCCAACCCCTGGCAACCTCTGATCTTTTGACTGTCTTCGTAGTTTTGAACATTCCATAATGCCATACACTTGGAATCCTTGTAAAGTTTTTTGTTGTTAACTCTTATCATATTTATAGGTAAAATAATTTTTTTTTTAAGGAGGAAATAACACCTCTTTTATGGCTGGAAGATCACTGGCTTATTCTTTACCTTATAACAGTATTGACACAACTGATATTTGGGGAGGATAATTCTTTGTTTTGAGGAAGTTTTTCTGTGTATATTTATGTGTACATGTTTAGTAGCGTATCTGGCCTCTACCCACTCACTGCCAGTAGGATCACCCTCTCCAAGCTGTGACAATCGAAACTGTCTCAGACATTGCTTAATGTCTCCTGGTGGGCAAAGACACACTAACGAGAACTACTGGCTTAAAAAGAACACCTACACTTCATGAGAAAAATCTCAAAAATATTTTATATTTGATTATCTACCTCTGGTATGCATTTGGTCACCTAAAATGTTTGGTAAGGAGAACCAAGACTAGGTATAAAGACCAAAAGAATTCTGATGGCTCCTCAGAAAATTAAAAATAGGACTACTGTATGATCTATCAATTCCACTTCTGGATATTTTTCCAAAGAAAATGAGAATACTAACTCAAAAAGATATATGCATCCCAATGTTCATTGCAGCATTATTTACAATAGCCAAGATATGGAAACACCCTGTGTCCACTGATGGACAAATGGATAAAGAAGATGTGATATATACACACACAATGGAATTTTATTCATCTGCATTAAAGAATGAAATCTTTTCATTTGCAACAACATGAATAGAACTTCAAGATATTATACTAAGTAAAATAAGTCAAAACAAATACAATATGATCTCACATGTGAAACTGATTTGATCTTGGGTGGCCTCAGCCTGTAATGGCTTAGAGCAAGTCTTGGATTCCCAACCAGAGATTGAGGCTAGGTCATGGCAGTGAAAGCACCAGATCCCAGCCACTGGACCAGTGGTCAGTGACATGGGCCCTGGCCCATAGGCTTTGTAGAAAAGAATTTCCACAAAGACAGAAAGTACTGAAGCAAGCAAAATATTTATTAGGAGGAAAAAGTACAGTACTTGTGGACAGACACATGGGCAGACTCAGAGGGAGAGTTTCCGAGTTGCTGAGTTGTACCCTCATGGTAGTTTGAATTACTTTTATGGAACATTTCTTTTGGGTTTCTTTTGGCTAATCATTATGACTTCCCTGGTTCACAGTCCATATTTGGTGTATCTCAGGATCCTCCCATGTGTACACATGCATCTTTTAACCAAGATGGATTCTACTGCAAAGGCTTATGGATAGAACATCCCTTGATAGGACTCCTCTTTGGCCTCTGAGGAGCCTTTTCAGCACACATGTGGTCAGGGAGGTCTCTTGGCTTTGGGAACAAGAAATAAGTGGTCTGTGCAAGGTCTAACCTCCCTTAATTGTCCTGCTTTTCTTGTCTTGGCGCTTCGGTCAATAGAGAGTGAATCTCCAGTCGCTTTTCTCTGGGGGTCCCATCTGCCTCCTCCCTTAGAAGAAAAAAAAAAAAAAAATACAGAATAACATTATGTTTGTCACATTATCACATTATGGTGATCATTTTGCAATATATGGAAATATTGAATCATTATACTGTATGCTATATAATGTTACATGCCAATTATATTCTATTAAAAAAAAGATCAAAGAATTGCTGCAGAAACCTACAGTCTTGACTAAGAACATGGCCTTTTTAACTCACATAGCAAACTGTATGAGTCTTTGCCTGGGATAGTAGTTTAGTAAGTCAGATTATAAGGTCAAAGGAAAAAGAAGAGATTGTTTTCTCCCTGGAGCAGCTAAATACTTGAACTCTCATTTTGGGGTTGTTTTCATGTCTCTTAGTTTGAAAACAGTTTGGTTCAAGTGTTCTTTTAAATGTTCATATAAGGGACATATTTGCTTTCTTTAAGAACTAAAAACTAATACTTGGCATAGCCATGTTAGAGTATAAACTCAATCGGATATAAGTCTAACCCCCCCCCAAAAAAAAGAAGAAACCTATTGGAAAATTTGGGTTAGATACCTCTAGTCTAATCAACTGTAGTCAAGGGAGTGAGGCTATACACTAAAGGTGGATGGACATCCAAGGGGACTCTCACTATGCCACTCATCACAAAAAAAAAAAAGCTTTCTTTTTGGCCACACCATGTGGCATGCAAGATGGCATGCAGGATCCTAGTTCCTGACTAGGAATCAATGCTGGGACTCTTGCAGTGGAAGGACAGAGTCCTAACCACTGAACTGCCAGGGAATTTCCTGGAATCCTTAATCCTTAACATGGCCCATCAGGCCTTGGATGGCCGACCCTGCCCATCTTGCCAACCTCTTCCTACAGTCAAGGAAGGGAACACAGGACAACTTCCCCTAGGAATCAATGCTGGGACTCTTGCAGTGGAAGGACAGAGTCCTAACCACTGAACTGCCAGGGAATTTCCTGGAATCCTTAATCCTTAACATGGCCCATCAGGCCTTGGATGGCCGACCCTGCCCATCTTGCCAACCTCTTCCTACAGTCAAGGAAGGGAACACAGGACAACTTCCCCTCCTTCCCCTTCCCCACCCTCATTTCTCAGATTGGACTTAATGCCACCTCAGGGCTTTTGCAAATGCTATTCCGAGTGCCTGGAGTACACTTTCCTCCTCCTGTACCTTTCCTTTTACCTTGAGAATTCCTGAAGCTCCTTTACCTCTCAGTGTAAATGTTACTTCCTTACCCCCTTATATTCTGGTAACACCTGTGCTTCCTCATCACAACAGTTTATGCACCTGTAATTAACTGATCATTTAGTGATAATTTGTTTAATTTTATTGCCTGCCAAAGAATGCTCAAATTACCGCACAATTGTACTCATCTCACACACTAGTAAAGTAATGCTCAAAATTCTCCAAGCCAGGCTTCAGCAATACGTGAACTGTGAACTTCCTGATGTTCAAGCTGGTTTTAGAAAACACAGAGGAACCAGAGATCAAATTGCCAACATCCGCTGGATCATAGAAAAAGCAAGAGAGTTCCAGAAAAACATCTATTTCTGGTTTCTTGACTATGCCAAAGCCTTTGACTGTGGGGATCATAATAAACTGTGGAAAATACTGAAAGAGATGGGAATACCAGACCACCTAACCTGCCTCTTGAGAAATCTGTATGCAGG
>SJYX01020078.1:403660-468937 GCA_006410675.1 Oreotragus oreotragus
CTCCTGTTTCACTTTCATCAAGAGACTTTTTAATTCCTCTTCACTTTCTGCCATAAGGGTGGTGTCATCTGCATATCTGAGATATATATGTATGTAGTAGTAGTAGTAGGGAGTCAATAAATATTTCTTACATTACTAAAAGGAAGAATTCAGATAGTCAGTGAGTATTTGATGAATTGCTTAGCTGAACCACTTACAAGCTGATTTCCAGTCGTCTGTGCCTCATGGATGATGTGTCCTTTCATGAAAGAAAGTGAAAGTGTTAGTCACTTCAGTAATTTCTGAGTCTTTGCAACCGCATGGACTGTAGCCCGCCAGGTTCCTCTGTCCATGGGATTTTCCAGGCAAGAATAATGGAGTGGGTTGCCATTTCCTTCTCCAAGGGATCTTCCTGACCCAGGGATGGAATCCGAGTCTCCTGCATTGCAGGCGGATTCTTTACCATCTGAGCCACTAGGAAAGGATGTTCTTTCATATGTATTCTCAATTAGATGACAGTCTTTTCAAGGCCCCTTTGAATTAAAAATCATGATTTTTTTTTTTTTATGGTCTACGGATGAGAAGCCTTAGGGTGAAATGGAGGTTGTAGCTTGTGATGTATAGACTTTGTATCTATCTGAGACAATATATTTTTGATAAAATGCCTCTACTTATACAGGACCATGGCTGAGTTGCATAAAATACCCATACATATTTCATATTATCTAAGCCAAGGCTTCAGATTGAAAAATGAAGGTTGTGCCATCAAACTCAGAATTTGGGCAGGCATTATGATACAAAATCTGTCGACAAACAAAATTAATGTTCACAGAATGAAGGGGACACAACAATGATGCAAAGGTATCTTTGGAAAGAAAGTCCATAGCTCAGCAGTGTCTTACACGTAGTGGTAAGTTTGAAGTTTGCTGTTGAAGTTTGCTGAACAACCCTGACCACAGACCTCAGCGGCAGAGAGGTGTACGGGGCTTTGGTGACAAAGACAATAAACAGTACTGTTACACAGCGTTAAAACTAGTGTGCTTTGGGGATAAGGTAACCCGTATTCAGAGCACTCCATTCCAAGTTATGTTTTCTCAAGCAAGATACTTGCTCTACGTCTCCACGGAAACTTGACCGTGCAAGACTTTGGGGGCCTGTTATCGGCATCGCCTTAGGGACGAGTACGAGCAGCTAGTAAGGGTCCCGTGTATACCACTTGTTGGTTCTGCTATTGTTGTTGTTTTCATTATTATATGTTCATCAGTTCAGTCATAAGCATTGTATTTCACACAAAAGAGTAGGAAAGGGATTTCCAATTCTACCATTACAGAATTAAGGGTAATGTGTCAGACTTACCAGCACCCACCACACTGAATAGAACCAAAAAACTGAGTAAAACATGTGAGCCTGTGAATCCAGCTCAGCTCACTACAGAAAAGGGGAGCATCATAGACTCATCTCAGTAGGTGAAGAGACACATTTAACAAGATCAGAGCCTTCCTCAATCTGTAAGATTTCACAGTGGAAATCTGTGAGAAAGGTCTGCAAAACTCTGTAAGATTTCATGACGGAAATCTATGGTATATACAGAGATCAAATTGCCAACATCCGCTGGATCATGGAAAAAGCAAGAGAGTGCCAGAAAAACATCTATTTCTGCTTTATTGACTATGCCAAAGCCTTTGACTGTGTAGATCATAATAAACTGTGGAAAATTCTGAAAGAGATGGGAATACCAGACCACCTAACCTGCCTCTTGAGAAATCTGTATGCAGGTCAGGAAGCAACAGTTAGAACTGCACATGGAACAACAGACTGGTTCCAAATAGGAAAAGGAGTACGTCAAGGCTGTATATTGTCTCCCTGCTTATTTAACTTATATGCAGAGTACATCATGAGAAACGCTGGACTGGAAGAAACACAAGCTGGAATCAAGATTGCCGGGAGAAATATCAATAACCTCAGATATGCTGATGACACCACCCTTATGGCAGAAAGTGAGGAGGAGCTAAAAAGCCTCTTGATGAAAGTGAAGGAGGAGAGTGAAAAAGTTGGCTTAAAGCTCAACATTCAGAAAACGAAGATCATGGCATCCGGTCCCATCACTTCATGGGAAATAGATGGGGAAACAGTGGAAACAGTGTCAGACTTTATTTTTTTGGGCTCCAAAATCACTGCAGATGGTGACTGCAGCCATGAAATTAAAAGACGCTTACTCCTTGGAAGAAAAGTTATGACCAACCTGGATAGTATATTCAAAAGCAGAGACATTACTTTGCCGACTAAGGTCCGCCTAGTCAAGGCTATGGTTTTTCCTGTGGTCATGTATGGATGTGAAAGTTGGACTGTGAAGAAAGCTGAGCGCCGAAGAATCGATGCTTTTGAACTGTGGTGTTGGAGAAGACTCTTGAGAGTCCCTTGGACTGCAAGGAGATCCAACCAGTCCATTCTGAAGGAGATCAACCCTGGGATTTCTTTGGAAGGAATGATGCTAAAGCTGAAACTCCAGTACTTTGGCCACCTCATGCGAAGAGTTGACTCATTGGAAAAGACTCTGATGCTGGGAGGGATTGGGGGCAGGAGGAGAAGGGGACGACAGAGGATGAGATGGCTGGATGGCATCACGGACTCGATGAACGCGAGTCTGAGTGAACTCCGGGAGATGGTGATGGACAGGGAGGCTTGGCGTGCTGCGATTCATGGGGTCGCAAAGAGTCGGACACAACTGAGCGACTGAACTGAACTGAACCTAACCCAACTTTAACCTCTGTGTATTAGTTGTCCTGTGTTCCCAGTGCCTAACAGTACCTGGCATATAGTAGATGCTCATGAAACATCTGACTGATTACTTAGGTCATTCTTCTTTGGGCTTCTGGTTTTGATTTTAGCTAAAAAGTGATAGAAATGTATTAGATTTTTTCCCTTATTAACTCAATGTGTGTCTATCTAGCTTCTGACTCCAGATTTCTAATTTTCCCCTATTTCCTCTCCTTCAATTTTTGCCAAGAAACTTCCTTCAGACCTACAACTGTGTCCCTGGCCTCAGCCCTGCAATTTTTTTTGATAAGTACCCCTGAATTTTTCCTATCTGGTTTTTGTATCCTCATTGGCAACGTTCAGTTCAGTCACTCAGTCGGGTCTGACTCTTTGTGACCCCATGAACTGCAGCATGCCAGGCCTCCCTATCCATTACCAGCTGCCGGAGTCTACCCAAACCCATGTCGACTGAGTTGGTGATGTCATTCAACCATCTCATCCCCTGTCGTCCCCTGCTCCTCCTGCCCTCAATCTTTCCCAGCATCAGGGTCTTTTCCAATGAGTCAGCTCTTCAAATCAGGTGGCCAAAGTATTGGAGTTTGAGCTTCAACATCAGTCCTTCCAATGAACACCCAGGACTGATCTCCTTCAGGATGGACTGGTTGGATCTCCTTGCGGTCAAAGGGACTCTCAAGAGTCTTCTCCAACACCACAGTTCAAAAGCATCAATTCTTCTGTGCTCAGCTTTCTTTATAGTCCAATTCTCACATCCATACATGACCACTGGAAAAACCATAGCCTTGACTAGACGGACCTTTGTTGGCAAAGTAATGTCTCTGCTTTTTAATATACTGTCTAGATTGATCATAATTTTCCTTCCAAGGAGTAGGCGTCTTTTAATTTCGTGGCTACAGTCACCATCTGCAGTGATTTTGGAGCCCAGAAAAATAAAGTCAGCCACTGTTTCCAGTGTTTCCCCATCTATTTGCCATGACGTGATGGGACTGGATGCCATGATCTTAGTTTTCAATGTTAAGCCATTGGCAATGGCAGCATAGTATTTCACCATGTGGATGGTTTATGTAACCATTCCCTATTGAGGAACACTGGTGGTCTTTCCAACTTTCTGATCCTGTGACGGATGCCACAATTAAGATCCTCAAGCATAATTTTTTCTACATCATGATCATTTTCTCAGGATAAATTTCTAGAATGGAACTAAGTCAGAGGGTATGAACACTTTTTAAAAACTCAAGGTATATATTTCCGGTTTTATTCCATTATATTAAGCTTGCTTTTCATGCATAACTCAGTGTTCATGACGTTACCCTACTGACTCTCTGCCTGTGCTTCACTTTTTCTGTATCAGCTCCTTCATCTGCCTGATTTCCTGGAATTTTTTTGTTGTTGTTGTTGCCATTTTCTAGTTGGCAACCAAGTTGCTTATTTCCATGTCTTCTTAGTCTTCTGATGGATTTGTTCATCAAATAAATCTTTATTGAGCCCCTACTATGTGCCAGAAACTGTCCTTGTCAAAGTGAAATAAACAGCCAACCAAATAATAAAAGAATATTGTAAGTGCTCTGAAGAATTTTAGAATGCTAGAACAATAAAAGAGAGAATAAACTCTCTCTCTCTAGATAGCTGTTAGCAAAAACCTGAAGAATAACAAGCAACTAACTAGTCAACAAGTACATGAAAAGATGATCAACATCACTAGTCGTTCAGTTCAGTTCAGTTCAGTTCAGTCACTCAGTCGTGTCCGACTCTTTGAGACCCCATGAATCACAGCAAGCCAGGCCTCCCTGTCCATCACCAACTCCTGGAGTTCACTCAGACTCACGTCCATCGAGTCATTAGGGAAGTGCAAATCAAAACCACAATGAGAAATCACTCCATAGCCTCCACGATGGCTACAGTGAAAATAAATATGGGAAGGGGGATGGATAAAAAATGTTGCAAAGATTTGGAGAAATTGAAAACCTCATATACTGGTTGTGGAAATGCAAAAATGTTACAGCTGCGGTGGAAAACAGCTTGGCATTTCCTCAAAAAGTTAAACCTAGAGTTACCATGCATGCATATGACCCATGCATGTGACCCAGTGATTCAACACTTAGGTATATACCAAACAGAATTGAAAACATACATTCACACAAAACTCGTACATGGGTGTTCTTAGCAGCCTTATTCATAGTTGCCAAAGAGTAGAAACAAGTCAAGTGTCCATCGACTGATGAACAGGAAAACACATTATTATTTATCCATACAAGGGAATACTCAGTTCAGTTCAGTTCAGTTCAATCGCTCAGTCGTGTCTGACTCTTTGCGACCCCATGAATCGCAGCACNATAGTTGCCAAAGAGTAGAAACAAGTCAAGTGTCCATCGACTGATGAACAGGAAAACACATTATTATTTATCCATACAAGGGAATACTCAGTTCAGTTCAGTTCAGTTCAATCGCTCAGTCGTGTCTGACTCTTTGCGACCCCATGAATCGCAGCACGCCAGGCCTCCTTGTCCATCACCAACTCCTATTCAGCCATAAAAGGAATGAAGCACTGATTCAGGCTACAACATGGATAAACCTTGAAAACATTATGCATAGTGAAAGAAGACAGACTTGAGAGGCCACAGAATGTGATTTCATTTATGTGAAATGTTCAGAAGAGGCAGATTTGTAAAGACAAAGTAGATGAGTGGTTGCTGCAGGCTGGGGGAGGTAAAAATGGAGAGTGACTACTTTCCATGGGCAAGAGGTTTTTCAGGAGATGATGAAATTGTTCTGGAAAGAGACAGTGGTGAGGGTTATACAACATTGTGAATATGCTTCAAAAAAACCACCAACTGTACACTTTGTGATGATTTAAATGGTCAATTTTACATTATGGAATTTTTAAAAATTTTTCATAAGGAGTATAGTTGATTTACAATGTTGTGTTAATTTCAGGTGTAAAACAAAGTAAATCAATATATGTATACATATATCTACTCTTTTTTTTTTTTTGGACATTATTATTTTTTTTTTTTGGACATTATTTTTTATTGAGGTAAAATTCACATGACATGAAATTCACCATTTTAAATTATACAATTCAAATTGTTTTGAATTGTACAAAAAAGAAGCATGTAAATCATTCACAAGCAATGTGAGGGACGATTACACTAAAATGTAATATGTGGGGAAAATGTCAGTCTTTCTGATGCCATTTTACTCACTTTTTAAGAGAAACTTTGATTTCTTTTATGAAAGATACTACAAAAGATTATACCAGGATCTTAATTTTGTTTACATGTGGTAAAAATTGTGAAGCTGTAATACCTGTCTGTTTGTAATTGCTTTATGCTGTTATGAAAGAAATATTCTTTAAAAACAAAAAGTGCGGAGAGAGTCACCATCAATTAGAAATGGCACAGTAAGTCCAGAGAGAAAAGAGTTTTTCACCACAGTTGACCTGAGCACAGGTGATGTGGGAGAGTGAGGCAAATGGAAGGAACAGGAGTCAGTTGAATATCAGCATTCACAGGCGAGTACATGGGGACTGATACTGCCTCGGACTTTCTCCTCTTTAATATGCTTAACATTCTCAATGCTACCCTTTCCGTTATGGTCTCCAAATTAAGTCAGTTTCTTAGCACCCAAAGACCGTTCCTCTGGTATGTTCTGATGATCAACCCTATGCTTGGATCAGGAGGAACACAGTGAAAAACAAGGTTGTTCATCCTTCTACCCATCCCTCAAACTGTCCAATCAGGAAAGTACTATTGAGCGACAACTATAGATGAGGCACATATCATTTAATAAATGGAGAAACAGACAATGGCAAAATGGCTAGGCTGGTGTCTAGGATGAAATGTTGCAGCAGCAGCAACTGTGTGGAAATGCAATCACATGGCCAGGCAGAAAGACTTCAAAAAGCAAAGCTGATGAGGTTGGAATAGAGGCCTCCACTTGGGTCTCTAATTGCAAAGCTCATTCTCTAGGAGAGAAAAGATACCTGACAAGACTTTTATATTGTGTCAAGCTCTTCTAATATTTAAAGGAAATTAGGGAGAATTTGCATACTTCTAGGCAGGTGACCTCTGTCCTACATAATACACAGGTATATTTTCCAAACTGAATAGGGCCATAATTTCCAATTATGGGTTTCTAAAGTGTAAAATTAATGCAGTACTTTAAGTGAATAATAGGATTATAGAGACAATGCAATCTGCAATTTCCTGTCTTAAATGTTCACTGTAGTTACTGTTAATTGCTCACTTATAACTTGTATAGAAGAAAAATATATGCCAGTTCATTCAGCAATTGTTTTGATATGGCTCATGTTATTTGTTTGCTTTTTACTCTATGAAAGTTGTTTTTATCTCTGTTTCTCAATTTCTGCATCTGTAATATGGGGATGATAAGTTTACATTGTTGTTGTTAAGATTACACAAGTTTCTAATGCATGTAAAAGGCTTAGAGAGCAATGAGTGGTACATGGAAAATGCTTAACAAAGGTTAACAATTATTATTAATATTATTATTCTTAAAATACATACAAATTAACAGTTTATATCTAACAAGAATATTTAATGCTTTTGGTAATACAATGTTATTTTGAAAATTGTCATGTAGGGGATTCCATGGTGATCCAGTGGTTAGGAATCCACGCTTCCACTGCAGGGGGCAGAGGTTCAATCCCTGGTTGGGGAACTAAGATCTTGCATATCATATGGCCAAAAACAAACAAACAAACAAACAACATTATCATGTAAAGATATATTCTTTTTCTTGGTCATTATCAAACTCTTCAGGGATAAAGAAAAATTTAGATATTCCAATTAATCAGATTTTTATGGTGAAAACTAAAACAACTAAGAGAATTGAGGTGACTAAATGTGAGTAAAGCACACAAAATTCTTGCGAGACTAACTTCTGACAAGAAATCTATATTTTCCTCTAGGTCACGGACAACATGGAAGAAGATGAAAATAGAGGTAGATTTACAGGGGACTATAAAAATACATTGTACATTGGGCCACGTAGAAATAACAGTGACTGAGATATATGCACCTCCTATCAAAGAAACAAAGGTGTGTGTCGATGCATAATCATAACAGAGACAGGCGGTGAGGTTTGGGTGGGCTTTATTATTTTCACAGGGAGGCAGCTACTGAATCATAAATTTGGTGAAGTAGAAAAATTGAAAATGACGAGGAAAAGAAATCTAACATCTTTGGAGACAGCCCTACTCTAGTACAGACAGCATGGTGATAACAGCAGGATGATTTCAGGGGAGATGGTCTTTAAAAGTCATCCTTACTGGAAAAGATGCTAAACATCACTACTCATTAGAGAAATGCAAATCAAAACCACAATGACATATTACCTCACAGCTGTTAGAATGGCCATTATCCAAAAGGCTGGAAATAACAAGAGTTGGCAAGGATGTGGAGAAAAGGGGATCATTGTGCACTGTTGGTGGGAATATAAATTGTGGTACAGCCACCATGGGCTTCCCTCATAGCTCAGTCTGTAAAGAATCTGCCTGCAATGCAGGAGACCTGGGTTCGATTTCTGGGTCAGGAAGATCCCCTGGAGAAGGAAATATCAACTCACTCCAGTATTCTCGCCTGGACAGAGGAGCCTGGCAGGCTACAGACCATGGGATCACAAGAGTCGGATATGACTGAGGGACTAAACCGCAGCCACCATGGAAAACAGTATGGAGTTTCCTCAAAAAACTAAAAATAGAACTACTAAATGACCCGACAGTCTTCTCCTGGATATTTACCCAAAGAAAATGAAAATGCTAACTTGAAAAAATATATCAACCTTAGGTTCATTGCAGGAATCTAAGTGTTCATTGATGGATAAACGGGTAAAGATGTCTCTCTCTCTCACATACACACACACAACACAGAAGAATCCTACTCAGACATGAAAAAGAATGAAATCTTGCAATTTGCAGCAGCACAGAAGAACCGAAGGCACTATGCTAAGAGGGTATTATGCTAAGTGAAATAAGTCAGACAGAGAAAAACAAATATCATATGGTCTCACTTACATATGGAATATAAATAAGAAAAACAAGCGAACAAAACTCCCAAAACTCATGCATCCAGAGAAACGAGTGGTGCTTGTGGGGGGTAGGGTGTTGGCAGTGGGCAAAAGGAGGGAAGGGGGTTGGGAGGTACATACTTGCACTTGTGAAAGGAATAAATCAGGGGTGCAGGGCGCAGTATAGTGATGATAGTCGATGACTTTGTTGGACATGTTTGCAAGTTGCCGGTGGGTTGGATCTTGAAAGTTCTCATCACGAGGAAACAAAATACTTTTGTGTAATTCTTATGGTGACAAATGGTGACCAGAAACAATGGAAACCAGATCATTTTTCAGTGAATACAGTGTCAACTCATTACATTGTACACTGTGTGTCAATTATACCTCGATTTTTTAAGAAGTTAGCCTTCCCGTGCTTCAGTTTCCCACCTAAAAATGAAAATTCTATGTATCTAGGGTTCTATGCACTGGCAACATGCGGGAGTACACGCTGCTGCTGCTAGTTGCTCAGTCATGTCCTACCGTCTGTGGCCCATGGAATGCAGCCCACCAGGTCCTCTGCCTGTGAAGTTTTCCAGGCAAGAGTACTGGAGTGGGGTGCCTTTTCCTACTCCCAGGGATCTTTCCGACCCAGGGATCGAACCAGTGTCTACTGCATCGGCACGTGGATTCTTTACCACTAGTGCCACCTGGGAAGGCCTATAAAATGGAAATTAAATGGAAGCAATTTTACTCTACCTTATTAAGTTAGAAAAATAGAAGGAGTAAATGCTAAGTTCCTTAAAAGATGTATTTTCTAAATTTAATGATCAAATTTCCATACTGTCATGTATGTGATATTGTCAAGTACTTACACTTCCAGTTTCATGTTGGAATCATTTTGTTTATTTTCAATGAAATTTTTTTTGTATTTGTTGGTTGAAACTGAGTAAAATATGTACGTTAATTTGGGGAGAATTGACAGAGTTTTTTTTTTTTTTAAGTTTTTCTTATTTTGGGGTTGTGCTGGGTCTTTGCTGGTCAGGCTTTTCTCTAGTCGCAGTGTGCACATTGAGAAAGTTCTCATCAGTTCTCACTGTGGCATGTGGAATCTTCCCAGACCAGGGATCAAACCCGTGTCTCCTGAATTGGCAGGCAGATTCTTAATCACTGGATCACCACGGAAGTCTATTTTTTAATGTTGATTTTATAACCATCAGTTTACTGAATTCTTTCATTCTTTCCAACAGTATTTCAGTTGCCTCTCTTGGAGTTTCTCACTACAAATACATAGCAACTGCAAAAAAGAGGGAGGAAAGAAGAATATTTCTTTTCTTCAAATAATCAAACTTATTTTTTCATTTATGTCTTTCATTAGCTATAACTAGCAGAACAACAGATAGGGTGCACACCTTACACACTTGTCTCAGATTTTTAAATGAATGTTAGTTGTTGATTTCAAATAGAAAAGATTGTATCACATGACAGAAGATTCTTTTTATTTTTTTCTCAGACTTTATTTTTTGGGGCTCCAAAATCACTGCAAATAGTGACTGCGGCCATGAAATTAAAAGATGCTTACTCCTTAGAAGAAAAGTTATGACCAACTTAGACAGCATATTCAAAAGCAGAGACATTACTTTGCCAACTAAGGTCCTTCTAGTCAAGGCTATGGTTTTTCCTGTGGTCATGTATGGATGCGAGAGTTGGACCGTGAAGAAGGCTGAGCGCCGAAGAATTGATGCTTTTGAACTGTGGTGTTGGAGAAGACTCTTGAGAGTCCCTTGGACTGCAAGGAGATCCAACCAGTCCATTCTGAAGGAGACCAGTCCTGGGATTTCTTTGGAAGCAATGATGCTAAAGCTCAAACTCCAATACTTTGGCCACCTCATGCGAAGAGTTGACTTATTGGAAAAGACTCTGATGCTGGGAGGGATTGGGGGCAGGAGGAGAAGGGGGTGACAGAGGATGAGATGGCTGGATGGCATCACTGACTCGATGGATGTGAATCTGAGTGAACTCTGGGAGTTGGTGATGGACAGGGAGGCCTGGCGTGCTGCCATTCGTGGGGTCGCAAAGAGTCAGACACGACTGAGCGACTGAACTGAACTAAACTGAACTGAACTGAATGGTATTCTAGTTTTGTACTTATCAGAATTCCTCCTACCAAAAGTTGTTTCCATAAAGACACACATAACTCATTTTGAATTAATATACATTATATTTAACATGTTGTTCCTTTAGTCACTAAGTCATGTCTGACTCTTTTGTAGTCCTGTGGACTTTAGCCCTCCAGGGTCCTCTGTCCATGAGATTTCCCAGACAAGAACACTGGAGTGGAATGCCATTTCCTTCTCCAGGGGTCTTCCCAACCCAAGGATAGAACTTACTTTTCCTTCATTGGCAGGTGGATTCTTTATCACTGAACCACCAAGGAAGCCCCATATTTAATATATATTACTGAAGAAGCAATAGTTAGAACTAGACATAGAACAATGGACTGGTTCAAAATTGGGAAAGTGATATGTCAAGGTTGTATACTGTTGCCCTGCTTATTTAACTTATATACAGAGTAGATCATGCAAAATGCTGTGCTGGATGAAGCACAAGCTGGAATCAAGATCGCCGGAAGAAATATCAATAACCTCAGATATGCAGATGACACCACCCAAGCAAGGAAGAACTAAAGAGCCTGTTGATGACAATGAAAGAGGAGAGTGAAAAATCTGGCTTAAAACTCAACATTTGGAAAACTAAGATCATGGCATCTGGTCCCATCACTTCATGGCAAATAGATGGGGAAACAATGGAAACAGTGAGAGACTTTGTTTCCTTGGGCTCCAAAATCACTGCAGATGGTGACTGCAGCCATGAAATTAAAAGATGCTTGCTCCTTGGAAGAAAAGCTATGACATACCTAGACAGCATATTAAAAAGCAAAGACATCACTTGGTCTGCTGCTGCTGCTGCTGCTAAGTCGCTTTAGTCGTGTCCGACTCTGTGCGACTCCATAGACGGCAGCCCACCAGAGTCCCCCGTCCGATGCTCCAGGCAAGAACACTGGAGTGGGTTGCCATTTCCTTCTCCAATGCATGAAAGTGAAAAGTAAAAGTGAAGTTACTCAGTCGTATCTGACTCTTAGGGACCCCATGGACCGCAGCTTACCAGGCTTCTCCATCCATGGGATTTTGCAGGCAAGAGTACTGGAGTGGGGTGCCATTGCCTTCTCCATTACGTAGCCTACAAATGTCCTCTTAGACAAAGCTATGGTTTTTCCAGTAGTTATGTACAAATGTGAGAGCTGGGCCATAAAGAAGGCTGAATGCCAAAGAACTGATGCTTTTGAACAGTAGTGTTGGAGAAAACTCTTGAGAGTCCTTTGGACTGCAAGGAGATAAAACCAGTCAATCCTAACGGAAATCAGTCCTGAATATTCACTGAAAGGACTGATGATGAGACTGAAGCTCCGATACTTTGGTCACCTGATGTGAAGAACTGACTCACTGGAAAAGACCCTGATGCTGGGAAAGACTGAAGGNCTTTGGACTGCAAGGAGATAAAACCAGTCAATCCTAACGGAAATCAGTCCTGAATATTCACTGAAAGGACTGATGATGAGACTGAAGCTCCGATACTTTGGTCACCTGATGTGAAGAACTGACTCACTGGAAAAGACCCTGATGCTGGGAAAGACTGAAGGCGGAGGAGCAGGGGATGACAAGACGGTGAGACGGTTGGATGGCATCACTGATTCAATGGACATAAGTCTGAGCAAGCTTCGGGAGACAGTGAAGGACAGGGAAGCCTGGTGTGCTGCAGTCCATGAGGTCGCAAAGAGTCAGACACAACTGAGCGACTGAACAAAATCATAATTTGCATAATTATTAGGATCTGAAAATACAAATCCCCCTTTTAATACATATGGTGAAGATTAAATTCAGGAAAAAAAAGTATTATACATAAGTGTCACATATGAGGCATTTTATTATTAATAGATGCTTCAGAGTAGTGTTTCTCAAAGAAGGGTTCAAAATTCACTTGTGGTACTCATTTGAAGGACAAATTAAAGAACTGTACCCCAGATCCATTAAAAGGGAATTTATGGAGCTGGAGGCTAGGAAGTTGAATTTTCAAGAAGATCACCAGGTGACTCTTACATACCTTCCAGTTTAAAACCCTGCCACAGAGAATAAAAGAACAAGCAAAACATACAGGAAGATAATAGAGAGGGGGAGTGTATTTGAGCTTATCATCACAGAGTGGCAAAGCTCAACTCATCATGCTGTAGTGAATCAACTGACTGTGAGCCTGATGAGACCGTTCAGCCTCTGCCTACTCCAGGCACTGTTTGTCTAGGCTTAATTCTGACCATTTCCTTTAAATCATTGATTTTTCCAACAGTACTATAGAGGCTCCTATACGGAAACACAGAGGAGGATAAACTGCTGGAACTCTCTTTTTCACCTTCAAGCAGAGAAGCTCCACTTTTATCTGTTAAATGCTTTAGAGTTCTGAACAATAGTTTAAAAGTTTGCAAATGACTGATATACACCCTTCAGCAACATTTTAATTTTACTATAAAGTTAGATCACTCACTGTTGCTGCATATGATTAAAACAAAAAGGCTCCATACGAGCAAGTTTGACACAGTCCCTTTTCTGTTTTTCTTTATGTATTTGTCTCAAAAAATTAAATCTCTTCTTTATCAGTGAAGTCTCTCAGTTGTGTCCTACTCGTTGCGACCCCATGGACTGTAGCCTACCAGGCTCCTCTGTCCATGAGATTTTCCAGGCAATAGTACTGGAGNAAAAGGCTCCATACGAGCAAGTTTGACACAGTCCCTTTTCTGTTTTTCTTTATGTATTTGTCTCAAAAAATTAAATCTCTTCTTTATCAGTGAAGTCTCTCAGTTGTGTCCTACTCGTTGCGACCCCATGGACTGTAGCCTACCAGGCTCCTCTGTCCATGAGATTTTCCAGGCAATAGTACTGGAGTGGATTGCCATTTCCGTCTCCAGCGGATCTTCCTGACCCAGGGATCAACAGGGGTTGTGATTTTTGCATATAATGTGTTAAATGCTTCTATAAATCTGAGGACACGCTATAGCTGTTTATTATTACTGGGTTTCCCCGGTGGCTCAGATGGTAAAGAATCCGCCTGCAATACAGGAGACCTGGGTCCAATCCCTGGGTCAGGAAGATCCCCTGGAGAAGGGAATGGGTACCCACTCCAGTATTCTTGGAGAGAGAATCCGTGGACAGAGGAGCCTGGCAGGCTAGAGTCCTTGGGGTTACAAAGAGTCAGATACAACTGAGCGACTAACATACTTTACTATTATTACTACTATTAATCAGAAACTTATATTTTATAAGTTTTGAAAAGGGAGAAAAAAACAATAAAATAAATAAGGGATAATTCATGTAGGCCCAAGATTAAGACAGGAGCTATGGTTTCTGGCCAGAGCACTCATCACTTTCTGTTGGTTTTGGTGAATGTCCTCACATACCTCTAGTCTCAATTCCTTCTTCAATAAATGAAAGATGTTGGAATGAGATTGCCAAGCTTATTTTCAGCCCTAAAAATTGATGACTTCTTTGTATGTCAAAGAATTCAACATACTTAGATTAGTGCACACTGCTGTACTTCAGGCTCTCTGCTGTACACAAGAAAAAAATTCTGGTTAATTATTAGGCATAGAAACTCCAATACTTTGGCCACCTGATGCAAAGAGCTGACTCATTTGAAAAGACCCTGATGCTGGGAAAGATCGAGGGCAGGAGCAGAAGGGGACGACAGAGGCTGAGATGGTTGGATGGCATCACCTACTCAATGGACATAGGTTTGGGTGGACTCTGGGAGTTGGTGATGGACAGGGAGGCCTGGCGTGCCGTGGTTCATGGGGTCGCAAAGAGTAAGACATGACAGAGCTGAACTGAACTGAATGTCTGCTATACATCGAGACTAATTTATTCTAAAATTGATTGCATGCATGCTAAGTCACTTCAGTTGTGTCCAGCTGTGTACAACCCTATGGACACTAGCCTGCCAGGCTCCTCTGTCCATGGGATTCTCCAGGCAGGGGATCTTCCCGACCCAGGGATCGAACCCACATCTCTTATGTTACCTGCATGGGCAGGTGGGCTCTTTACCACTAGCGCCACCTCGGAAGCCCCCTAAAATTAATTAATTCACCACAATAAATACTTATGTGTAATTAAAATCAAAGACCCTAAGATAATCATTATGCTCGCTCTTCTTTTTAAACATAAGCATGTAAATTAACTTCCTATGTTAATTAAGGTAACCAGTTCATCAGGACAAGGATGCCACATTAAGTCAAGGCTAGTACATCAGTCTCCACTTTAGGCTTCGCTTCTCTTTACATTAGTTTTTCAAGGCAAGTTGTTTTCCCAGGTAGCACTTTGCTTTCCTCCTACAGTCTCTGAAGAGCTGAATTCTTTACATGGTTTCTTTTCAGCTGCGTTCCATGATATTTCACTAGATCTCACTACTTAGAAATGAATTAAGTAAAATCATGAGCCTTTTACTTATTTAGCAAATACTTGCTGAACACACCCTGCAATCTTAGCAGTGCAGAGGACGTTGAGGCAAGGAAGAAGAGGGGATAGCCATGACCTGGAGAAGCTCACAGCCTTCTTATTTTTTTGGCTGTGGCATGTGGGATCTTAGCTCCCTGGCCAGGAATTGAACCTGCATTCCCTAAGTGCAGACTCTTAACCACTGGACCGCTAGGAAATTCCCAGCTCACAGCTTTCTTGAGTCAATGTGAAAAGTAGAAACCATATCCAGTATATTGACCCCATGATAAAGAAGATCCTTAACAAATGATTGTTTTGACTTTTCAAACAAAAATTCCTTACCAACAATTGTATGTGAAATACACATTTGAAAATGTAACAATATGGTGTTGGTCTGAAAGGGAGCCCTAGTAATATTTCTTTGTGGATGCTGAAATAAATTCAAATATAAGACAATGAGTAGATTGAACAATTAATATTTTGGTATAAGCATCACTAAAAAGCTGTAAAGGCGAGAGCATGGAAATGACAACTGCTACACATAATAACCGTATTTCCCCTCCCCCCTCCATCCTATTGTTCAGTTTTGTAAAAGAGAACTATCGGGGTTAGGCATCTTAGAGAAAGGGGAAAAAAATTTAGGCATCTTAGAGAAAGGGGAAAAAAAAGGTAGATACAGCACACAGGAAGAATTTTTATCTTACCTTTCCCTTCGTCCCAGTTTACTTTTTGCCTAGTGATTGTAGCATAGACGCTGTTCCCAGGAGCCTGGGTCCCACAGGGTTGGGTAAAACATCAATACCATACTTTAAACAATTCGTCACAGTCAGACTTTCACATTGCATTCGGATGCACCATGCTCTTTGTAAGCCCATACTCATTCTATGTATACACACAGTTCTCTTCACTTTGCTGTTTTTTCTCTGTGTTAATGAGATATTGATACTGTGTTTTGCAGGGTTTATCCCCACCTCACAGCTCCCTCACTTCTCTGAATTAGAGTTAGACACTGCTGCAATGTGCTTTGGTTCCTGCTTTGTTGGGAAAGCTTTCAGTGGCAATATCTGTGATCATGGGTGTATTAAATGTCAGGCTTGAAATAATCATTCCGGCCTGGGCTGATGGTAAATGAGGGGACTTCTCCTTTACTTTTCATCCTGTGCAAAGAAAATTCCTTTCAGATTCAACACACAAGTCAAATGAGCTCAGACTCAGCTTGAATGTGTATCCCACTCTGCCTCCCTCGCCACCCCCGAAAAATAGAATTCAGAGAACCTAAGCTGAATACTACCATTAAGAGGAAATTGCATTCACCACATTTCCAGGAGAACAGCAAAGAGAACCAAGATAAATGCCAGGATACATCTTGGATCTTTTTTAACTAATGTGTCAGGGTGTGGCAGAACTTAGAAGAGCAGGAAAAGATGTCATTTCTGCTCTTTGGGATGAAATTAACTTCTTTTCAAAGTTATTTTAAAGATCATTTAATTATGTCTTGTGTGCATCTGAAAATGAAAGTAAATTAAAGAATCCACTGGGCTTTGCAACTTTCCTATATATTAAAATTTTTTATAGTGACTCTAAGTAAGCATCTAGCAATCTTTTTTGTATTGTAATTTAATTCCTTATGATTCATTCTTGTCATGTGATCTCTGAAACAAAATATCAGCGTTCTTGAGCACAAAATGGAGTACTAAATAACTCTAAATATACATGATGGTAGGCACTGCCGGCCAGCTGGTCACGTTTAAGAGTCGTAGTTTTCCCAGTATATGTAACTCAGTTATCTGTGAAAATGATAGCCGAATATGCAGGTTCTTATTCAGGAATACGGAATTTGATACTGGAAAACAGGAAGAAGCCTACGGCGGTTGGGTTTTTGCCGTCCGGATCAAAAACGAACAGGCTCAAAGAAATAATGAGGCAGGCAGCGCGCGATGGGCCCTGCGTTCCCCCGGGAACTGCGCCGCGCGACCCCGGGGACAGGCACGCACCCTCCCAACCGCATCTCTGCGCGCAGGCCGCTCCCACAGCTCCCGGCGCGCACCCACGTCCGGAGTCCCTGGGCTGCAGAACTCGGCCCAGGCCTGTGGCTTTTCAGAAACAGTTTCATTTCTCCCTTCACACGGACGGGGATTCTTGACAGCTAATTTGGCCGTCAGATGCCAGCTTGCCGATGTAGTAACATCATCTTCTTGAACACGATAACAATATATTTTAAAGGCATGGCACGTGTGAACAAAACTTCATTTTACAGATCCGGGCAAAAAGATAGAGCATGCACATCCCGAAGTCTAAAGGTCTCCTCTGCTCTGCAATTTTCATTTGTTATAGGAGCCACGTCTCAGGAATGTAAGCGTTCTGAAACTGTGGGGGCTGTATTTCTTCACTGGAGCAGTTTAGGGTACCCACATTAGGAGGTGCCCAGTTTGACTTGTGGTGTATGATTTGGGGTGGGTTTCATTTAATATTTGCTCATTTGGGGAAAAATAAATATTAAGAGTACAAACTACCTTTAAGGTAATAGTCACCAACAGAGGCTTGATCAGATTCGAATTTTTGGACATGATTACTTCACAGACACTGTATCATATCAAGGGCACATAATCCCTGGTGGCTTTTCTTTTTGTGATGACAGTATTCATTGACAGAAACTATCCACCTGGTATGTTCATTATAAATTTCCCCACCAGCTCTCCACCTGTGGTTTTAGCAGCCCATGATAACCATTTCTTAGATACTTTATTCATTAGGGGCTGCAAAATGGCAATATTTTAATTATATCATTTCTTCTTCATTTATTGGCAGGGTCTCTTCTCAGTAATTGATTACCCTGAGATGCAGTTCATACAGAAAAGGCAAAATAAGTGCTTGACTCTTTTATCTATCCATTTTTTTGGAAATAAAGAGTTGCTTCCTTCACATCCTTCAAAGGTGACCAGTGAGTCTATTTTTGGAGAGTTACTGTGAAGCTGTGGATATTATTGTACTTGATGCATCTCAGTGTGCTGCAGTTATTTATTTACTTATTTATTTGATGCTCAAAATATCCCATTTCCTGCCAGTGCTCTTGTGTCTGTCTGGCACCACGCTAGACATCTTTGACAGCTTTCTTGCTTCCGGTACAACAGGATGTTCCAAGGGTCAGAGGAAGATATTAAATGACATCATAGGGAAGCAGTCAACAACATTTAGAATGAGAAACTCTTCAGGACAGACTATTTGGTTTCTTCAACAATAAATTGCAAGAGGGAAAAGAAGGAGGGCGTGAAACCCATAGATGGGAAGAGACTGGAAAAACCAGATAAATGCAATTTCTGGACCTTGTTTGCATCCTAATTAAAAAAAAAAAAGCTGTAAAAGAGATAATCAGCCAGAACCTACTGTATGGCAAAGGGAACTCTCCTCAGTATCCTATAATACCTACATGGGAAAAAATATGAAAAAGTAGATGTGTCCTGGGCTTCCCTGGTGGCTCAGATGGTAAAGAATCTACCTTCAGTAAGAGAGATCTGGGTTTGATCCCTGGGCCGGGAAGATCCCCTGGAGAAGGGGATGGCTATCTACTCCAGTATTCTTTCCTGGAAAATTCCATGGACAGAGGGGCCTGGCGGGCTGCAGTCCATGGGGTCACAAAGAGTCAGACACGACTAAGCAATTTTCCTACACAGATCTACTTCTAATAAAATCACTTTGCTGTACACCTGAAACTAACAAAGCATTGTAAATCAACTATGCTTCAGTACATTTTAAAAATAGCTGTAAAAGACAATGAATGAGAAAAAATCAAGGAAAAATTAATGCTGGTTGTTGGTGTTTTGGTGGTACTAAGGAATTGGCATTAAAATGTTAAGATGTGGTAGTACAATTGTATGTTAAAAAATACTGTTTTAGAGATATATACAAAAGTATTTATGGGTAAAATTGTATAATATCTGAAATTTATTTCAAAAGGATCTAGTTGGAGAGGAAAGTAGATATGATGTAGGGATCATAGATGTAATATAGATGGAGTATGTTTGGCCATGTGTTGATAACAATTGAAGCTGGGTGATGAGTACGTGGTGAGGTCCTGCATTATTCTCTCTGGTTTTATATGTTTGAAAATTGCATAATAAAAAATTTTAAATGTATTTTAAAATAGAAACCGCCCTAGAAGGAAGCTGAAGAGGAACTGGTGATGGTAGAACGACACCAACCCCATAAATAAAGTCTTGCCTAATTCAGAAATGTGCTAACCACCTGCCAGCTGCAGTATCAGAATAAGAGGAGAGACCTGGTGACTAAGCAAGCCGACTGATGCTCTCTTGTTACTGAGGTGTGCCCCGGGCCTGTGCCCAGTGCTTTGTGTGTGTTTAGCTCACCTTGTCCTCACAATAGCTTCATGAGACTGATGGTGTTATTAAAATACCTATTTTACAAATGGAAAACCTGAGGTTCAAAGGGACTACTCCCAGGAAAAGCAGAGATAGGCTTCAAACTGTTTGGTCTGGCTCTAGAGCCTGTATTACTAACAGCGACATAAATAGCTCTTAATAGAAGCCAGGCCTGTTCAAAGTGCTTCGCTTCTATTCATTCAGTGTTCACAACAATAACCCTCTGAGGAAGACCTTTCCAGTAGAGCCTTTTCACAAGTGAGAAGATTGTGCTATAACAGGTGAAGTAACTGCAGAGTCGCACAGCAGACCTGGAGCCTCTGCTGCCTCTCACACCCTTAGCTGCCCGTCTACATTGTGCAGGGGTCCTTCCTTCCTGGTTTGAGAGGCATCTGTTGAGTGCGTGCAAGAGCTGTCCCTGTCTAAAGTGCTGGGTTATGGGGATGAACTTTTCTCTCTTTTTTTTTTTTTTGCCTTCCAGTAGCTTCCTGTCTTTTCGTCCCTGAGTCTCTGGGGGGCTACTTAGAAGATGATGGGGCTACAACTGAGAAGCTCATGCTACCTGTGGATACTTCATTGTCTGAAGTTGCATTAGGAAGAGAACTGAACCGTCTCCCCAAGAAGGCTTCTCCGGAACCCGAGAGTTTCTGAGGCGAGGCCCTGAAGGAAGTTGCTTGGGAATCCTATCACTTCACACTAAGAGCCTCCACCGCGGGGGGCACCTGGTCCCTGGCCCCCGGGGCACCGCGCTCATTCCCATCTTACAGTCTGCTCTTGCTGGGCTCTGTTCCCAGCGTTTTCATCTCTGCTTTGGCTCGCAGTAACCTCCCTGCTCTGAAATCTCAATGCCCTTATTGGTTGTGCTAATCAGTTTTGTACTTAATTATATACACCCCTCCATTGTTACCTAAGAGTTTCACTGTGTGTATCTTGCCTCTTTGCTTCAGGTGTAAATATTTGGAAGTCAGAGAATAGGCCTTATGCTGCACTGATACTCCCTCAACAAGCCCCAAACCATGGAGTGGTGCTCACTAAACGTGATTATAGGAAAGTCTTTTCCGCTGTACAGTGTATGTTAGATGGCAGCACGCGTAAAATGGTCAAGAACACAAGCTCTCTCTCTTACTAGTGGTGTGCCTCAAGGCAAATTATTTACATCTTTTATGTCTTTGTTTTCTTCGTTTCTACTTCATGCGTGTAGAGTACTCAGCAAAGTGCCTAGTAACAAATATTTAACACAATAAGAGCTAGTATTTTTACTAGTATGCTAACTGCCTAGCAAAGTAAGATTTCATTTATTTATTTACTTATATTTTCCTTGTGCTGGGTCTTTGTTGTGGTGTAGGCGCTTCATTGCCATGTGCAAGCTCTCTAATTGCAGCACACAGGTTTAGTTGCCCCTCTGTATGTAGGATCTCAGTTTCCTGACCAGAGATCAAACCCACATCCCCTGCACTGGAAGGTGAATTCTTAAGCACTGGACCACCAGGGAAGCCCCAGTAATGTTTTATTGACGAACCAGAGCATTTTTTCCCCTACATATGAAATCAGATTAAATCAGAGATTGCGTAATATGCATGATTTAGTTGGCTCAGGAGGCTATGGGGTATAGTGGAAAATCAATGATCACTAAATTCTTCTTGGAATTGGACCAGAAACCAAATTTCTCCTCTGATCCTGGCCATAAAATCTTGGCTTTTATGAGCCTTGGTTTGTTCCTATGAAAAATGGAATTAATAATAGGTAGTTCACTATGTTGCGCTTCCCAGGTAGCTCAGATGGTAAAGAATCTGCCTGTAGTGCAGAGGACCTGGGTTCAATCTCTGGGTCAGGAAAATACCCTGGAGGAGGAAATGGCAACCCACTCCAGTATTCTTCTTGCCTGGAGGATCCCATGGACAGCGGAGCCTGGTGGGCTACAGTCTATGGTGTCGCAAAGAGCCAGACATGACTGGGTAACTTTCACTTCACTTCAGTCTATTAGGTTGCTGTATCGTTCAGAAAAATGAATATAAAGCATCTAGCCCAGAATGGATCTTAAAGAAACCATTCCGTTTAACATCATCAAGCCTGTAGTGTTTCTCTCTACAGAGATGATGACTGCTTAGTAGATGAGGCCTTTGTGGTTGTTTTCTTTTCTTTTTTCCTTTTGCCATGCGTGATCTTAGTTCCCCAGCCAGGGACTGAACCTGTGCCTCCTGCAGTGGAAGCATGGAGTCTTAACCACTGGACTACTGGGGAAGTCCCCCAATTGTAATTATTTATGGTTGATTTATCGACCTCTCTTTTCTAGGAAGTTCTAGCCCTCTAGACCAACTGCAATACTTCAGTGCCTCTGAATCCTTGTTATTCAACTATACTCCTTTCTGTTATATGCTCCCAGGAGTATATACTTGGTACATACTAGGAACTTAATGAATTTATATTGAATGACTCAAGTACCTACTTTTTACATATAGACCATCCGGGGCTTCCCTGGTAGGTTAGCTGGTAAAAAATCCACCTACAATGTGGGAGACCAGGATTTAATCCCTAGGTTGGGAAGATCCCCTAGAAGAGGGCATAGCAACCCTCTCCAGTAGTCTTGTCTGGAGAAGGCCATGGACAGAGGAGCCTGGCAGGCTATAGTCCATGGGGTTGCAAAGAGTTGGATGTGACTGAACAACAAAGTACAGCATAGACCGTCCCTCTTCTGTTAACACACTCTTCCCAGTTTATCAGCCTCTCAATCTGCTGTTGACTGATCTCACTTATTACATTTTGGTGCTTCTTCATGTTGTCCCAAGGATGACCTTCACTCCAGTGCTGCTTTTTTCCATCCACTAGTAAGATTTTTAGATCAGACAGAAAAGAGGCCATCTCAGGCTGGGTAAATGATGTTTTTGAAGAGATTCAGGAATGCCAAGTGAATAATGCTCGAGGGGAACCAAAAAAACAAGGTGGAAAAAAATGCAAAGAGAAGATAAATAGGGCGGGTGGAGAGAGGCTGTGGAGAGACTAGATGGTCAGGCCAAAGACTCTAACTTGGCAAACCTGGCAGTTGGAAAAGCCAAAAGGTTGCTTATGTCAGTTATGATCATCTTTTTTGGGGGCTGTGCCTATTTTAGTTTCCTGACCAGGGGGTGTACCCTGGGAGCTCAGAGCCTTAACCACTGGACTGCCAGGAAAGTCCCTACAGTGATATTTAAACGTAGTTGTATACATCAAAGAGTCAAAGCTGCTATTATAATTCAAACAGCAGTTTCTTGTTTCACCTTTCCTAATCCCCTGTTCCCACTCCCTAGAGGTAAACATGTTAAATTCCTTTAAACTGTTTCTTCTGGTTATTTGAATCTACTTGTTTTCCTTTTGCAGGATGACCCCCAGCTCTTGCTCCATTACCTTCTCTCCATCTTCCCAATGCAGCCCCATCATAATTTTTTGTTAAATCAGTATTTGTGATTTATATTGTTACAATCATTTATATTATATAAGTACAGTTCACAACTAATTAAATTTTCTTTGCTACACAGTTTTTCCTAGTGTTAGTTATTGCCTCACTGTTTTATTTACTTAATTGCTGTGTACTGACCACTAATTGAGCCTCAGATGCTTCAATAAAGATGTAAGCTAATCGAGTATGTAAATAACCTATTGGATTTTTCTTAACTTGCTGACTTAGCAACTAAACAACAACAATGGATATGGAGCTCTTAGCAATATCTCTGACAAAAAATAACTAGGGAAAATTATCTTTGTATATGTGTCACAGGCATCATCCACTTAGAAATTTTGTTTTCATTCTAGTTTTCTAGTGACCTTTGCCATGCAAGGAATCTGTATACAATTGCTGAGTGCCCTCTAAGTCGCTTGAGTCTGCTCCAACTCTTCAGGACCCTGTGGACTGCAGCCCTTCAGGCTCCTCTGTCCATGGGATTCTCCAGGCAAGAATACTGGAGTGAGTTGCCATGCCCTCCTCCAGGGCATCTTCCCAACCCAGGGACTGAACCTGCATCTCACATCTCCTGCCTTGGCAGGTGGGTTCTTTACCAGTAGCGCCACCCGGGAAGCCCATGCTATTGCTAAGTCACCAAAATAGTCTCGAATTCTTTATTTTCACTTGATCCTCAAAATGACCATAGAATTAAACTGATTTTGAAACCCGGCTGTAGCGCTTACTGGTTGTGTGCAAGTTGCGTGCGTGCTTGATCCGTTGCTCAACCTGTCCACTCTTTGCAACCCCATGGACTGTAGCCCGGCAGGTTCCTCCGTCCATGGGATTTCCCAGCCAAGAATACTGGAGTGGGTTGCCATTTCCTTCTCCAGGGGATCCTCCCAACCCGGGGATCAAACCCGCATCTCCTGCATTGGCAGGTGGGTTCTTTACCACTGCACCACCTATGTGCAAATTATCTAATTTCTTTTCTCATTTTTTTTTCCAAATAAGTTGGGGATAGTTTTAAGGATTAAATTAGATAATCTCCAAATATCAATATATCTATGTTAACTATTGTTATTGAGGTTAAAGCGTTATTAATCTATTTGCTGATTAGACAAAACAAAACAAAGAAATTAAGTTGCATGTACTGTCGGCACAGTGTGTAAGGGCAGAAAGTGAAAGTGAATTCAGTCATGTCCGACTCTTTGTGACCCCATGGACTATACAGTCCCTGGAATTCTCCAGGCCAGAATACTGGAGTGGGTAGCCCTTCCCTTTTCCAGGGATCTTTCCAACCCAGGGATCAAACCCAGGTCTCCCACATTACAGGCAGATTCTTCACCAGTTGAGCCACCAGGGAAGCCTGGGCTTAAAGCTCATCACGGACTGAATCATAGTGTGAGTATCAGAGGAGAGTTTGACTTATACTCGTTCACTGCTACACCCTAGTGCCTAAAATAATATCTGGTAAATAATAGGCACTCATACATGTGATGAATAAATCAATATAAATCCAAAGTTTCAGGCATGGAAATGGTCTCCAAAATTTGGTTAAATAAATTGATTTTTCAAATAGGTGACTGAATCATAGTGTGAGTATCAGAGGAGAGTTTGACTTATACTCGTTCACTGCTACACCCTAGTGCCTAAAGTAATATCTGGTAAATAATAGGCACTCATACATGTGATGAATAAATCAATATAAATCCAAAGTTTCAGGCATGGAAATGGTCTCCAAAATTTGGTTAAATAAATTGATTTTTCAAATAGGGAAACTGAGGCCCAGACACTTTTAAGTGAACCTTGGACGTGTTTTTTGTTTTGTTTCTCTGTGTCTGCATAGTGCTTTTTGAAACAAAAATTAAAGTAGTTGCCAACTTAAGCCTGGCCATCTATGAATAGAAAACTCAATTTAGTGGCTTAAAGACAATAGAGGTTTATTTCTTGCCCATGTAAGAGAAAAACTAATGGTGAGCAACTCAAGGTGGTAACTCCAGAGTCAGGAAGATTGTAGACACATATCCTTCTGCTCTACCATTCTTGACACATGGCTTCCATCATGTGTTACACACATACACACACACAGATACACACACACAGACGCAGACTTACACACATATTTGGCTGCCCCAAGTGGCTTGTGCCCTAATTCCCCCCACAAAGGGTCAAACCTGGGCCCCAGAAGTGAAAATGCTGAGTCCTAACCACTGAGCCACCAGGGAATTCCCTTCACCTTCTATGTAGTGTTATGGTTTAAAAAAAAAAAAAAAAAAATTGGCTGCTGGGGCTCCAGCCATTGCATTGTCAGGAAGGAGGAAGATGAGGAAAAGGGGGGCGCTTTCCAGCTGAACTGGCCCAGGAGATTACCTGAACTTTCCACACAACTTCCCTTTTTATCTCATCCACCCAAGGTGAAAAAGAAGTTGGAGAATGTATTTTTTTTTAATCTGATGGACTTGCTGCCTGGGTTAAAGCAGGGTTCTTTTTATAAGGAAAATAGAGGGGAATCAATATTGGGTAGAAATTTTCTATCAGTTGTCAATACTTTTAAAAATCAGAAAATTTTACATAGAAATTTGGATTCCTCTTGTAAAATCAGAAGATGGAGCTGAGTTATAGGTCAGAAAGAAAAGCAGATTTGGCTGGACTAGAAGAGAGACTGGATGACGTGGAGGAGGCTCATGCAGGCTAGACTGAGGAGAAAGGAGGGAGTTGAAATTCCAGAACATGAGGCGTGATTTGGAGTTTGGCGTTTTGGTCTGATAAAATTGGTGTTTTGAGAGGATTCATCTAGTAATAGTGCAAAGAATGGGATAAATGGGAATGGTAGAAAGAACTGGTAGAGAGCTATTGCAGAGATCCAGGCATGAAGTGATGAGAATAGTATCAGCAATACCAACAGAACTATGCTGCAAGCTACACACATAATTTAAAATGTCCTATTTTAAAAAGAAAAAAAGAATTCACGTGACACTGACTTTCATAATAGATTTCACTTCTCCAGTATCTCTAAAATGTTGTCATTTGGAGATGTAATCCATATAAGCTGTCAATGAGCTGTTTTACATCCTTTGTTTGTGTATTGTCGTTGAAATACAGTAAATTCTTTATTTTCACTTGATCCTCAAAATGACCATAGAATTAAACTGATTTTGAAACCCAGCTGTAGCGCTTACTGGTTGTGTGCAAGTTGCGTGCGTGCTTGATCAGTTGCTCAACCTGTCCACTCTTTGCAACCCCATGGACTGTAGCCCGGCAGGTTCCTCCATCCATGGGATTTCCCAGCCAAGAATACTGGAGTGGGTTGCCATTTCCTTCTCCAGGGGATCCTCCCAACCCGGGGATCAAACCCGCATCTCCTGCATTGGCAGGTGGGTTCTTTACCACTGCACCACCTATGTGCAAATTATCTAATTTCTTTTCTCATTTTTTTTTCCAAATAAGTTGGGGATAGTTTTAAGGATTAAATTAGATAATCTCCAAATATCAATATATCTATGTTAACTATTGTTATTGAGGTAAAGCGTTATTCATCTATTTGCTGATTAGACAAAACAAAACAAAGAAATTAAGTTGCATGTACTGTCAGCACAGTGTGTAAGGGCAGAAAGTGAAAGTGAATTCAGTCATGTCCGACTCTTTGTGACCCCATGGACTATACGGTCCCTGGAATTCTCCAGGCCAGAATACTGGAGTGGGTAGCCCTTCCCTTTTCCAGGGATCTTTCCAACCCAGGGATCAAACCCAGGTCTCCCACATTACAGGCAGATTCTTCACCAGTTGAGCCACCAGGGAAGCCTGGGCTTAAAGCTCATCATGGACTGAATCATAGTGTGAGTATCAGAGGAGAGTTTGACTTATACTCGTTCACTGCTACACCCTAGTGCCTAAAATAATATCTGGTAAATAATAGGCACTCATACATGTGATGAATAAATCAATATAAATCCAAAGTTTCAGGCATGGAAATGGTCTCCAAAATTTGGTTAAATAAATTGATTTTTCAAATAGGGAAACTGAGGCCCAGACACTTTTAAGTGAACCTTGGACGTGTTTTTTGTTTTGTTTCTCTGTGTCTGCATAGTGCTTTTTGAAACAAAAATTAAAGTAGTTGCCAACTTAAGCCTGGCCATCTATGAATAGAAAACTCAATTTAGTGGCTTAAAGACAATAGAGGTTTATTTCTTGCCCATGTAAGAGAAAAACTAATGGTGAGCAACTCAAGGTGGTAACTCCAGAGTCAGGAAGATTGTAGACACATATCCTTCTGCTCTACCATTCTTGACACATGGCTTCCATCATGTGTTACACACATACACACACACAGATACACACACACAGACGCAGACTTACACACATATTTGGCTGCCCCAAGTGGCTTGTGCCCTAATTCCCCCCACAAAGGGTCAAACCTGGGCCCCAGAAGTGAAAATGCTGAGTCCTAACCACTGAGCCACCAGGGAATTCCCTTCACCTTCTATGTAGTGTTATGGTTAAAAAAAAAAAAAAAAAAATTGGCTGCTGGGGCTCCAGCCATTGCATTGTCAGGAAGGAGGAAGATGAGGAAAAGGGGGGCGCTTTCCAGCTGAACTGGCCCAGGAGATTACCTGAACTTTCCACACAACTTCCCTTTTTATCTCATCCACCCAAGGTGAAAAAGAAGTTGGAGAATGTATTTTTTTTTAATCTGATGGACTTGCTGCCTGGGTTAAAGCAGGGTTCTTTTTATAAGGAAAATAGAGGGGAATCAATATTGGGTAGAAATTTTCTATCAGTTGTCAATACTTTTAAAAATCAGAAAATTTTACATAGAAATTTGGATTCCTCTTGTAAAATCAGAAGATGGAGCTGAGTTATAGGTCAGAAAGAAAAGCAGATTTGGCTGGACTAGAAGAGAGACTGGATGACGTGGAGGAGGCTCATGCAGGCTAGACTGAGGAGAAAGGAGGGAGTTGAAATTCCAGAACATGAGGCGTGATTTGGAGTTTGGCGTTTTGGTCTGATAAAATTGGTGTTTTGAGAGGATTCATCTAGTAATAGTGCAAAGAATGGGATAAATGGGAATGGTAGAAAGAACTGGTAGAGAGCTATTGCAGAGATCCAGGCATGAAGTGATGAGAATAGTATCAGCAATACCAACAGAACTATGCTGCAAGCTACACACATAATTTAAAATGTCCTATTTTAAAAAGAAAAAAAGAATTCACGTGACACTGACTTTCATAATAGATTTCACTTCTCCAGTATCTCTAAAATGTTGTCATTTGGAGATGTAATCCATATAAGCTGTCAATGAGCTGTTTTACATCCTTTGTTTGTGTATTGTCGTTGAAATACAGCGTATATTCTGCACTTACAGCACATCTCAATTCAGATGTTAATTTTTCATCAGAAATATTTGGTCTGTATTTAGAGTGCACACAATTTATAGCTGAAAAAGTACAGTCACATACCCAAGTGATCCCAAATATACTTAATTGTTCCAATAACTGGAGTATCTATTTTCAAATTTATGCTAATTAAAATATAAATGAAGTTAAAAGTTCAGTTCCTTGACCACACTCACTTCAGGGGCTCAGTAGCCACAGGTGGGCAATGGCTTTCATATAGGACAGCCACATCTGAGATGGAGAAGAGATAAGACAGAGGCAAAGGCCCCAGTCAGAGACACACAGTTCATAAAAGCTACGCATCAGATGAAGCACTTCTGAGAAGACCCATACGAGCACTGTCCTACAAAAGCACTAAACTTAGCATTTTGCATATTCCCTAGACTTGCCAGATCATTTTATATCTTCTGTCCCTTCATCCAAAACTGTTTTCCCCTTCTTTTTTGATCTGAAAAAATGCCTATTTATCTTTCAAGTCTCCTTTTAGAGGTCATCTCTGTGAAATCTACCCCAGCTCTCTCAGACCTGGTGAGTTGCCCCATCTTTTTAGTTGCTGTTTGTTTTGCTTTTAATTTACTGAGCATAGCAAAAGATGTATTCCCTTTTTTAAAATCATTTAATGAGCAATTATCAGTACGTACATGATCATAACTCATTACAGCATAAAGCTCTGCATTAATATTAAAAGAACTCATCTTGTTAACATTAAAAATTTTTTTCTTTAAATTTTGTATTGAGATATAGCCAATTAACAATGCTGTGATAGTTTCAGGTGAATAGTGAAGGGACTCAGCCATATACACATATATCCAATTCTCTCCCAAACTGCTCTCCCATCCAGGCTTGGCAGGTAGAGTCTTATCTACTGTACCACTAGGAAAGTGGCATTTTTTTCACATTTTCTAGATCTGTAATTTTCTTGAGATAGAGAACCATCCTAGTTGTCTCTGAATCCCTAGTACACAGCACAGGACTATATAGGTTCTCAATAAAAGGTTATTGGATGAAGATGACCTTCAGTTTAGCCTAGAACTTGCTTCTCTACTGGCACTTTAGTCTGCTACATTTGAAAAGGGTGTGTTCCGCTCTCTTAATTCAATTTTTGCTTTGTCTATTTGAATTTCATTGGACATGTTCTTTCCAAATAGCATAGTTCAAGAATGGCTTCTACCTTTACGCTTCCATACATAAAACTGGCCTGATGCAGGCTTGTATAAAATTTTCCTCTTTTTTAGACTTAACCTCAGTTCATGCTGCTGCACTAAATAATGCATTTGAAATTAATGTGTGTCTTTTTGACTGTTACCTTCTAGGTGGACAAATCCCAGCATATAACAGTTCTTAAATGACAATCACAGGGACTTCTCAAAATGTGCAAGGTACTCATTTCGGTGTAACCTACTTGATCAGGGGGCTGTAAAACAGACTGACAGCATGACAAGGCACATCTCCACCTCCCAGGTAAGAAAGGATAGATTCCATTAGGTGCTTTTAACTCGGGCACAAGCAACGTCACCATGATGGAGTGACTGACCTTCAGTGTAGCCAAATTCACATTGCCATGCTTTAGATGGTGAGAAACAGAGTGAGCCTTAGATGATCTCAACGGGTAGGGAGGCAGTTTGGCCACATCTATTAAAATTAAGTGTGCATTCCTTTGACCCTCCAAATTCTACTTCTGAGAATTTATTATACAGAAATATTTACATCAATAGGTATAATCTTCACGAGTGGAATTAGTGCCCTCAATTAGTGCCCTTATAAAAGAGGGTCCGTCCATCATGTTAGGACACAGTGAGAAGATCGCAGTTGATGAACCAGTAAGTGGACCTGACTGAGGGTATCTTGACTCTACTCTACTGGTATCTTGACCTTGGACTTCCCAGCCTCTCAAATTGTAAGGAAATAAACGTTCGCTGTTTATAAGCCAAAATAGATATCTATATTTGCATAAATACAGAAATATGTGTGGGAAGGGGTGACTTTTATATTTGTATTTAAGTTGTTATTTTGAATATTTGAAACAGCTTCCACAGCAATTGGTATCATATTGCTGTGGCTAATAAAACAAATCAAGTAAAATATTCTATACCCATATGATGGAATACAATGCAGCTGTTGCAAAAAATAAGATCTAGATGGATAGATATGTAGATAATTTTTTTAACATGTAAAGGTATTCAGGATTTATTGCTGAATAAAAAGAGCAAGTAACGGAACATGATTTATTAAAATAAATGTGTACATTTATCTTTAGGATATTAAAATGGGAAAGCATGAGTTTTCCAACATAAATTTCTTTATTGTTTTAAGTTTGTTCAGAGTACCATATTTTTAATTTTAATAGGTTTTTTAAACATAAAGACTACAAGGAAAGTAAAGAAACAAGAAAATTGGCTTCCCTAGTGGTCCAGCAGTTAAGAATCCACGTGGTGATTCAGGGGACAAGATCCCTGGTCCAGGAAGATCCCACATGCTGAAGGGCAACTAAGCCCATGAGCCACAGCTACTGAAGCGCAGGTGCCTAGAGCCAGTGATCTGCAACAAGAGACGCAACCGCAACGAGAAGCTGGTGCCCATGACAAAGAGTAGCTTCCGATCACCGCAACTAGAGAAAGCCCGCTTGCAGCAATGAAGACCCAGGGCAACCAAAAAAAAACAACAACAAAAATAATTTTTAAGAAAGAAACAGGAAAGTGTCTCAACAGCAGAATTGCAACAAGAGACGCAACCGCAATGAGAAGCTGGTGCCCATGACAAAGAGTAGCTTCCGATCACCGCAACTAGAGAAAGCCCGCTTGCAGCAATGAAGACCCAGGGCAACCAAAAAAAAACAACAACAAAAATAATTTTTAAGAAAGAAACAGGAAAGTGTCTCAACAGCAGAAAATTCAAGCTTCATATAAAACAGTAATTCTGAGCAATGCCTTGTAGGAAACAATAGCAGCTCTAATGACATGGTCACATATATATGAAGTGAAGTGAACTGGCTCAGTCGTGTCCGACTCTTTGCAACCCCATGGACTGTAGCTAACTAGGCTCCTCCGTCTATGGGATTTTCCAGGCAAGAATACTGGAGTGGGTTGCTATTTCCCAGGGGAACTTCCTGACCCAGGGATTGAACCCGGATCTCCCACATTGTAGGCAAACACTTTACTGTCTGAGCCACAAGAGAAGCCCCCTCCCCTATATATCAATTCAGTTCAGTCGCTCAGTCGTGTCCGACTCTGTGACCCCATGAATCGCAGCACGCCAGGCCTCCCTGTCCATCACCAACTCCCGGAGTTCACCCAGACTCACATCCATCGAGTCCGTGATGCCATCCAGCCATCCCATTCTCTGTCGTCCCCTTCTCCTCCTGCCCCCAATCCCTCCCAGCATCAGTCTTTTCCAATGAGTTAACTCTTCGCATGAGGTGGCCAAAGTATTGGAGTTTCAGTTTTAGCATCATTCCTTCCAAAGAACACCCAGGGCTGATCTCCTTCAGAATGGACTGGTGGGATCTCCTTGCAGTCCAAGAGACTCTGTATATGTATATATATATATATATTTTTAAGTACATCTAGGACCTAGATTTGGAGAAGGCAATGGCAACCCACTCCAGTGTTCTTGCCTGGAGAATCCCAGGGATGGGGCAGCCTGGTGGGCTGCCATCTATGGGGTCGCAGAGAGTCGGACACGACTGAAGCGACTTAGCAGCAGCAGCAGCAGCAGCAGGACCTAGATGGAGAAGGCAATGGCACCCCACTCCAGTACTCTTGCCTGGAAAATCCCATGGACAGAGGAGCCTGGTAGGCTGCAGTCCATGGGGTCACAAAGAGTCGGACACTTACTGACCGACTTCACTTTCACTTTTCTCTTTCATGATTTGGAGAAGGAAATGGCAACCCACTCCAGTGTTCTTGCCTGGAGAATCCCAGGGATGGGGGAGCCTGGTGGGCTGCCGTCTATGGGGTCACACAGAGTCAGACACGACTGAAGCGACTTAGCAGCAGCAGGACCTAGATATTTACTTACTTACTCTTTGGCCTTGCCACTTGGCGTGTGGTATCTTAGTTCCCCTGCCAGGGATCAAACCCTTACCCTGGCCACTGTAAGCTCAGAGTCCTAACCAGTGGCCAGTGAGGTCCCACGACATAGTCATCCTGTCCTCTCATCTGAAGTAGAAGCTTTTGTACCCTGCTTTAGTCACATGTCCATACTCATTTTCTCAGATTCAGTTTCTAATACCTTCTCTCTGGTTCATAATCAAAGTTCCTCGAGATAAATGATCTGATCAGGTTGACCAGTCAATAAGCAATCTGGATTAGTCCTATTGGGTAGGGTTCTTATGCCAGGCCACTTCATGGGCTTATATTCTCCCTTTATGGCTCACTGGCTTTGGCTAGACCAGTCTCATGGTCAGTGAGACCAAGGTTAGAGGGTTATATGACACAAAGCAAGGTCACATGCCCAAAAAACACCCATGTCTTTGAAGAAGAATACAAACAACCACACACATGTAGCATTACATGGACCATCCACTGTGCGCTCCCTTTGGTTTTATACAACTAATGAGAGAGAGAAACTAAACAGAATCAATGATCATAGTTGTTGCTCTGTCATCAAGAAAGCCAGCCAAGAACCCCTTTAAAGACATCCTTCTAAGTGGAGAGAAAGTTCATCTTCACTGCGTTTCCAGGGGGGGCAGTTTGTTTCCCTGGACCACGAGTTTGCACGGTACATGCATGCTTAAGATCAAAAGATCCAATTTCAAAAGCAACTTTCTTTCACCACTTGACGCTTTCTTTTCTTTGAAAGACTGATAAAGAAAAGGAAAAAAAAAACTACTGCTAATGTTTTTGAAGGCATGACATAAGTCACAGTGTTTGTAGGGATGACAATGTAGCTAAAATCTTTATAGAATCTGGGATTCATGTAATTCTGTACTCTTGAAGTATTTCAAAGCCAAGTCTGGGCACTTATTTTTAAACCTTAAAAGGCAGGTCATTCAAACCCTCCAGAAAAAGGGAAAGAAAGCAAAAGAATAGGTATATCCTCAAAGAATGTAGAGATGAACATTTTCTTTATCCTCTTTAAAAATAGACATCTTCAGACCATTAGGAATATTGTTAGTCTTTTCTTCATGGCAAAAGAGTCATCTGTCTTTGAGAACCCATAAAAGATGCATATGTGTTTATAATACTTCCCAGCAGGTAACATCCCTATTTCCTGTGGAAGGTAGTGGAAATATAGGAAGAATGCTATGGCGTCATTCATTTTTCTACACCTTAAAACAGGAAGACAAATTTGCCAAGGTATATCTGGTCAAACTGCTGGGTCAATGAAGTTTTATTATTATGCAAAGTCTGTCACTTATGTTTTAGTCTCAGTGTACTCCTCATAGTGTCTAATGCGATCTTATATGAGGATTTCAATGTATATGAAGCAAATGGCTATTGAATATCTATCTTGTGCCAAGCACAGAGTTAGGCACTGGGACGCCAAAGTAAGTAAGATGCATTTCCTACCTTAAGGTTACTCATATCTAGCAGAGAAAGCAGCCTTATTAACAACTAATTATAATGCAGTGTATATGTGCTCATTAGGGACTTGTGCAGCTGCCCACCTAAACCCAGTTGAGAGGGGTTACCTTGGGCTTCCCTGGTGGCTCAGATGGTAAAAAGAAAAAATCTGCCTGCAATGCAGGAGACCGGATGTTGATTCCTGGGTTGGGAAGATCCCCTGGAGAAAGGAATAGCTACCCACTCCAGTATTCTTGCCCCAGAATTCCAGGGACAGAGGAGCCTGGCATGCTACAGTCCATGGGGCTGTAAAGAGTCAGACATCACTGAATGACATTAACACACACCTGTACCTTGTTTCATTAACACCTCTGAAATTGAGATACATCTTACTAATGATGGTGTCTCACAATTATTATTGGTAGGTTTCTTTTTCTCCTTAATCACACACAAAACAATGATGCATCTTACAATCAATGGCATCTTCAGTAAAATACATTGGGTGTGTCCTTGGGTCACATAGATGAGAGAAGGTGATTCTTGAGCTGGGTCTGTGAAGAATGAGTGAGGTTTTTGCTAGGGGGGGAAGCAAAATGCTAGGCAAAATCCACTGACTAAGCTTTAGAGTGGGAAGATCTAAGTCTTAACTCATGAGACTTTGGGCTAGTGGTTGTGTAACAGTGGGAATGTTGTGAAGACAACAAATAACAGCTAACCCCCATTCAGTGTGTGCTGTGTGTCTGGCAATGTTCTAAAGGCTTTAAGTGTATTAACTCATTTAGTCCTCAAAACAAGCCTAGGAGATAAGACACTATTATTAACTTCTTTTTAAAGAGCAGAAACTTGTAGAGGTTAAATAAATTGCACATGTTTACACAGCAAATAAGTGGTGCATTAAGACCCAATCACTGACATCAAGCTCTCAAATGAGTGTTTATCAGAAAGCCTCTCTCCAGAAAAGATAATGTGTTATACAAATGTTAGTTGTTATTTACTGCAAGGAAGAGGATTTTTCAGGTCAACAGGACAATCTGAGCACAAATTTCACAGTAGTTTAAAGCATTCAGACTTCAAATGGGGAGAGAAAAGGTTAGTATGAGCTGGGGTATCACTAGACAGGAAGTGAAAGTGAAAGTGAAGTCGCTCAGTGTCTGACTCTGCGACCCCATGGACTGTAGCCTACAACGCTCCTCCGTCCATGGGATTTTCCAGGCAAGAGTACTGGAGTGGGTTACCATTTCCTTCTCCATGGGATTTTCCTGACCTAGGGATCGAACCCAGGTCTCCCTCATTGTGGGCAGACACTCTATCATCTGAGCCACCAGGGAAGAAAGAAAGTTATATTGATGTCAGATGATAAAGTGCATTGTAGCGTATTTTGGCTTTTGGAGTTTATCTATAGGCTACAGAAAAGTGTTTAATATTTTTGAGCTGGAATGTGATTCAATTATATCTGTCATTTAGAAAGATGATGCGGGGAACATGATGTGTTATTTAGAAAGCAGTGGGGAAGATGGATTTCAGTGGAGCGGGACTGAAGGTGGCTCAGACAGTAAAGAATCTGCCTGCAATGCAGGAGACACAGGTTCAGTCCCATGTCGGGAAGATCCCCTGGAGGAGGAAATGGCAACTCACGAAGGATTCTTGCCTGGAAAATCCTATGGACAGAGGAATCTGCTGAGCTACAGTCCATGGGGTCGCAAAGAGGTGGACATTACTTAGCGACTAATCAACAATGACAAGGACTAAAGGCAGGGAGACCACTTAGCAGGCAGGCCAGACAGTTAAGGCCCGAACTTGGGCTACAGTAGTTTAGATGAAAAGTAGAGAGGTGAGAAACATTTAGATAGAGATCCTAGTCAACTCGGATGAAGACAAGATTCAGTTCAGTTCAGTCGCTCAGTCGTGTCCGACTCTTTGCGACCCCATGAATGGCAGCACACCAGGCCTCCCTGTCCATCACCATCTCCCGGAGTTCACTCAGACTCACGTCCATCGAGTCCGTGTTGCCATCCAGCCATCTCATCCTCGGTCGTCCCCTTCTCCTCCCGCCCCCGATCCCTCCCAGCATCAGAGTCTTTTCCAATGAGTCAACTCTTCGCATGAGGTGGCCAAAGTACTGGAGTTTCAGCTTTAGCATCATTCCTTCCAAAGAAATCCCAGGGCTGATCTCCTTCAGAATGGACTGGTTGGATCTCCTTGCAGTCCAAGGGACTCTCAAGAGTCTTCTCCAACACCACAGTTCAAAAGCATCAATTCTTCGGCGCTCAGCTTTCTTCACAGTCCAACTTTCACATCCATACATGACCACAGGAAAAACCATAGCCTTGACTAGGCGGACCTTAGTCGGCAAAGTAATGTCTCTGCTTTTGAATATACTATCCAGGTTGGTCATAACTTTTCTTCCAAGGAGTAAGCGTCTTCTAATTTCATGGCTGCAGTCACCATCTGCAGTGATTTTGGAGCCCAAAAAAATAAAGTCTGACACTGTTTCCACTGTTTCCCCATCTATTTCCCATGAAGTGATGGGACCGGATGCCATGATCTTCGTTTTCTGAATGTTGAGCTTTAAGCCAACTTTTTCGCTCTCCTCCTTCACTTTCATCAAGAGGCTTTTTAGCTCCTCCTCACTTTCTGCCATAAGGGTGGTGTCATCAGCATATCTGAGGTTATTGATATTTCTCCCGGCAATCTTGATTCCAGCTTGTGTTTCTTCCAGTCCAGCGTTTCTCATGATGTACTCTGCATATAAGTTAAATAAGCAGGGAGACAATATACAGCCTTGACGTACTCCTTTTCCTATTTGGAACCAGTCTGTTGTTCCATGTCCAGTTCTAACTGTTGCTTCCTGACCTGCATACAGATTTCTCAAGAGGCAGGTTAGGTGGTCTGGTATTCCCATCTCTTTCAGAATTTTCCACAGTTTATTGTGATCCACACAGTCAAAGGCTTTGGCATAGTCAATAAAGCAGAAATAGATGTTTTTCTGGAACTCTCTTGCTTTTTCCATGATCCAGCGGATGTTGGCAATTTGATCTCTGGTTCCTCTGCCTGTTCTAAAACCAGCTTGAACATCAGGGAGTTCACGGTTCACATATTGCTGAAGCCTGGCTTGGAGAATTTTGAGCATTACTTTACTAGCGTGTGAGATGAGTGCAATTGTGCGGTAGTTTGAGCATTCTTTGGCATTGCCTTTCTTTGGAATTGGAATGAAAACTGACCTTTTCCAGTCCTGTGGCCACTGCTGAGTTTTCCAAATTTGCTGGCATATTGAGTGCAGCACTTTCACAGCATCATCTTCCAGGATTTGAAACAGCTCAACTGGAATTCCATCACCTCCACTAGCTTTGTTCTTAGTGATGCTTTCTAAGGCCCACTTGACTTCACATTCCAAGATGTCTGGCTCTAGATTAGTGATCACATCCTCATGATTATCTGGGTCGTGAAGATCTTTTCTGTACAGTTCTTCTGGGTATTCTTGCCACTTCTTCTTAATATCTTCTGCTTCTGTTAGGTCCATACCATTTCTGTCCTTTATCGAGCCCATCTTTGCATGAAATGTTCCCTTGGTATCTCCAATTCTCTTGAAGAGATCTCTAGTCTTTCCCATTCTTTTCCTCTATCTCTTTGCATTGATTGCTGAAGAAGGCTTTCTTATCTCTTCTTGCTCTTCTTTGGAACTCTGCATTCAGATGCTTATATCTTTCCTTTTCTCCTTTGCTTTTCACCTCTTTTCTTTTCAGTGCTATTTGTAAGGCTTCTCCAGACAGCCATTTTGCTTTTTTGCATTTCTTTTCCATGGGGATGGTCTTGATCCCTGTCTCCTGTACACCTGTCCTCAAACAGGTCATGGGAGGGATGAATATATGTAATCAAATGGCAGGCAGGAGAACAGAGGAGGGCTTTGCCATCCAAGGTACTGCCAGGTAAACCCGGTGGATTCACCAAGTTGTCCCACAGAGATTGCTTATTTTTGTCTTGTTTTGGTTTGGTTCTTGATTTGATATGCAGAGTGTGTGTTAAGTTGCTTCAGTCATGTCTGACTCTTTGCAACCCTATGGACTGTAGCCTGTTAGGCTCCTCTGTCCATGGGATTCTCCAGGCTAGAATACTGGAGTGGGTTGCTGTGCCCTCCTCCAGGGGATCTTCCCGACCCAGGAATCAAACCCGCATCTCCTATGTCTCCTGCACTGGTAGGTGGGCTCTTTACCACTAGCACCACCTGAGAAGCCCTCTGAAACCATCGAGCTATCTGCAAAAGCAGGCTTCTGCTCAGGACACTCTTGGCTGCAGAAGCAGACACACGCCTGGGCACACCACCTCTGCACATAGCTTCAAGGCCACGCATGCATGGGTACTTGATCCCTGCTCCATGGGGGCCCAGCCTGACCAGCTTCCATGGGCAGACCTGGAGGACATTGCAGGAGGGGAGTCTCCTGGGGAGAGGACGTGACCAAGCCGGCCCAAGTTCAAGGCTTCCTGGCCTAGAGCCATCTCTAGTTCCTCTGAGTGCCCACCTGGCACCTCCACCTGATGCCTTCCTCAGTAGACACAGGAGCCAGCTTTCTAGGAAGTCTTGATGCAAACAGCCACTCGGGGCGATGAGGAGGGAAGCGCCCGAGCAGTGGGAGGCAGTGTGGACTGGAAATGGGTGGGCCCAGGATTTCTGAATTGAGTGTGGGGGCCACATGGCTGCCACCCAGACTCAGAAAGCCAAGACCACATGGCAGCGGCCCTGTGGGCACACAGTACACTCTGCTGCTCAACATGCTCCCCTCCTTCCGGCCTACACAGGAGCTGGGGGGCTCTTGAGCAGACCCTTGCCCCACGGGGAGACCAGGTGAGCCCAGTCCTGGTCAATGCTCTAATCATGACCATGTGTTACTTATGTCTTTCAGAAGCCAGCTAGAGTGGTCATGGTGACCTTGTGGCTATTAGGTGACCTGGAAGTAGTGGAGTAGAGAGGCCTATGTTGGTGGCAAAGACTTCAACTTCCAGAGGAGTCTGGCAAGGGGAGATTCCTCTGATAATCAATAGTAACTGAGTTTCTGTTGTGCCTAGAACACTAGGGGAGAGACGAAACAACTAAGAAGATAGATAAGCTCCTTTGGTCAGCCGAGAAGTCAGAAAGTGAACACCGGAAAAAGTACTTTGAATAGCATATCAAAAAACCAAATGAACAACACAGCACAAACTAAATGAAGAGAAGCAGCTGCCTCTGCCACGTGTGGCCGTGGCATGCACTTCGGTTGGCTTAAGCTGAATGGAAGCTTAAGTGACCTTAGTGGAAGCACCAGGTACCCCAGGTGGGTTGCTGCAAGAGTAGTTTGAGGCTGAATCAGATACCAGACATCTGCCTCAACTACCTCTATTTCAATTTAAAAAAAACCCCATGCTCCTAATCCTTTAAAAATGTTTTTTAGATTTTATTTATCTATTTATTTTTGATTGTGCTGGGTCTTCGTCGCTATGTGTGGGCTTTCTCTAGTTGCAGCGGGTGGGGGCCCCTCTCTAGTTGCGATGCATGGGCTTCTCATTTCAGTGGCTTTCCTTGCTCTAGGTCGCATGGCCTCACATAGAGCACGTGGGCTTAGTATATTTCAATTTTATAATACAAAGATTCTGTGGCAAAATAAAAGGGGGAGGGAAATGATCTCACCAAGAATCTCTGAATTTGGGAGAATACTATTTACAGCTCTATGATCCTATCCACTACATTCTGGGCCACCACCCCACGATCCAATGCTGGTTCCTCATTAAACTAAAGAGCCCTTCCTCCACCATTTCACTCCCTCTTCCTTGCATTAAATAATAACTAACATTTGTGTAATCAACCTTCATATATATGGTCAAATGATCTCTAACAAGGGTGCCAAGCCCACTCATGGAGAAAGGATAGTTTCGTCAACAAATGATGCTGGGAAACTGGATATCCATTTGCAAAAGAATGTAATTGGACCATTATCTTATATATATACAAAATTTAGCTCAAAATGGATTAAAGACCCAAAATTAAACTCCTCAAAGGAAACACAGAAGACTATGACACTGGATTAGGCAATGATTTCTTCATTATGACATAAGCCCAGGAAACAAAAGCAAAAACAGACAAACTGAATTACATCAAACTTAAAGACTTTTGTGCATTAAAGGACATAGTCAGGGGCTGGTCACAATGATTAAGAATCTGCCTTGCAATGCAAGAAACATGGGTTTGATCCCTGGTCCTGGAAGATCCCACATGCCATGGAGCAACCAAGCCCATGTGCTACAAATACTGAGCCAGTGCTCTAAGGCCTGGGAGCCACAATGACTGAGTCCACATGCCTAGATACTGCACTCTGCAACAAGAAAAGTTCTAATTCACTGCAACAAGAGAAAGACCACGGAGAGCAATGAAGACTCAGCTCAGACAAAAATATATAAATCATATATCAGAGAAGAGGTTAATATCCAGAATAAAGAACTACAACTTAACAAAAAAATCAAATCAATTTAAAATGGGCAAAGGGCTTGAATGAACATTTCCCCAAAGACAATATATACAAATGGCCAACAGGTATATGAAAGATGGTTAAAATCACTAATCCTCAGAAAATGCAAATCAAAAACCACAGTGAGATATCATCTCACACCCACTGTATTGGCTACTATTTAAAAAACCCCAGAAAATTATAAGTTTTGGCAAGGATGTGGAAAAGTTGATGCTTCATGCAATGTTGGGACTGTAAAATGGTACAACTGCCTTGGAAAAGAGTATGACAGTTCCTCAAAAAATTACAAATAGAGCTAGTTATATGATCCAGCAAACTCATTTCTGGGTATATACCCAGAAAAATTGAAATGGGGATCTCAAGGAGATATTGCACAGTCATGTAGATACCAGTGTTATTCACAGTGACCGGGAGGTGAAAGCAGCCCAAACGTCCATTGATGAATGAATGGATAAACAGTATGTGGTATGAACATACATGGCATATTATCCAGTCTTAGAAAAGGCAGGAAATCTTGTCATGTGTCTTAACATGGATGAATCTTGAGGACACGACACTAAGCAAAATATACCAGTCTTAGCATGTAACTCCATTTATATGAGGTATCTAAAGTAGTAAAATTCACAGAAGCCAAAAGGACAATGGTGGTTACCAGGGGCTGGAGGGAGGGGAAAATGGGGAATTGTTTAGTGGGAATAGAGTTTGTTTTGCAAGGTGAAAAAGTTCTGGAGAGCTGTACCCTTAAAGTGATTAAGATGGTAAATTTCTTCAAAAAGACATGTAGTCTGGCTTTTTTCCTTTCTTAATGTACCTGTGGTTCTTTAAGATATACCTCCTTACAGGCATAATGTCTCTTTGCACACAGTCGAGATGTACATGGTTATCAACGCACAGGCACAATCTGAGATACTTTAAGGTAAAATCTGTTTCGAGCTAGAAAGATAGGCTGCTGCCCCCGCCTTTTTTTTCTTTTCATTCATTTATTACACATCTGACATCTTTTTTTATAATCTAATCTTTAAATAACATCACACTCAAAAGGGAGGGAATACACAGGGTGTGAACACCTGGAGGAGGAGGAGGAGACCATTCAGGGCCACCTTAGAGGCCATGTAACATTCTAGTGGACTATTGTTATAAAGGCACAGCTCTACAGCACTTACGCTTACCATGTTCTTTACTATAGCTTTTATTAGGTATTTAAAATGACTATTTTATGTGTTACTTCTCATTCTACAGCTGAGTGTGTCATGTCATTTGTTCAGGGTCACACAGGAATAACCATGGTCAGATCTCACAGGTCTGAAACTGTTAGGCACTCTATCCTATGGGGTATCTTTTTTTTTATTACTATTTAATGCAAATCATCTTCTTATTTAACAGTTGTGGAAAATCAAAGATGTGCTTTATGGCTCTACATCAATAACAGCCTTTGGAGAAATTTTTTTAAAAATTTTTTATTTGTAAATTTACTCTTCTTATGTCACAGTTAGTTTATTTGAATTAGAATCCAAATAAGATGTACACATTACATGTGGTTGTTATAGCTCCTAATTTTCTTTTCTTCTAGAGTGATCTTCCCTTGTTCCTACTGATTTTTTTAATGTCATTGACTTACGGAAGATACTGGTTTAGTTGTCCTATACAATGTCCCATATGTTGGATTTGCCTGTTTGCTTGGGCTTCCCTGGTGACTCAAAGGGTGAAGAATTCACCTGCAATGCAGGATACCTGGTTCAATCCCTAGGTTGGGGAGATCCTCTGGAGAAGAAAATGGCAACACACTCCAGTATTCTTTCCTGGAGAATTCCATGGACAGAGGAGCCTGGGCTACGGTCCATGGGGTTGCAAAAAGTCAGACACAAATGAACAACTAACACACTTCCTACTGGTGTCATTTAACTCATTCTTTCATTATCTGCCCCATTTCCTGTAAATGAAAGCTAGCTCAATAAACTTGATCAGATTCAGTTTCAATTTCTTGGGTAAGACTATTTCAGAGGTGGTACAGCCATTAGTGATTTAATACGTTTCTACAAAATCAAGCGATGCTGGACTATTTCAGGAAGGATTTGGAATCTTTCCTAAAGATAAGAGTCCCCAGATCCATCCACTAGCTTCAGATTTTTTTTCTGCTCCTTGCTAACTCTTGCCAGCACTCATTACCTATTTTTGTCTTTGTCTAAAGCAGAGATATGAATCTGAATGCCTAGCTGAATATGGGACATTTGCTAAGAAAGAGTAGGTTTGTATTCTTCTAGTTCTGATAAGCAACAGAAATTAACTCTGCCTGACTTATTTAAAGTATCATATTAAAAGGATATAGGACGGATTATAGAATTTGTAGGAAGGCTGGAGAACCAGGCTCAGAAAAGGGACAGAAATGCTAGGAAGCTAGGCAGAAGTACCCCAAAACCAAGGTCACCCCACAGAAATCTGCTTCCACCAACCAGCATCAGACACTGTTGCCAACTGCTGTCCCTAGACCCTGCTCAATGAATGAACTCTAAATCATCCCTTTGTCTTTGTGTTAACTGTTCAAAGTTAAGAGTTCCAGGCAGGAGAAAGTAATGTGTTATTTGGCTCACATGTGTATACCTTGCTCCCAGAGGGTTGGAAGAGGGACTATCTAGACCCTCTGGGATCCACAGTGGGACACCTTTTCTACCCTTAAGACTCATAAAATGGAATATCAATCCTAACAGAGAGGGGGTTTGGAAGCTGTGTAGCCAATACCTGACAATTATTCATTGCATAAGGTTAATTAGATTAATGGTTGGAGCTGTTTAAAGGATAGATGAATAAGAATCACTGAGAGGAGGGGAGGTTTTCAGACAAAATTGCAATCAAGGTTTTAGGCTAAACACCTACATCTGATGATCTCTCATGGTTCTCAAATATTATCATGCACTAGAATCACCTGGAGAGCTTTGTTAAACCACTGAACACTGGACCCCACCTCCAGAGTTTCTGATTCTGTAGATCTGGGGTGCTGCTGCTAAGTCACTTCAGTCGTGTCTGACTCTGTGTGACCCCATAGACGGCAGCCCACCAGGCTCCCCCATCCCTGGGATTCTCCAGGCAAGAATACTGGAGTGGGTTGCCATTTCCTTCTCCAATGCATGAAAGAGAAAAGTGAAAGTGAAGCCGCTCAGTCTGTCCGACTGTTAGCGACCCCATGGACTGCAGCCCACCAGGCTACTCCGTCCATGGGATTTTCCAGGCAAGAGTACTGGGGTGGGGTGCCATTGCCTTCCCCGAGATCTGGGGTAGAGTTTTATATTTCTGATGAGACCCCAGGTAACACTGGTGGTGTTAGTTTTGGGTCTATACTCTGAGAATCACTAATTCAGGCTCCAGGTCAACAACTCTTCTATACTCTTGCTGAGAAATGTCAAAAAATTACAGCTGCAGATGTATGGGTCGATGAGATAACCTCTGAGGATTCCCTAAACATGTGAGTCTATGGTCCAATAATATCCTGTAAATACAATTTATTTTTCAGGTTCTCAAAGATAGCTATCATGCTTCCCCAATTTATTTTTCTCTAAAAGTCCCAAATACCATCACTATTCTTTTTGTATCACAGATTTAATTCTGTTCATCACCCTAGTCACTTTCCTATGGATTCTTTTCAGATCTCTATTGTTCCATTTAACAAGAGAGACCCAGAGCTTGAAACATATTCTAGATGGGCTCTGACTATTGTAGAGCAACCACAAGAAATACCCACCTTGTTCCCCAATTGTCTATTAATTTCATTCAGTAGCTGTATCATATTATCAGCCTTATTATGAAGTTGTTGTTCATGAAAAGTACAAACATTCCTCCCTCCTTCTTTCTTTCCTTCCTTCCTTTTCTACTCTTCTTTGCTTTCACACTTCAAGTCTTAATGCCCATATCTTCTCATCGTAAAATTGACTATAGAAGTCTAAGTTTAGGAACTTCCCAGTGGTCCAGTGGCTAAAATTTCGTGTTACCAATGCAGGGGGCCCAGGTTCAACCCCTGTTTGGAGAATCAGATCCCACATGCCGCAACCAAGGGCATGCATGCTGTACCCAAGAGTCTGAATGCGGCAGCTAAAGATCTGCATGGCACAACTAAGACTTGGCACAGCCAAATAAATAAATAGATATTTTTTAAAAGCCTAAGTTTAGGATTTAACATTTATCCTTATTAAATTTAATTATTTTAGCCTTAACCTATCAAATTTACCTGTTATGGTACTCTAATTTTAAATGTCCTGTTTGATATAATTATTGTGATTTGTAATTTTGTGAGAGCTAAAGATATGATTAGCATAATCCTCTTTCACTGATGCATTTATTCAATAGGCATTTATATACCCTACAATACTATAGTCACTGCTCTAGTCCTAAACATGAATAAAACATTGATCAGAACAGTGCCAAGGATTGAGCCCTACTGCACCTACTCCCAGAAATACTTAGGCTGCTAATCAACAGTCTCAAGGATATGGTTATTTTATTCATTATCACCTCACCTAAATTTATTTTAGGGGCTTCCCAGGTAGCTCAGTGGTAAAGAATCCACCTGCAGGAGGCGTGATTTGGTCCCTGGGTCAGGAAGATCCTCTGGAGGAGGAGATGCAACCCACTCCAGTATTCTTGCCTGGGAAATCTTATGGACAGAAAAGCCTGGCAGGCTACAGTTCATGGGGTTGCAAAGAGTCGGACATGACTTAAACAACAACAGAATATATTTTCACCTAGTTTCCCTGACTCTATTAATATTTTGCTTGCAAATGTGTCTTCAGGCTTCTGGCACTTGCCTTGATGAAATGAGACCCATACTGTCATCCCTTTTCTAGGCTGAGAGGTTCTGTGTTTCGCACAACATCGTGGGTCATGTCTTGGGTCCTCAGAGCTAGAGGGGCACCTAGGTTTGCGCTTCCTACTTGAGCCTATGGCAAGTCACCTCAGTTCTCAGAGTCTTGGTTTCTTCATTTCCAAAGAGGACAGAAAAGACAGTCTTACAAGGTTGTTATGAGGGTCTTTGTTGTTGTTTGGTTCCTAAGTTGTGTCTGACTCTTCGCAACCCCATGGCCTGCAGCACGCCAGGCTTCTCTGTGCCTCACTCTCTCCCAGAGCGTGCTCAAACTCATGTCCACTGAGTCAGTGATGTCATCCCACCATCTTATCCTCTATCGCCCCCTTCTTGCTCTCAGTCTTTCCCAGTATCAGGGTCTTTTCCAGTGAATTGGCTTTTCACATCAGTGGCCCAAGTATTGGAGCTTCAGCTTCAGCTTCAGCATCAGTCCTTCCAATGAATATCCAGGGTTTATTTCCATTAGGACTGACTGGTTTGATCTCCTTGCAGTCCAAGGGACTCTCAAGAGTCTTCTCCAACACCACAGTTCAAAAGCATCAATTCTTTGAGGCTCAGCTTTCTTTATGGTTCAACTCTCACATATGTACATGATTATTGGAAAAACCACAGCTTTGATTAGATGGACCTTTGTCGGCAAAGTCATATTTCTGCTTTTTAATACACTCTCCAGGTTTGTCATCGCTATTCTTCCAAGGAGCAAGTGTCTTTTAATTTTCATGGCTGCAGTCACTGACTGCGGTGATTTTGGAGCCCAAGAAAACAAAATCTGACACCGTTTCCACATTTTCCCCATCTATTTGCCATGAAGTGATAGGACCGGATGCCATGATCTTAGTTTTTTGAACGTTAAGCCAGCTTTCTCACTCTCCTCTTTTACCTTCTTCACTTTCTGCCTTTAAAGTGGTATCATCTGCATATATGAGGTTGTTGATATTTCTCCTGGCAACCTTGATTCCAGCTTGTGCTTCATTCAGCCCCTTATTTCACACAATGTGCTCTGCATCCAACATCAGTTCCAGCCTTCCCTGGACCTCTTTCCCAGCCACTCCAGCATGGCCTTTGCCTCAACCCCTGGCTGCAAGTTGACCAACCCCCGATAGCCAGTGAAGGTTTAAATGCTCAGTGAGGACCAGCAGTGGAACAGTCAGGGCACCAGGCATGTCATCCAGCTATGGTGAGTAGCTGAAGGGAATGTCCCTGTTACTTAGGGCCTGACAAAATGTGGTCCACCGGAAAAGGGAATGACAAACCACTTCAGGATTCTTGCCTTGAGAACTGCATAAACAATTATGAGGATTAGATATATTTAATATGTCCAGTACATTCTACTTTTTAAACTTGCCACATGAAAAAAATAGTAAGAAGCCCAGGATTCCCAGTGAGGAGAAACGAGATTTTTTCAAATCCTGTGTAAATTGATGGAAAGCTTTGACTCAGGAATTTGAAAATCAGAGTTAAACAATATACAAAAACGACCATCAAATAATCTTAAAATATTTTATTATATACTTTAATAAACTAGTTTTCTATTTAGTTAAAATATAAATATTGCCATTTTTGTTATTTCCTTCATAATCTGTAGCAGAGTTTACTTTGTTATCATTATTGTATTAATATTTGATAAAAAAAAAGTTTCCCACAGAAAATAAAAATTGCTTATTTTCTCTGTGCTTCCTAGGTAGAATAAGGATTTTGTATAGACTTCCAGAAGGATTATATGCTGGGACTCTTTGGGGGTTACTCAAAAAGGAAGGTAAAAAGACATAAATAAAAAATATATATTTGCATCTGCTTTTTAAAAAATAGAAACAAAAAACTGGTAACTGTATTTAGGGAAGGACATTAGGTGAGTGGAGGACAAGGAGGAAGGGAGACTGCTTTTTCACTATTAAAGCCTTTGTACTTTTTGAATTTTGTACCATGTGCGTATATTAGTGATTCAAAAAATAGTTTCCTTTTTAAGCAGTGGAAAAAGAATTTTAAATTACACTATCCTTTTCACGGAAAGCTTCTTTTTATAAAATTTCAAAGCTTTGATAACAAAAAAGCCAAACTAAATTCTCTGAAAAGTCTCATTCAAGTCTGATAAGGCGTGTGTGCATCTTTAGTCACTTCAGTTGTGTCCGACCCTGCAACCCTATGGACTGTAGCCCACCAGGCTTCTCTGTCCATGAGACTCTCCAGGCAAGAATACTGGAGTGGGTTGAAATGCCCTCCTCCAGGGTATCTCCCTGACCCAGGGATCAAACTTGGGTCTCCTGTGTCTCCTGCATTGTCAGAAGATTTTTTACGCTGAGCCACCGGGAAAGCCCAAATCTGTTAATACATATAAGTTAAACAAGTTAAATGAATCGTGTTAAAACCTATTTATAACAACTTCTAAACTCTGCCTGCTGGGCATAAAAGTGAAAAATACTTTATTTCTGCAAAATTCTAATGAGAACATAGAATTTTTAAATGAGGACATTTTTTAACATATAATGAGCAGGATAGTAAGCTTGTTTTAGATGTTAAAGTATCAAAATCTATTTTTTCAAATTTTTGAGTAACTGTATTACTTTTACATATAAAACTTTTTTGTGCTTATATACTTGCTTTTTGTTAACAAAATTGTATCATGTGTAGAATCAACCATTTACACAAATCCTGACTGCCTGCTTAAGGCAAATAAAACAAGAGTTTTCCAAATAAGTCTGTACACAAGAGAGAGAGATGTAAAATATCAAGCATCTCCAAGGACTGCTTAGATCGTTTAGTTTTATGAAACAAAGTGAGAGCCCTTCAGGGTGTAAAATTTCAAGCGAAAATTCTTGTTTAGAAAAATGTTTATCTTGAGGTATTAAATAGCATCATTGAAATTTTCATTGCCCCAGCTACAGCTGTGAAGCAGACGCTACAAGAAAGACCTGTTTTAGGTGGTTTGGGAAATGCCAGAGAAATGAAAGCCAAATTTCTTGCACTTGAGGAGTAAATAAATACCTGAGCATATAATAATCACTTCAGAAAGTCCATTAGAACCTGTGAAGTATTGGAACCCCTGATTTACCTCTTGCAATGCTACCTCCACTGTGAAGTTCTTTGCACAACTCTGTAAATTTAAGACTTCTTATCTCCTTCCTCACCAACTGCAGCAGCCCAGGTCCCACAACTCCTGTCCCCCAGTTAAAGGAATTATATCAAGTTCTCCCGAGGGTACAGTAGAGAAGACCACCCAAAGGGCCTGCTAGAGCAGAAGAGGAACCAAACCTGCTGTCTCTGTTGGCAGTCGGGGAAAACTTCAAGTCACAACAGGTAACCTCAGATCACTCAGAAAAGCTCCAGGGCCCTTGATCCAGAAAGCACCTAGTAGATTTCCCATAGAACATTTCAGGGGTTCTGGAATCTTAACCAGGTGGTGTCAACCCAGACCCAGTTGGATGTGGATGTGGACATGAGAGCCAACAGTCTCCCCTGAAGGTGTGTGTAGCGCATTGCTGCTCTTCAACACACCACATCAAGACCAAGCAGACAGACACACCCATCAAAGCTAATATTCTGTTAAACAGTTACCAGGGCTCACTCATGGGGTTCCAGCAGATGTCTGAGGACGCCCAGGGGCAAAAGGCCCCAACTGAAATGTCTGACAGTTGTTCAAATGCCACACCAGGTTACTGCACCACCTTTCAACCATGTGAATGGAAACTGCCTAGGTCAAACAGTTTGAGGAGCAGTGTAGTGATTCTTTAACTAGCACGTGTCTTCCAAGTTCTTTGATCTTTTCTAAGACAGGAAGAAACTCAGAATAATAAGAGATAGCAATAACTGCCTTTTACTGTATTGCCTTGTCCCTTGTTTCGCTGCTCAGTCGTGTCTGACTCTTTTGTGACCCCATAGACTGCAGTCCACCAGGCTCCTCTGTCCATGGGATTTCCCAGGCAAGAATATTGGAGTAGGTTGCCACTTCCTTTGCCAGGGGATCTTTCCAACCCAGGGATCAAACCCACATCTCCTGCATTGCAGGTAGATTCTTTACTGCTGAGCCACCAGAAAAGTCCAAGAGGCCTAGTATCCTACACCAACCCAATATTTCTTCATAACAACTCAGCCAGGAAGTATTATTCTCATTTTGCAAATGAAAAAGTTTTGGCTCAAGGAAATTAGGTAATTTGTCCAAGTTCACGTAGATAATAAGTGGCAAAAATAAGATTTGAATTCAAGACTAACTGGCATTAATACCCATGCTCATTTCATTCAACACAGCCTTATAATGACATGAAAAAGTACCATATGCTTGTAAGGCAAGAAGTCTTCAGCAATACAGGATTTTGTGTTGTTGTTAGAAAATGAAAAAAACATGAAAGCACAGAGCCTGTTGTCTGGTATACAGTAGGAACTCAGTAAATGCTTATTAAAAAAAAATCCTTTATCTTACTCCATGCTGTGGAGTGGGACAGGCATACAGTGGTCTTCTAAGGGCTTTATATGGGTTTTTTTTATATGGGTTCTAGGGATGACTATTATATATTTAAAAATAACAACACTCACATGGCTCCATGGTAAGTCAGTTGGCCAAGATAAAAATAGTTTCTAAACATAGAAGAGCAGAAATTCAATCTAAGGCACCAAGTCATGGAAAGCAGTGACAGAGGTTGCAACAACAAAAAAAAGAACACACATAAACTGATTATGCATTTGTACAAAAGTATCTATCCTCCATTTAGATTCAGTACATCCCTCCTCTACAGCAGAAAATACATACAGACATGTACATATCTACATATGCAAATAAATAAACGAAGATGACATATTCTTAAAAAAAGAATTCTTCTATTTTTTGGCTGCACTGTGCTGCTTACGGGATCTTAGCCGCCTGATTAGGGACTGAACCCATGCCACCCCCAGTGGAAGCATGGAGTCCTAACCACTGTAGGCAAGGGAAACCCCAAAGGTAATATATTCTGATTTCACTTGTCTGCAATAACATTATTTACAAACCTATTCATTTTGAGGCTTCCGTATTTATTCACACATAATAAATATACTACAGGGCTTCCCAGGTGGTTCAGGGGTAAAGAGTCTGCCTGTCAGTGAAGGAGACGTTGTTTTACCCCTGGGTCGGGAAGATCAGCTGGAGGGGGAAATGGCAACCCACTCCAGTATCCTTATCTGGAAAATCGCACGGACAGAGCAGCCTAATGGGCTACAGTCCATGGGGTAGCAAAGAGTCAGAGTGCGACTGGCCTACTGCTAGATACGCTACTGTAAAAGGCATTTTCTTAAAACCTTTAGGTGAAGGAAAGAGGACAGTTAATGTTTAAAACGTTAGGGGTGCTGATGCACACACGGCTAGACTGGTATATAACTAGCAAGCATGGGGACAGAAGCTGCGTTTATAACTGTTCCCTCTGTGCCAGTAGATTTACAGTGGCAGACTTAGAAAGTTGGGTTAACATTCTGTCATCTGAAACCGTGAGAGCTGGTATGCCAGATAAAAACTCTTGTCACTGTGCCCAGGACTCATTCCCCAGGACCACAGTGGCTTTCAGGAGACAGGATGAAGCTTAGGGCCTCCTTTAGTGCCCTACTTTTAAAATGTTGTCTGGAGCACACAGTTAGTTGCTAGGGTGCCCCAGTTGTAGGCATGATTATTTAAGGAGGAAGCCCTGAAGTGTGTGTCTTTAAATCATGTAATTTTATTCCATGAACATCAAGACGAGAATGACAGATGGGTATTATGTTATGTATTATAGCATAAGTTATATATTAGATGTAAGCTATGTATTATAACTTGAAGTAATGGCACATCACATCAAGCAAATCTTTCTGTAAGAATACAAACACTGAAACAGATACATTTGGGAAATGCATTTTTGGAGTAACAATATAAAGGATTAAAAAAAACTCACAGAAGGACTCACTATAAAATTGATTTACAAATTTAGGAACATTAAACTTTCTCCTTTGGAAAAAAGTCTAGAAGAGGTTTATTTGTAGAATATGATGCAAAATAGGAGAATTAGGGACAAAAACATAGAGAGTAGTTAACAGCACAGGTTTGGGGGTCAGGCTATCTGAGTTCATGTCTCAGTTTGGTCAAAAGACACAGAATCTCACTTCTCTGGGCCACAGTTTTCTAAAACATCAAACAGGAAAAATCATAGTATATAACTCATAGGATCATTGTGAGTGTTAAAATCCTATATGCTAGCTATGGGCCTAGCACTCAGCAATTCTAAATATAGAAACAGAGGTGATAGATATTACCAAATACCTGAGCAAAGTGGATTACTATAATCAAGGACTCCCTGGTGGCTCAGTGGTAAAGACTCCACCTACAGTGCAGGAGACACAGGAGATGCGGGCTCAATCCCTGGTTGGGAAGATCCCCTTGAGGAAATGACAACCCACTCCGGTATTCTTGCTGCGAGAATCCCATGGAGAGAGGAGCCTGATGGGCTATGGTCCATGGAGTCTCAAAGAATCAGGCACAACTGAAGCAACTATGCGCACCACAAGGGGAAAAAAGACAGATTTTGCTTTCTGGCAAAGAAACAATAAACATTCATCAATGAAGATTATCCAGATTTAAATAGAAGGTTATTAAATGAATGTTTAACTAACAGGACGTTGCCTGAAATAGCAGATATTTTCAATGGCAGCTTTGTACACACCGACTTAATTATTAAAGTGAGGCACCTTTTGTCCACTCTCCAAAAGAGTGCTATATTCTAATTTATGGTTGGGAACTGAGATATCATCCAAGTTCTTTTCCTTCTAACCTACGTGAGTAGGGCATAGAAAAGCCAGAAAAAATGGATGGATGAAAGAATTTCAAATGATTGATACTTTAAGTGTATCTTTACCAGAATGGGATCATGGTTTATTTTTAATTAGCTTCTTTCAATTTTTGCTTAACAGGTTTTTATTTCAGGCTTTGAGCAAAGATGGCTCCCCTGGTGGCTGAGACAGTAAAGAATCTGCCTGCAATGCTGGAAACCCGTGTTCGATCTCTGGGTTGGGAAGATCCCCTAGAGAAGGGAATGGCAACCCACTCCAGTATTCTTGCCTGGAGAATCCCATGGGTAAAGGAGCCTGGTGGGCTACAGTCCATGAGGTTGCAAAGTGTAGGACACAAATGAATAACACATGCACTTTTGCTTTGGCCAAGATACATGGCTTATGGAGAAGAAAAAGATGCATCACTCATTTTGGCCTTATACGTTCCACACTTGTATTAAAGTAAGAGTCACATGCCTTGGATACTTGAGGCGACAGAGGAAGCCTTATGTGGAAATGAGAGTCAAATGTCTCCTTCCCAATTAAAAGCCAGTTCAGTTGGTGCCATGCAGAATGGGGTTGCCTAATGATAGAGTCATGACAGCATTTTACTTGAGAAAGAGCTATGAATTCACTTAAACACTAGGATAAGTTTGGGATAATTTGTCAAGTTACAAGCCATATAATATAAGGAAACTGTTAGCACCTGAAAAACTTTAAGACAGGTTTAATCAGCCCTTTCTTTTATTCACAAATTGGCCCAGCAGATTTTGTCTAATTTCCAGAAATAGTGAAGTTATTTTGGAATTAGATTTAATCGCTCTGCTCTGTGCTCCCTAACCTCTTGGCATTTCTTTAATACAGTACTTTTCTTATTGTATTGTCTTCCTCCTGTAAATTCTAAGGTTCTTTAATTGAGCCAAATTATAGAGTACAGAGTACAAAAAAGAATTGTGGGACACAGCCCCGCTTGAAACAATTTCTCAAGTGAATTAGTACATTAATTAGTCCAGCGTTTCCCAAAACTTATTCAGTTATTTATATATTTTGGCTGCACTGTATGGCTTATGGAATCTTAGTTCCTTGGGTTCTTGGCAGTGAAAACACAGAGTTCTAACCACTGGACCACTGAGAAGTCCATGCCCTTACTTCTGATTTTTGTCATATGCCTGTTACTTGGATGGTGCTGCTGCTCCTAAATCACTTCAGTCGTGTCCGACTCTGTGTGACCCCATAGACGGCAGCCCACCAGGCTCCCCCGTCCCTGGGATTCTCCAGGCAAGAACACTGGAGTGGGTTGCTATTTCCTTCTCCAATGCATGAAAGTGAAAAGTGAAAGTGAAGTCGCTCAGTCATATTCAAGTCTTCGCGACCCCAAGGACTGCAGCCTACCAGGCTCCTCCATCCATGGGATTTTCCAGGCAAGAGTACTGGAGTGGGTTGTATAATTAGATACTTAACATTTTTCTTAATTTCACATAAATCAACTAATTTTAAAACCAATTTGTCTTAAACAATGATATTTGTGAACTCATGGATCTGAGGTACTAGGCTTTTAATACACATTAAAGTAGAAACAGAACTTAGTAAAAAAAAAAAATACACACATATATTTGAGCCCTTGGGAACAAGGGATTAAAAAATTAATTCACACAGGTAAAGAGACCCAGCCAAAGCCACTAGCCAAGGGAAGTTAAGGGCAGAACCTCAGTATATAGTTTCATGTTATAAGTTTAGTGTTTACTTTATCATGTTTGGTGGCAAATTGTGCCCCCAACTAGCTGAATAGCTATTTAAATATGGGCATTCCTACCAAATAAAATAACTTTAGTCTGTGTGTAAATGGTGCCAAAGAAATTCTGTTAGTAGCCAGTATGTCCAACTGCTTAAGCTCACTAGAATACTTATTTTCTTAATCACCGAGCAATAGTTGTCTTCAATTATTTAAATATAATTAAATACATTAATACAGGATTTTAATAATAGGGGAAAGTATGTATAGAGTGAGCTTAAAAAGAGGTATATGGGAACTCAACTTTTTGCTTAATATTCCTGTACACCTAAAACTGCTCTAAAAAATAAAGCCTATTGATAAAAACAAGGAATGGTATTGAGGCCAGCTGTTTATAACTGCTTTTATTTCTAGCTGATATCTTTCTCATTCATTTTATGTTAACAGTAGTGTTTTGCTATGGGGTATGTTGAAGCGTTCATTGCCAGGATAGCTCAATACCAGACAGAGATGTGAGTACAATAGATCTGGGTGGCACATAGGTGTAAGCACCCTGGATTGGTTATGAAATTTGCCTTTCATATTGTCAAGATAAGATAGTAATCCTATTTAACATGTTTGATCCTCAAATTCTATTTGTGCTTTTATTAGGTAAGTGATACTTAATGGAAGAGATCATAATTCTTATCCTAAGATTTCAAAGCCTAAGTGGTAAAAATGCTTTACTCATTTTAGAGAAATGGAGGCATAGAATTTTAATAAATATTCCACAGAAATTCCAGCAGTAGATATCCCTAAATAACACTAGAGCAAAAATAGAAATAAAATCCAAAATTCTTGCGCCTGGCCATCACGTTATGTTGTTCCTTCTTAAGGAGATTATTTAAAAAAAAATACCCAGTGTAAAGAAAGAACATAATTTGTTGGGCATTTGTATCACCACATTTTAAAAAGGCCATGGAAGGGAGGTTCAAAAGGGAGGGGATATATGTATACCTGTAGCTGATTCATGTTGAGGTTTGACAGAAAACAACAAAATTCTGTAAAGCAATTATCCTTCAGTAAAAAAATAAATTAACTNGTATCACCACATTTTAAAAAGGCCATGGAAGGGAGGTTCAAAAGGGAGGGGATATATGTATACCTGTAGCTGATTCATGTTGAGGTTTGACAGAAAACAACAAAATTCTGTAAAGCAATTATCCTTCAGTAAAAAAATAAATTAACTTAAAAAAAGAGAAGGCCATTAAAAAGAAGATATACTTGAACCCTTATTTCTGTAGAGCAGTACCACTGTTAGTCTCTCAGTCGTGTCCCACTCTGCGACTGTATGGACTGGAGCCCACCAGGTTCCTCTGTCCAAGGGATTCTCCAGGTAAGAATACTGGAGTGGATTGCCATTCCCTTGTCCAGAGGATCGTCCCGACCCAGGGATCAAACCCTGATTCTTTACTGTTTGAGCTACAGGGAAGACGTCCATTTTTGTATAGGCATAGTTTTTTTAAGATCATCTAGGAAGGGCTTTATGTTTGTGGACATCAGTTTTTAAGATATTTATTACATTCTTGGTTGCATATTTTTTCCACGAAAAACATGGTTTTTTGATTACAATATACACTCCTCTATGAGATATAAGCCATGTGTGTGCACGCATGCTAAGTCATTTCAGTCATATCTGACGCTATGGACTGTAGCCCAGCAGGCTCCGCTGTCCATGGGATTCCCCAGGCAAGAAAACTAATTGTTGTTCAGTCACTCACTCATGTCCAACTCTTTGTGACCCCACGGACTGCCCGTCCTTCCCTGTCCTTTACCAACCCCTGGAGTTTGCTCAAACTCATGTCCACTGAGTCAGTGATGCCATCCAACCGTCTTGTCCTCTGTCAGCTCCTTTTCCTCCTGCCTTCAATCTTTCCCAGCATCAGGGTCTTTTCTAACGAGTCAGCTCTTCACATCAGGTGGCCAAGGAATACTGGAGTGGGTTGCCATGCCCTCCCTCCAGGGGATCTTCCCAACCCAGGGAATTTGTCAGGTGAGTTCTTTACCAGTAGCCCACCTGGGAAGCCCAGTATAAGCCATAGTTAGTAAATTTCTATGTAATATTCTACTTAAAGGTCTACGAAGTCAAAGGCCTTGGGATCCACTCCAGGCACTGAAATCAAACAGTCTAAAGAACAACTTCCCTGGTGCTCCAGTGATTAAGACTCCAAGGTTCCAAGGTAGAGAAGGTGAAGTCGCTCAGTCGTGTCCGACTCTTTGCGACCCCGTGGACTATAACCTATTAGGCTTCTCCGTCCATGGGATTCTCCAGGCAAGAAAACTGGAGTGGATTGCCATTTCGAGCACAGGCTCAGTCCCTGGTTGGGGAACTAAAATTCTGCATGCTCTGTGGCACAGCCTTTAAAAAAAAAAATCCAATGAATGTGCATGTGTGTTCAGTTGCTCAGTCGAGTCCAACTCTGGACCCCGTGGACTGTGGCCCACCAGGCTCTTCTGTCCTCTGGAATTTTCCAGGCAAGAGTATTGGAGTGGGTTGCCATTTCCTACTCCAGGGGGTCTTCCCAATGCAGGGATTGAACTCTTGCCTCTTGTATCTCGTGCACTGGCAGGCAAATTCTTTACCACTGAGCCACCTGGGAAACCCAACCTAGTGAAAAGACTTAGTCAAAGTAGTTAAATTTGCAACCACTTATCTTCTGGAGGAAAGACTATTAATTCAATCCAATGACACATTTCTGTGGTGTTCTGGTAACTAGTAATTGATCACTATTGTAGATACAAACAGTCGTTGGGTACACAGACTATGGGAAGGGTCTGGTATACACTATCCATCCTAAGAAGGAGAAAGTAGTTTTGGTGGGTGGGTATTTCAGTTTTGTGGACCAGCAATTTAGTAAACTTCAGGACAAAAAGATTAGATGACAAAAAAACCCGAACCCCCAAAATTGCTATTTTATTTATTTAGTATTTTGGTCAGGCCACACAGCTTGTGGGATCTTAGATCCCTGATCAGGGATTGAACCCAGGCCCCACCAGTGAAAGCATTAAGTCCTAACCACTGGGCCGCCAGGGAAGTCTCAAAAGACTGCCAGTTTAAAACTGCCAGCTCTAAGGACTTCCTCTGCGGTCCAGCAGTTTAGACTCTGCTCTTCCACAGCAGGGGGCACAGGTTCAGTCCCTGTTGGGGGCAATAAGACCCTGCATGCTGTGTGGCTCAGCCAAAAAATAACTACATAAATGGTAAAACTACCAGCTTTAAAAGTATTTCAGCAAATGGAAAGCAGCTATCAGCTATCATGTTTGTATACTCCCTGTTGAGCCTAACAGGCTGTCTTGCACCCAGGACATAAAATATTCATAAATATTTTCTGATAACTGAGGGAAACTTCCTTCTCCAAGAAAAGAGAGGGAGGCTAAAATGAACACGATCATGCCTCCTACCCAGGAGTTTGCAGCTGCTGTTCTTATACTATTTGGTGAGGAAGAACAGTGCACATGTAGGAAGAAACAAGAGGGACTGGAGAATTAGGTAAACCCTTCCCCAGTTAACCAGCTTTCCCTTGGCTTAGTCACCCTGCCCCCACTCCCGGTATATAATTGACTTTCCCTTCCCCTCCAAGCCTTCCTAAAAATAACTTCTTGACCTCTCTTTCCTGTCACCACTATTCACTCCCACTCTCACACCTTCCCTTACCTTCTTGAAAATATAGTTAACTTCAAAAGGAAAAGAAAAACAGATAAAGCAAACCCCAGCAAAATCTGTGAAGATTTTAAAATCTGTTTATGTTAATATCATTTTGTTTAGTGATGTTCCCTCTTGGGGTTGCAGTTGCAGTTCTAGGGCGGTTACTAGGTAATGTGGAACTTTATCAAGAAGTTAGCTTCCAATGCATGAGAGTGTGCAGTCTCAACTGCTTGCTACTCACAGGCATTTTATTAAGTGTAAACAACCATAATCACAGGCCAGGCCTACAAAGTCAAGATGAGGCATAGTGTTGAGTCATTTTCTGCTCAGTTCTAAAGATGCAAACAGTACTGGAATTATCTATAATACAAAATGATAGCACAAATTTACTTTTCAGTATCTGAAACTGAAAAATCCTTGTCTCTCAAAGACAAATATCAGGACTTCCCTGGTGATGCAATGTAAGAGTCCGCCTGCCAATGCAGGAGGACATGGGTTTGACCCCTGGTTTGGGAAGATCCCACAGGCCGAGGAGCAGCTAAGCCAGTGGACCACAGCTACTGAGCCCACGTGCTTCAACTACTGAAGTACGTGGTTTGCCTAGAGCCTGTGCTCTGCACCAGGAGAAGCCCATGCACCGCCACTGGGAGAGCTAAAGCAAGCTCTAGCGCCGCAACGAAGACCCAGCACAACCAAAGGGAAAAGAGAGACAAATATCTTATGATATTCATATGCGGAATCTATTTTTTTTTAATGGTTCAAATGAACTTACTTACAAAATAGAAACAGACTTACAGACACCGAAAATAAACTTATGGTTACCAAAGGGGAAACATGGTGGGGAGGGATAAATCAGGAGCTTGGGATTAACATACACACAATACTACATATAAGATAGATATAATCAGGGGAACGGGGAAGGCAATGGCACCCCACCCCAGTACTCTTGCCTGGAAAATCCAATGGACGGAGTAGCCTGGTGGGCTGCAGTCCATGGGGTCGCTAACAGTCGGACAGACTGAGCGACTTCACTTTCACTTTTCTCTTTCATGCATTGGAGAAGGAAATGGCAACCCACTCCAGTATTCTTGCCTGGAGAGTCCCAGGGATGGGGGAGCCTGGTGGGCTGCCGTCTATGGGGTCACACAGAGTCGGACACGACTGAAGTGACTTAGCAGCAGTAGCAGCAATCAGGGGAAAAAAAGATAACATGGACCTACTGTATAGCACAGGGAACATCACTCAATATTCTGTGATTATCTACATAAGAATCTGAAAAACGAATGAATGTATGTATAACTGAACCACTTTGCTATATACCCCAGACTAACACAATATTCTACATCTATAATCCAAAAAACAAAAAAAAACAAGCTCTGTGTCAATATAAGACTATCACCTAGAGTTTTAAAATTTTATTTATTTATTTATGTCCTGTAAGAGCTACATGGACTATCATTAATCTGTATAAGCTCGAGGAAGGAAAATGAACTACAGTAGAGGCAGTAATGGAATGGTATAGTGAAGGGAGGAGCCGGGTGTGCTAGGCACACGCTCTAATCATCTCAGAGAGCATCAAGAGCTTTATAAATCAAGAACCAGGTCTGTAAAATTTTTCTAAGTTTCCAGGACACTGATAACGTCCCCATTTGCCAACTTTATTATCCTATCTCGTTCTCCATATGTTAGCAGTGAAACTCTTAGCCTGCATGTTCATATCCAGGGTGGCAGGGAAGGTGGAGATCGAGATGCGCCAGCCCCCTTCACAGTCCCTCTTCACTGCGTTGGCTGGACAGGAGAGCAGTCGTATCCCAGGGGACTGATACAGGTAGGAAATGGAAAATTCAGAATAAGATTCTGAGGGAGCACCTCAGGAAAGACTTTGGGGCTCAGCAGCAGAAAAGCCACTTTTCCTCTCAGAGAAGCAATTTTGGGATCTTAACTCTGTTTTTTTTTTTTTTTTCCCCATCTTTAAAAGGGAACTATATCAGTATCCTTCTTATAGGGTTACTGAGATGGTGTAAAATATTGGGCATAGTTCCTAAAACATAGTAAGTGCTCCAAATACTATCACTATTGGCCCTAGTTTCAGAAGAGATACACATGGCCATAGTCTAAAGAAATTACATCAGGCCAGAAGTCAAGGGAGAAGCAGAGGTGGCCTCCATGTCCCAACTGGTCAATCATCTCCTTATCTCCGTGAACTGTGGTGCTGGAGAAGACTCCTGAGAGTCCCTTGGACAGCAAGGTCAAACAAGTTAATCCTAAAGTAAATCCACTCTGAATGAATATTCATTGGAAGGACTGATGCTGAAGTTGAAGCTCCAGTACTTTGGCCATCTGATGCGAAGAGCTGACTCATTGGAAAAAGATCCTAATACTGGGAAAGATTGAAGGCAGGAGAAGGGGATGACAGAGGATGAGATGGTTGGATGGCATCATTGACTCAATGGATATGAGTTTGAGCAAGCTCCGGGAGATGGTAAAGGACAGGGAAGCCTGGTGTACTGCAGTCCGTGGGGTCACAGAGAACTGGACATGACTTAGTGACTGAATAACAAGAAAAATCTTAGATGTGGCAATCAAGGTTACAGAGGAGAAAGAATGTCTAAACTCATATAGCTAATGAGCAGTGGACTGAGGTTCAGTCCTGGCTCCACTTACCTCCTAAGGCTTAACTCTTCTGTACAGTTCTGTCTCCTAATGTAAATATAATACATGAAAGTTCAAAGATCTATTTTTGAAGCTGGAACTAAAAACCATTATTTCAAAGTTAACCACCTATATAACTCTACACTTTCCCTCTATTTTCACACTTAAGAGGAAAGAGGTTATATCAGAGATCATGAACATTTTTTGAGTCTCTGGGTCAGTCACCACCCTGCTCCTTTCAGGTCTGATTTTCAATGAGTAAAGGACCAGAGACTCATCAAAAGTTGCTTAGCAATGAGTGTCCCTGAAAAGTGCTGCTTAGAACAGGAAATGCTTAAGCAATGAATTAAACAGTAACTTGTTGTGTCAATATGCGTTCTTCAGGAAAACAGAAAGAAACATGTACTTTTGAGAGAAGTAAAGCCAGGAACGGTTATTTTTCCAAACACTTTTAAGAGTTGTGGTTTCATGTAAGATTTACTTTCAAGTTGCCCACAAGTGCTGCAGTTCCAGCTTCCTGCCCTGGGTCTCCTTGAAAAGGCTGAAGGAACTCTGGCACTGAAAATGCGCTTGTCCAGAGCCAAAGATTTAACACAATTCTCCCTCATTACCAAGGGGCCTTGAAACCTCAATCTGCTGGAAGATGGGAAGGAAAGAAAAGAAGGTAAGGAAAGAAAAGAAGGTGAGCAGACCACTGGGGCTTGGTTTCACCTCCTCTCTTGTCACCCAAAGGCTAGGCCTTACATTTAATTGTTTGTCCAGACAAGGGCACCACGCATGCCATTATCTGGTTCCTTTTAAGTCCCGAAGGGTCTCTGCCAGTTGCTTTGGTTGATGTTTTGAAGCAGTGAAAAAAAAAAGAAAAAAGGGTGAGGAAGGTGACTAATTCTGTCCAGGATTTTTGCCCTTAACATTCTTCTCTAAATATTCAGGTTACTAAATAGAATATAACAATGGTATCTACATTTATAGAGAAGCACAGTGGCTCTGGAATCAGAACTAGACTCCTAGCCAGCTCCCTTACCAACTAGCTGTGAGACCTTAAACAGGCCATTAATGTGAAGACGTAGTTTTTTCATCTGTGAAATGGAGGTACTATCAGCCTGAGAAAGATTAAGAGATAATATATACAAAGTATAAAGAAAACTGTACCCTTATTCTATTATACTCTGATGTTTCCTTTTGAGATCACAGAGTAAGGCTACTCCCCTTATGGTTAGGGGTAGGTTAGGAGCAGTGTTTTTCTTGAAGTTCTGGGCATTCTTGATGTTAATCATCTAGAGAAGGATGAAAAATATATCTTCCATTAGAAAACTGGAATTAGATCTGAGAAGTAACAACCTCCCTCTTATTTTCCTGAGTCTAGAGCCCAAAGAATCTAGATATCTTTAAAGCCATTCATGCTTGATAAGAATTAAAAACCCAAGGTGGGAAATCAGGAAGGGGCCACAAACTTAATATGAAGCTCTGTCATCTATGTAAGACCTGGAGTCAACCTCCTATTGAAGACCTGGAAAAGCAAACTCTCCAAGTGGAAGCTGAATCTTGGGAGAGAAGTTGGGGTTTGACCCCCTAAGTACTTCTTCTTACATGAAAGTGGGGATTCTCCACAAGTTCTCTAAAATTTTCAAAGCTTTCAGTTACATCTATTGAGTCTTATGAAAACTTTAAGACAAGGAGCTTGGATGTTGCTATCTCCATTTCTTTAACTAGGTTTTAAAGAGATTACATGCCTTGCCTAGAATCATGAGGTCAGTACAGGGCAATGGCTAAGGAAAATCTGGTTTAAAAAAATTATTCTTAGTCCAAGGGGATGGCAATGATCCCCATCCTAGGAAAGTAACAGTGCTGTAAAGGTTTTTTTTTTTTACTATCATTTTGCATTATTCACACCACTTACCCTTTTACTTTACCCACATCTTAGGTAACTGAATCAATTGCATTCAGAAGAAACATTTTCTGAGTCCCTCATGGGCACAAAACTCATGCCTTGAATTTATCACACTATAAATTCAATCACACAAAAAGACATAACCTATACATATCCCTCTGGCCCCACTCATTGGCACAGTGGGCTTTTGTCACTTGGATAACCTTTTTTTCNAATTAAAAACCCAAGGTGGGAAATCAGGAAGGGGCCACAAACTTAATATGAAGCTCTGTCATCTATGTAAGACCTGGAGTCAACCTCCTATTGAAGACCTGGAAAAGCAAACTCTCCAAGTGGAAGCTGAATCTTGGGAGAGAAGTTGGGGTTTGACCCCCTAAGTACTTCTTCTTACATGAAAGTGGGGATTCTCCACAAGTTCTCTAAAATTTTCAAAGCTTTCAGTTACATCTATTGAGTCTTATGAAAACTTTAAGACAAGGAGCTTGGATGTTGCTATCTCCATTTCTTTAACTAGGTTTTAAAGAGATTACATGCCTTGCCTAGAATCATGAGGTCAGTACAGGGCAATGGCTAAGGAAAATCTGGTTTAAAAAAATTATTCTTAGTCCAAGGGGATGGCAATGATCCCCATCCTAGGAAAGTAACAGTGCTGTAAAGGTTTTTTTTACTATCATTTTGCATTATTCACACCACTTACCCTTTCACTTTACCCACATCTTAGGTAACTGAATCAATTGCATTCAGAAGAAACATTTTCTGAGTCCCTCATGGGCATAAAACTCATGCCTTGAATTTATCACACTATAAATTCAATCACACAAAAAGACATAACCTATACATATCCCTCTGGCCCCACTCATTGGCACAGTGGGCTTTTGTCACTTGGATAACCTTTTTTTTCACTTTATGGAAAGTTTTCCAGAATAATAACAGACTTTTATGTCTAACTAGTCAACTGAACAGTACTTTTAAGCTCCTAGTATGTGTCCCAAATTGGGATAGGTACTGTGGGGATACAAAAGATGTGTATATATTAGGATCCATCTTCAAATCTATATTGGGTGGAGGGGTTAATTAACATAAATTTTTTTACTCATCCAAATTTAGAGTGTTATCTTAAGTATGCTGTAGGAGTTGAGAATTAGAGGTTAATGTGGCTCTAAAAAATAAAAAGCTTTTCCTATCAATGTCATTGAGAAGACTAAATTCTGTCCTAATTTTTAAAATGCACGTTAGTTTTTCAAGTTTGATAGAGTTCACACATTTTATTTTCTAAATAACTTTATTTCCAGCTGTGCTAGGTCTTCGTTGTTGCATGTGGATTTTCTCTCATTGGAGTGAGCGGGAGCTACTCTCTAGTTGTGGAGCATTGGCTCACAGTTCCTGGGCCAGGGATCGAACCCATGTCCCCTGCATTGGGAGGTGGACGCTCAACCACTGGACCACCAGGAAAGCCCTGGAAATGCACATTATTTTAGACATAAACACTGAAAAGTTGTTCTAGGCAATGGAGATATATGGACAAATGAAACACTTCCTGTCCTCAAGAGCTTACAGTTTGGTAGGGGGAAACAAGTAGAATCACTGAAAATCAACGTGAGGGTCTGTGTGTGTGTCTTAGCTGCTCAGTCGTGTCCGACTCTCTGCGACCTCACAGACTGTAGACCGCCAGGCTTCTCTGTCCATGGAATTCTCCAATTCCAGGATAATTCTCCAGGCAATAAAACTGGAGTGGATTGCCATTCCCTTCTCCAGAGGAACCTCCCAACCCAGGGATCAAACACTGGTCTCCTGCATTGCAGGCAGGTTCTTTACTCTTTGAGCTACAGGGGAAGTCCTCGTGAGGGTCTACAGATAACACCTCAGAAGGGGTTGACACAGAAAGCTTCAGGGAGCACATGACCTTCAAGGAGGTCACGGACAACAGGGAGGGGACAAATGTATGTCTGTGGGAGGGTGAATGTTGGAGAGGAGAGAAAGGCATTCCAGAAAAAGGAAACTGAAAGCAGCACAGGAGAAGGCATAGTGAGTAGTGAGCATGAAGACTAAAGCTGGGATTTCCCACATTTATTTCAAAGGCCTTCATCACCTGTATGAAAAGAGGGTCTTGAAAAAACAAATAACTAGACCATAATGATCATGAAATTTAAATATGCATGAGTGCTAATCATTTGTTGTTGTTCAGTCATTAAGCCACAACTAACTCTTGTGATGGAGAAGGCAATGGCACCCCACTCCAGTACTCTTGCCTGGAAAATCCCATGGACTGGGGAGCCTGGTGGGCTGCCATCTATGGGGTCGCACAGAGTTGGATACGACTGAGCACTTTCACTTTCATTTTTCACTTTTATGCATTGGAGAAGGAAATGGCAACCCACTCCAGTATTCTTACTTGGAGAATCCCAGGGACTGGGAAGCCTGGTGGGCTGCCGTCTAAGGGGTCGCAGAGTCGGACAGGACTGAGGTGACTTAGCAGCAGCAGCAGCAGCAGCAACTCTTTGTTAATCTACTGAACTGTAGTCCACCAGGTTCCTCTGTCCAAGGGGTTTTCCAGGCAAGAATACTGGAGTGAGTTGCCATTTCCTTATCCAGGGGATCGTCCCAACCCAGGGAGTGAATCCACATCTCCTGCATTGGCAGGTGGATTCTTTACCACTGAGCCGCCAGGGAAGTCAGTGCTAATGATTACTCTACTTTTTGGCATTAAGAAATTATTGTTCATGATTATATTCATTTTATATAAATATCTATCTTCTGAGCCATTTTGTGAGGATTCAATTGTTCGTAGTCAATTTCAAAGAATGCTGATTGGAGCACCACAGGAATATCTTCTACAGAAAAAATACTTATCTTAATAAAGAATATTAGTTTTCTTTAGGGTTTACTGAGGGATTATAAAACCAGAATAAAAAAATATAAAAACTCAGCTAGTCAAACCATTAAGTACCTTATATTTTGAAGGTCTCTTAATAGTTAAGTTTATAAATGATTTTTACATAAAATTAAGTCATTTTAATTAATATACACATGCATTAAAGGGGCTTCCCCCTCCTGGCTCAGACAGTAAAAGGTCTGCCTTCTATGTGGGACCCAGGGTTGGATCCCTACATCGGGAAGATCCGCTGGAGAAGGAAATGGCAACCCACTCCAGTATTCTTGCCTGGAGAATCTCATGGACAGAGCAGCCTGGCGGGTTATAGTCCATGGGGGTCGCAAACGGTCAAA
>SJYX01020080.1:0-53828 GCA_006410675.1 Oreotragus oreotragus
GGAGGGATTGGGGGCAGGAGGAGAAGGGGACGACCGAGGATGAGATGGCTGGATGGCATCACGGACTCGATGGACGTGAGTCTGAGTGAACTCCGGGAGATGGTGATGGACAGGGAGGCCTGGTGTGCTGCGATTCATGGGGTTGCAAAGAGTCGGACACGACTGAGCGACTGAACTGAACTGAACACCTTTCTACATACAGCTATTGGTCTACTGTTCTGCATTATAGTTATAGTTCATTCATTTCACAGCCATTAAACTAAACACTTGCATATGCATACAATCTCTGTGTTGATTACTGGTGATTCAGATACATGTTGGAGAAGGCAATGGCGACCCACTCTAGTACTCTTGCCTGGAAAATCCCATGGGTGGAGGAGCCTGGTAGGTTGCAATCCATGGGGTTGCTAAGAGTCAGACACGACTGAGTGACTTCGCTTTCACTCTTCACTTTCATGCATTGGAAAAGGACATGGCAACCCACTCCAGTATTCTTGCTTGGAGAATCCCAGGGACAGAGGAGCCTGGTGGGCTGCCGTCTGTGGGGTCGCACAGAGTCGGACACGACTGAAGCAACTTAGCAGCAGCAGCAGATACATGTAAATGATATATGCTCTGGGATCTCAAGGAATGTGAGTAAACTGACTATGTCTATCCAACAGCATAAGTTTTAGCTGGAGATATTTAGAGGGTGCTATGAGAACACAGAAGAGATGCATGGGTTTCAGACTGGAGAGCCATAAAAGTCTTCCTGGAGGTTATGGGGCCTCAGCTAAGTTTGTGAATGACATGAAGAGTTACCTGGTTGGGAGATATGGTGGGACATCCCAGAAGACTTGAAACAGTCTGAGATATTGAAGACATGTTAAGCTAATTAGTGTGGTTGCTACAGAAAAGGCATGCAATCAATTGTGGGAAACAGACCAGAGAAAATCTCAAATAGAAACTTTGATATACATCAAAATCACCTAGGGGATTTACTAGGGAAGTTTCTTGGCCAGGTCCTGGAAATATGATTCAGTGTAGCCAGTAATCTGCAGAGTTGCTACAGAAAAGGCATGCAATCAATTGTGGGAAACAGACCAGAGAAAATCTCAAATAGAAACTTTGATATACATCAAAATCACCTAGGGGATTTACTAGGGAAGTTTCTTGGCCAGGTCCTGGAAATATGATTCAGTGTAGCCAGTAATCTGCAGATTTAACACATTCTATTTATAAAGCAGTGTTCTGGACATTTCACTTCAGTTCAGTTGCTCAGTCGTGTCTGACTCTTTGTGACCCCATGGACTGCAGCACGCCAGGCTTTCCTGTCCACCGCCAACTCCTGGAGCTTACTCAAACTCATGGCCATCCAGTGGGTGATCCCATCCTACCATCTCATCCTCTGTCATCCCCTTCTCCCACCTTCAGTCTTTCCTAGCATCAGGTTCTTTTCCAGTGAGTCAGTTCTTCACATCCCGTGGCCAAAGTATTGGAGTGTCAGCTTCAGCATCAGCCCTTCGAATGAATATTCAGGACTGATTTCCTTTAGGACTGACTGGTTTGATCTCCTTTCAGTCCAAGGAACTCTCAAGAGTCTTCTCCAACACCACAGTTAAAAAGCATCAATTCTTCCACACTCAGCTTTCATTATCATCCAACTTTCACATCCAAACATGACTACTGGAAAAACTATGGCTTTGACTAGATGGACCTTTGTTGGCAAAGTAATGTCTCTGCTTTTTAACATGCCGTCTAGGTTGGTCAAGCTTCTCTTCCAAGGAGCAAGTGGCTTTTAATTTCATGGCTGCAGTCACCATCTGAAGTGATTTTGGAGCTCCTCAAAATAAAGTCTGTCACTGTTTCCACTGTTTCCCCATCTATTTGCCATGAAGTGATGGGATCAGATGCCATGATCTTGGTTTTTTGAACGTTGAATTTTAAGTCAAAATTTTCAGTCTCCTTTTTCACTTTCATTAAGAGGCTTTTTAGATCTTCTTCACTTTCTGCCATAAGGATGATGTCATCTGCATATCTGAGGTTATTGATATTTCTCCCATCAATCTTGATTCCAGCTTGTGCTTCATCCAGCTCAGTATTTCATATGATGTACTCTGAATATAAGTTAAATAAGCAGGATGACAATATTTAGCAGGGTGACAATATTGTCATTGTTCTGGACAATGAAGAGCAAATGCTGAGCAAAGACATTTGAAAGGAATCTTGAATGATATTGGGAGTGGTTGAAGGTCTTAAGTAGAAGACAGACAAAGTCCACTTGTTGAGAAGAAGTTGCCTGACTGGGGGCCTTTTAGAAGGCAGGTTCAGTAATACACTTACTACATTTAAACACACTGAGGATTGTATCATATTGTTTTCTTTTAACCTCCAAGAGTAATGTTTCTAAAATACATCATATCCTGAAGTTCTGACATATTGAAAAATGAAAATTTGGGGGCTTCCTCACTTACACTGCACATGCCAAGTTGCTTCATGTCCTGCTTTTCTGACCCATGGACTGTAGCCCACAAGGCTCCTTTTGTCCATGGGATTCGTCAGGTAAGAATACTGTAGTGGGTTGCCATGGCCTCCTGCAGGGGATCTTCCTGACCCAAGGATTTAGCCAGCATCTCTGAAGTCTCCTCCACTGGCAGGTGGGTTCTTTACCTCTAGTGCCATCTGGGAAGCCCTTGCTTACGTACTCTATCAGAGTTCCTGGAGTGTGACCAAGTGATCTACAGTTCAACAAGTATCTCAAGCAAGTTTTATATGCCACAACTAGCAAAGTACCTCCAGATCATCTCAGAGCAAACTGGATAGGTACCTTTCAGATCACCTCTTCAGGTTTCCATGGTAGATTCTATTCTGAATGCATTCCACCATCTCATACATAGAATTCAAAACATGCTACATCAGCCCTAAAGCAACACTTTCTCAGAACAGGGATTTTTTGGTATTTCCAAGAAGCACTTCCTATATCTCCACAGCAGTTAAAAACAAAAAAAGTCCTCATGCAAGCTTTTTAGGCTCACACTGAAGGAATTGTAGCTTCTAAAAGTCACATGGAAATAACCACGTATTAAGATGTTCTTTGAAAATAGAAAAAGCTGCCAATGCTTCTGTGAAGCTTAAGGAGCTTTTCCTTAAAAGAAATCAGGTAATTCGTTTTGAATTAAAGTTAAGCGCTTGGCTTAGTTCTCTTTCATTTTTCTTCTTGTAAATCTCTGACTAAATTAATTAAAGCTGCTGTTTAAAGCTGGCAGCCAACCTGACACAGGAGGCCATGCAGCAAGCTGCACATCGATGGTGAAATTAGAACAGAAGTTAGACTATTTTGCCCAAGAAAAGCCAGCCTGTTTTTCTTCTGCCCCCTCCTTCACCTCACAACACACAGGACTGGCTGCCAAGACCTTCCTTATTGGATGCATCATCCCTGAGTCCTGCAGCTAGCTTTGTTGTTGTTGTTGTTGTTATATAAAACTTATGACAAATGCGTGAGTAATCAAAAGGAAGCTTGGCCATTCTCCACTCATAAGCCTAACAGCATGAACAGTTGCAGCTAATCTCATCATCCAAAACCAGATAAAGGCATAGTCTTCAGGCCAGTGGCAGCAGAGAAGACTGCCTACATCAGAAGAGGAAGTGGTCCTGAGATGCCATTGACATCAGTTATGATGGCTAATTTGATGTGTCAACTTGACTGGACTAAGGGATGCCCAAGGCAGTGGTAAAACATTTTTTCTAAGTGTGTCTGGGAGGGTGTTTCAGAAAGAGTGTAGCAGATGGATCAGTAGATGACTAAAGAAGATCTGTCACTGTTTCACCAGGTGGGGGTGGGCATCACCCAATTCACTGAGCAACTGAATAGGATAAAAAGGAAGGGGAGAGGCAGATCTGCTATTTTCGGTTGCACTGGGACATCCCTCTTTTTCTGCCCTCAAATGTTGACTCTCCTTGTTCTCGGATTTAACAGATTTGGACTGGAACTTACACCATCAGCTCTCCTGGCCTAAGATCTCTGGACCTGAGCTGAGTTATACTACTTTTCCCCCTTTACTTACACATTAATTGGCAACCTACCATAGGATTGGCCCTGATCAGTCCGTGGTTAGCAATACAGGCATATTCCCCATCCCAGTAGGGACCTTGCATTCCAGTGAAGGAAACAGATCACACACAATTAGAACAATGAATGAACAAAAATAATTAAAGATTGTACACATGCTATCAAGCAGCAAAGCAGAACCATCTATTTTGTTCATATCTTCTCCTGTGGCAGAGGATAAGACAGGGAGCATTAGGTAGGGTGGAGTTGGTCAGGAACCGAGACATGTTGGTATGGAGAGATACTGGAGTTGCTCTGGAACTGAGACATGCAGCCTAAGAATGAGCCAAGAAACCTAGAGAAAGTGTTCCTGGCAGAAAGGTTCCTGAGATGGTACTCCAAGAATTCAAGAGGAAATTATTTGTCTCTTGAGACCACCAGCTCTATTCTTTGACATTCCTTTCAAAAAGAAATCACATTTTCTAAGAGTGCTAAGCAGAAATTTCACAAGGCTCTCTCAGGGAAACTCTGAAATGAAGAGGTTACTTTCAAAGTGACTTATTTATCCTCTTTTCTTGTAAGTTTAAGACACAAGTAGCTTGAATACATGAGGATCAAGGAACCTAACAAAAAAACGTCAGTGGAAAGGGACTCCGTTGGGGCACAGCTGTTCCGGGGTTATGATTAACCTTCATGCTAAGTTCGACATTCAGCATGATTCCTCCTAGAGTCAGCTACAAAAAAGGGGAACGTATCTGCAGTAATTAGGTAGACTCAGTTGTTTGAGTCCCTGAAATGTTTTTGACCTGAAGATTAAGGCAATTTAAAGCAAAATTTGTTTATGTATGGAGCTGAGGGTAGGGGTCCTCAATGCTAAATTGTGGCAACTTTGAAATACCAGCTGGGTCCTGGTGGAGACTGGGACAATCCTGGGCCACTCTGATCTGTGCCTGTCTTCACACTGCAAGATGATGTGATTTGACACCAATTAGCTGGCTTGCACACAAGTCTTTCCTCTTCGCAGTTAGAGGTAACCAGAGTAACATGCACCTCTTCAAACATGACACACAGAACAAAAGGCATTACTTTTATTGATGTTCATCAGGAATGACAAGCACTGAGGTATGGAGAGATGCTGGAGAGGCAGAAAATGTGATTGGCCACAAACAGCATTGGGGAGGGCAAAAGTCCTAATATTTGGACGAGGTCAAATAAGCAGACAAAATGTAAGTGTATTACTTCCCCAAAGCTTGAACTCAGACGGTAAACATCTGTAAACATCCTGGACATCTCAGGGGACTCATTGGTCCAGGAAGAGTAAGATCTTTCCCAGAAAACTCCCCAGCTGAACTTTCTCTTGTAGAAAAGACTGAAACGGTAGCTAACTTCCAGAGAACATTAAAGTTTGTAACTTTCTGATGTTTTTTCAAAACTGAGAGCATTTTCCCAGAAAAGCAAGAAACAAACCAAAACTCAAGGGTGACTCTGAAGGCCACAATCACAGTTTACAACTGTGTTTACTTATTTTTTAAAAATTACAATCCTCAGTGCATAAAAGGATGAACAAGTATCGTAACGAACACTATTTCATCACACCTCTCATTGCCAGACTGATCTAAAATGCTGTTGCTTAATGCTTTTTGCCAGTCTAGGAATTATTGGTAACTCCCATTTCCTATAAAACTCCCAAATCCTCAGCTTAGAATTTTATTCAATTCAGGCCTCCCTATGCAAACTTCTCCCTATGAAATCATGTTTTATAGTTCCACGGGTCTTCTTTTGTCTATGATCAAAGGAAATAAAGAGACAAAGACAATGAAAGATCCACAGGAAATATTTCAAGGTCCAATAGCCAAGTATAGAAAGATTATATACCATACAATTCTGTTTTTTTCCTAAAGTACATATTTATATACTCATTCAGTTAAAGGAATGGACAGAAAAATTACAAGGCCTAATAAAAAGAAAAGTTTCCTTTAGCTTTTTTTTCTTATACTGCAAAATTTGGGATCATTTTTTACAGTTAGAATATGTTGCATGTATTCATGGCATAAACATATATAGATGTATATCATTAACAAGAAACATTAAAGAATAGTAATGAATCTCAGCACAGGGACCACAGCCTTGTAACTATGAGCCATGCCATGTAGGGCCACGCAAGATGGACAGGTGATGGTGGAGAGTTCTGACAAAATGGTTCACTGAAAAAGGGAATGGCAAACCACTTCAGTATTCTTGTCTTGAGAACCCCATTAACAGAATTAAAAGGCAAAAAGATAGGACACTGAAAGATGAAATTCCCAGGTCAGTAGGTGCCCAATATTCTCCTGGAGATCAGTGGAGACATAATTCACTGACTCAATGGACATGAATTTGAGTAAACTCTGGGAGTTGGTGATGGACAGGGAGGCCTGGCATGCTTTGGGTCCATGGGAACACAAAGAATCAGACACAACTGAGTGACTGAACTGACTGATGGATGAATCTCACAGTTCCATAAGATTCTACCTGAAATCTCAGAGAACACAGAGGCAGGGAGGTAGAGAGGGAAGGAGAAGAGAAGTGTTTTATAGATCTAACCAAAAACAGTTTGTTGGTTTAAAATGATATAGATTAATCAATGACACATCTTCCTTATTTTCTTCAATATTTATAGGAGAATGCCAATCACTTCTTCCAATTAGGCTGAGAAATGACTTGTTTAACTAGAGTCAGATGGTAGCTGTGCCCAAATCCTAAATTCAAGCTCAAAATCTTAGCTTATAGGTTAGTATTTATGATCCATTGCCTGAATGAAGTACAAATCTGTCATCTCTCTCAGTCAGCATTTCCTGTGTCTTTTGGGACATAAATCTACAAGATGTCCAGTGAAGAAAGAATTCTTTGGTCAACCAGGTTTGGCAAATATTACATTATATTCCCTTCCATTGATTCAGAGTGCACAGCAGTGTACAAAAATATATGAGATTTTGTGAAGTAAAGAAAAACACCTTGACTTATTAACCTAGAATTTTCCCAGTCTATTTTGTAAGGAACCTTTTTAAGCCAAACCTGATGTTTTATACTCAGGACAGAAATGCTTCTCCAGTTATTCCTAAATATGCTCCTAGTTTACACACCCAAAACTTCTTACCTGCTGTGTTGCCCACTCACCTACTATTCTATAAAGCTACAGACCTGAAGAATCCCATGGACTGTATAGTCCATGGGGTTGCAAAGAGCTGGACATGACTGAGCAACTTTCACAGTCACTGAACTGAAATCTGTCTTGATATCATCACCATATATGCATGCACTTTGAATCATGTTGTTTTGGTTAGCAAAAATTATTGTGAAAATTGTGAAAAAGTTTGCTTATGTTAAAAATAAACTCCTAGGAGACGGATGGGATCCCCAACTCAATGGACATGAGCTTGAACAAACTCTGGGAGATGGTGAAGGAGAGGGAAGCCTGGCATGCTGTAGTCAATGGGGTCACAAAGAGTCAGACACAATTTAGTGACTGACAAACAGTAACTTTTAGCTACTGTTATGAATAGCCACAATGTTGAATTTCTTTTATACCTTATCCAACATATCCTCAAAACAATCCTGTGAGGTTAGTGCTGTTATTCACAATTAGTAATGAGGAAAAGAGCCTGAAGAAGTTTGTATAGTTTGGCCCAAGAGAACACAGCAAAGAAATTTTAGAGGTTTAGTTTCAAATCCAAGCAGCTTGACTCCTGGGCTCATGTTTGCAAACACTTCATGAACTCAGTGCCTAAAACAATCCACAATGGATACTTCTTTGTAATCCTCTACCAGAAACTTGACTCCTAAATGCTTTTAATGCTTGGTTCACTGTGTGCTATGCTAAGCCACTTCAGCCGTGTCCTACCCTTTATGACCCTGTGGACTGTAACCCGCCAGGCTCCTCTCTCCAGCAAGAAAACTGGAGTGGGTTGCTGTGCCCTTCCCCAGGGGATCCTCCCAACCCAGGGATGAAACTCACAACTCTTAAGTTTCCTGCATTGGCAGGCAGGTTCTTTACCACTAGCCAGTTGGGAAACCCACTTTGTTGTCTATATTTTATGAAATGGGTTTGTTTTTCTCTTCCCATTGTTGCACAAACAGCTCCAGCCCAAAGGCTGGCTTACCAGATGTGCAGAAGGCATGTGTGTGGTAGACCAACCTATAAGTGGCTCCATCTGACATTTTTACTTATTTTCCTTTTGCCTCATTTTGCTTCATTTTGTGTCTCATCAGTTTTAATTTACTTTTTATTGTTATTCTGTGCATATGTTACACAAATATAAGGTGGCAAGGTAACAACATATTACAGTTCTGGCACTTCTTGTACATTCTCTATCTGCAGCAGACCTTTTTCTAATCCAGCTGCATCATCATAAAATATCATTATGAAAATGAGCCAGAATTGAGTTACAGTCATAAACATACCTTCTTTGCTAGAGAGCTCTAACCCTAGCTGGCAATTAGCATGCAGTGCATTGCAGGGGAGATTTGCCAGGAGCCCAGTTTGTCATCAACAGATAAGTAAAAAATAGTTAATGTGAACTGCATTTCCAAAGTTCATTACACTTAGCACAGTTCAGGCTGGACCCTGAGACTGAGATCTAGAGACTGCAATGACAGTAATGTGATGACCACTTTTCATTTATGAGACCATCTCTCTCCAGAGAACACTTTGTAGTTGTCCTATTTACTCCTCCTTGTTAAACTTGCTTGGTTGTTCAGGTGTATTATGAGGGTGTGGAAACCTGAGCAACCATTACTAGCAACTCCCCAGAGTACACAGCTCAAACTGCATTAAGAGACCTGATTCAAACCAAGCTTGTACAAATGCCTCTTGCCCTGTGTGGGAAAGTCATCTATTTCAAAGATGGCTGATCCTGTGAGGTACTGATCTGATTCATCTGCATGGCTGTATCTTAGCAACTGCATGGCCCATCAGTTTCAGTTATGGGGATAATGGAACCTAAGCTTAGACTTTGGGTTCAATTATGTAACCAGTTGTTTAGAAATAATAGCAAAATCCATTTTTTAAAGACTTAAAACAATAAAGCTATGCTATAGAAAATTTTGAAAATATGGATATACAAAAAAGAAGATACATAGCAACAAAATTGTTCACTGGGCCAGGGGACTGTGCTTGGATTTACACACACACATACATGCTATATATATACAAACGTACATGTATTCACGTATGTATGTATGTGTGGCTTCACAGGTAAAGCCCAGGAGGTAGGATTCTAAACTTCCGTTCAACAATCTAGTAGACTGTATTGCTATTCACCATGATCTAGCCCTTCTTTCTGTAGAAGATTTTACTTTCTTGCCACTTTGAAGTCAGACTTGACTGTGTCACTTGCCTCGGCCAATGAAATATAAGGAGACAGATGTGAGACACTCCTGTGTGAAATGGGAAGGGCCAGTGCGCGATTTGCCACGATCTCTTTCTTCTCTCTCCCAGGCCTCCTCTCTCCTGTCCGCCTCTGCTTCAAAGCGATGGTGATGACAGTGCAGTAGCCGAACCCCAACTGACTTTGTGTCATGAGAGAAAGAAATGAGCCTTTGTTGTTTAAAACCACAGAGGTCTGGGTGTTACTTGTTATCACAGCATAATCTAGCCTGTCCTGATTGTCACACTGTCTTAACACAAACCAGTTGCAATAAACTTCAAATGGCTATGCCAAAGCTAACAGAGCTATCATTTCTTAAGAGCAGAGTAAGGAGCCACAACTACCCAGAAAATGATGTTCAATCACCTTTTTTTAGATGATTCTCTTAGAAGACTGCGGGCTAATGTAGGAGTGTGGCCTTTGCTTCACCTGCAACATACATTCAGGAAAGGTGAATGCTATTCTTTCTCATTAATACAGTAATAATCTGTCATCCATCAGTAAGTGGTATCCAAAAAAATTCCACATCAGATGTGGCATTGAATTCTTGCAAGAATAACTGAGATTCTCAGGCCTCCATCTATCTTCTACCTTTTCCCTCCTCTCCTCCATGATAAGAGAATATTTGGCCTTTCCTGTTTAAGAATGGGTGGGGCAGAAGTTAAGACCTACTTGCCAATTATATCTGATACTGTGTTAGCATGAAGTTTGTGTGATTTCTTGTCACTGAGATAGAAACACTCAAGTTCATTCCAGGTTAGGTTTCTTATTTTTCCATGTTTCTCATTTCCTACTCTTTTACATAAACTTAAAACAAAACTTTAAAAAGTTTTGTTTGGCTGCGCTGGCAGCTCAGCAGTAAAGAATCCACCTGCCAATGCAGGAGATGTGTATTCAGTCCCTGGGTGGGGAAGATTCCCTGGAGAAGGAAATGGCAACCCACTCTAATATTCCTGTCTGGGAAATCCCACGGGCAGAGCTTGGCAGGTTATAGTCTATGGGGTCACAAAGAATCAGATACGACTAAGCAACAACAGTTTTGTTACTGGGTTCTGTGTTTTGAGAAAATTTATTTGAGACTCTTTGAGTTTTCACATAATGAAACTTCTTAAGTGGAATTTAAAGTTGGATAGTCTTATAGTATATTTGATAACTAATATAATAAAATCTGGCTATAATCTATACCAAGTAGTTATATGAATAAAAGTAACCCCACATAGACTAATTATGTCAATCATCACCTGAAGTCACTTTAAAATGGAAGCTGTACTGGAAGAATAATATTGATCATATAATAATATCATCTATTACGACACTGTGTGCTTACTGATAACCCATTAAATCTGATACCATTAACTACTGGTGAATGAGACCAGTTGATGTTTTAAGAACTAAAAGTCTAACAGCTAACACAAGCTTTGAATGCATATCTGCATGACCTAAACCTGTTATCTTGTCTTACCTTGGCCTTTCAGATATCCAGAGAAAATACAAATAACTTACAAATAACAGAGATGTCATTTCTATGATTTCAGAAAGCTTGTGGTGTCTCTAGGCATAAGACTCACTAACAAACACTTCATGAGATGGAAGGGAAGGGAGAAAATGTTTCACTTCATTCATTTAATCTATCAGTCAATTAGGAAGTCATTAATTCTAAAAATATTTATTGAGGCCCTATTCTATGCCAGAGTTCCTGCTTGGCATCGCAGATAAAATGGTCATCGACGATAGAAATCCCTGACTTTATAGAACTCAAGCTACAAAAATAGAAGCTACAAGTAAATAAATAAATGGATACCAGAAAATGAAGTATGTACTATTCATGATAAGTATGGGAAAGAGAATAAACCCTGTGGTACCTGGGAATATCACAGCAAAGTAGATGGATGGGGATGGATGGAGGCATATTTCAGAGGATAATGGGAAAAATCTCTCTGAAGAAATGACATTGAATAGAGTTGAAAGATGAATAGCTAGCCATGAAGAACCAGGGGAAACAAAACCTGCAGAGGAAACAGCGAAGTTCTGAAGTGGGGGACAGCTTGGAATGAGAGTGAGTGGGGGGTGGCAGAAGATGGAGCCTCAGATGAGTCTAAAAGGCCACCAGGACCCCATCAGGTGGGAACTTGCAAGCTGGTGACATGAAGTGCGATTGTCATTCAAAGGTCCATGGGAAGACACTGATGTTTTAATTGAATGTTAGAGGAACGTTTCTCAAGTTGGGAGGACAGCACCCAGCAGTATTGAAAGAGCATTCAAAAGTGACGTAGTGCTGCTGTGAACATTTGGGTGCATGTATCCTTTTAAATTATGGTTTTCTCTGGGTATATGCCCAGTAGTTAGATTGATGGGCCACATGGCAGTTCTATTTTTAGTTTTCTTAAGGATGGACCTAGAGAGCTTCCTTAAGGCTGGACCTACTGGAGCTAGAGAGCTTTCTTAAGGATGGACCTAGAGAGTGTTTTACAAAGTGAAGTCAGTCAGAAAGAGAAAAACAAATATCGTATATTAACATATGCATGTGGAAATTAGAAAAATGGTATAGATCTTATTTGTAAAGCAGAAATAGAGACTCAAGCATAGAAAACAAATGGAGAGAAATCAAGGGGGAAAGGGGAGGTGGAAGGAATAGGGAGGTTGGGATTGATACATATACATTGTTGATAAATGTATAAAAATAGATAACTAATGAGAACCTACTGTATAGCAAAGGGTACATTGTGGTGACCTGAAAGGGAAGGAAGCCCAGAAGGGAGCAGACATATGTATATATATGGCTGATTCATTATGCTGTGAAGTAGAAACTAATAAAACATGGCAAAGCAACTATGTTCCACTAAAAGTTAATTTTAAGAAAGTGATACAGGCTGGGCAAACTAGTTATAGCCAATGGATTCAAGTAGGTGATATATTCCTATGTCCAGGACATAGCATAGGATTTTGAAGATACGCCTTTCCCTCTTTTCCCATATCTTCTAACGAAGCAAATATCCTCAAGTCATTTGCTACATGTCCCACAATTAAAGCATCTTCAAAGTAATCCCAAATATTCCAAAATGCTGTATTTGGATTCCTTTGCCATTCTAGGGGCAAATAATTTGAGCTCCAGGATTTGTATGCATCTGGCCTATATCCAGAATCATTTTTTACAAAATAAAACTGTTAAATATGAAACAGTTGTACAGAAAAAAAAACTTTATATAGATTCATCCCCCTTAGCATAACTATTTACATTTTTCTATATACACATAAAACTTCATATCATTGCAATCAGTGTTTACATACAGTGTTTGGCACTTTTATTTATATCTTTTGTAGGCATTTTCATGCTTCTATAATTTTGGTATTTGTCATTTTTATTGGTGTATACCACTAACAGTTTCATGTATCATAGTTTAATTAATTCTTAAGAGATAGATATATTATCCATACATTTTCCTACTCCAAATTGGTTCCTAGACCTTTTTCAATATATTTCATGGTCCTTCCATGTTTCTGGAGCACCTATGACCTTTTGAAATAAAAATGAAAATTAAAGAAAAATGATTTTTCTGAAATGAACATATATTTCTGACATTCAAAGAGGTTTTTCCCCTCAATTCTTTTATATGTATATTTTTTACGAACTGCCATCTAACTTACTCCATTAGCTTTTAGACTTTATTCCTATAAACCTCTGCTAGGTCTTTGCCCTTCTCATCAATTTTAGCCCTTTCTTTGGTTCCATTTTCATTAGACAGAAGGCATGGAATAGCCAATTGTATTTCTTCATGCTTTTGTAGTTTGAATTTCTTCCTTTAGGATCAGAGGCTTGCTTAGACTTCTTCCTTATGAAAAATGGACATTTTTCCCCAAAAGGATTAGGGTGGCATGTACTTTAACAACTGTGAAAAATATAGAAAAATTTAAAACAGAAACATATAGGAATTTCTACTGATTAACTATGCTAGACTGAATTTGTTGGTATGGATTCATCCTTTTCTCTATACAATAGGTTTACCTAGCTGTGGTCACACTGCTTTCGTAATTTTATACCACTCTCTCACTCATCACAATCTTATAAGCATTTTTTATACTATGATGCTTTTTCATAGCTAATATTTTAATGGCTGCATAAACTTCCTTTGATTGGTGATGTTGCTTTTATTTAGTCTCTAAGTCATATTCAGCTCCTTGCTACCCCATGGATTGCAGCATGCCAAGCTTCCCTGTCCCTCACTATATCCTGGAGTTTGCTCAGACTCATATCTCTTGAGTTGGTTGATGCTATTCAACCATGTCCTTCTCTGTTGTCCCCTTCTCCTCCTGTTTACAATCTTTCCCAGCATCCAGGTCTGTTCCACTGAGTCAGCTCTTTGCATCAGGTGGGCAAAGTATTGGAGCTTCAGCATCAGGCCTTCCAATGAATATTCAGGACTGATTTCCTTTAGGATTGACTGGTTTGACCTCCTTGCAGTCCAAGGAATTCTCCAGAATCTTCTCCAGCACAATTCAAAAGTATCAATTTTTCGGTGTTCAGCCTTTTTTATGGTTCAACTCTCACATCCATACCTGACTACTAGTGATACTGTCATTGGTGAGCCTGCCATTTTGTTAACGTTTTCTCCATTTTCTAAATCTGCAGAGCTTTCTTGCTGGAATTCAGTGGGTTACCAAGAAGTTGAGAACATCCTTAAACAGCCTAAGAGCAGTGTCTCATTTGTTTTACCAATTAATGCCATTTTTCAGGTATTTGCTTTTTGTATTTTAGACTGTATTTTCACCTCGCCCCAGCTTTTCCTTTTCTCTCCTGCCCTTTCTGCCTTTCAACATAGCTTGGAATTCCCGAAGACAGGCATTTGACTTTATTTTCCCCCTGTTACAAAGCACCTTCTAATCTGTCAGCAAAGCTCATTCCTTCCATCGCTTACCCTGTGAGCTGAAGCCCAGGGAGGAATTGGTGATTGTCAGACACATCATAAGTGACATAAAGATGAGTACAGAGGGTATCAATTCAGAGAGAGGGAGAGAGGGAGAGAGACAGGGCAGGAGCAACTCCTCTGTGAAAGAGGGCAAGAGTGATGATAAAGCGAAATGGAAGGGTGGCTTTGGTCTCTAGAAGAAACATTCTGCTGTGAGAAATGCCAAGGAATGAAATTGACCTCCGTGATGGATCATTATGCATTGATAAGTGAGACCTGGAAAATGGCATCAGTTAAACACCACTATCCATTCAGTGCATTAATGAGACAGCTTTCAGAACTCACTCGTATAAAGAGGGCTATCAATACTGGAGAAATCCAGAGGTTTGGTGGCAGATTAGAGCAGGATGAATATTTGCTGTGTGCATGGGGATTTTTCATTCCGTTTCTCATTTTCCTGCATACCACAGTCAGAACTCGACTGTGCTCAGACGCCTGAGAAATCCAGCCTCATTTTTGCAATATTGTATGATAATTTCATAGTACTGAATGTGGAAAACACCAGTGGGTCTTCCATTCTGGTCAGTTTTCAAAGCTATCTGAGCGTTCTGAAAATACAAGCTCCACAAAGCCTTGGAGTCAGAAACTTTTATTTCTCAAACAGATTGTCCAAAGATCACACTATATCTGATGGGGAGATTTGTTGTTGTTGTTACTGTATTATATTAATAAATAACAGACATTCATTTATTATTTATGTATTTAATATTTATTTATATATTGCCTACTACATATTCCATAAAACATTTGAGACCAGTATTAGACTATTTTAGAAAAGCTTATATGATTTTTAAAAACTGAGCTTATCATTAGAGAAATTTTATGCACTGTGATGAGATGGCTTTTATTGGTAATAACCAGAGTATTCTCTCTACTGACTTAAAATATATCCTGTTATAGGTGCTATAACTAACATCAGTGTAAAGGACTCTGTGAATGTGGCTGGACAATTATGTAACAAATGACAATTGAGAAATAAGAGAAGCTTGAAGACTTCTAATTGCACATATGAATTATCTTTGTGCCTCCAGGGCACTCCATAAAAATATAAGAGAATAAATAAAAATAAATTGTAAACACATAAAAGGAGCAGCAAGGAGAAGGGATTTTGAGAAGATTTTGTAATGAGGCAAGTGGATGAAGGAATCAGTTTTGCTAAGAAACCTGAGTGCTTTAGCAGAGGAAGGCCTGTAGGGTAAGAGCCAATTAGAACTCACAACTCAGCATCAATCACAGCAGTGCTGGAAGAGACGAAAGGGGGAGATGTTGGCAGGAGTCAGCACCCTGATCTATGACCTATTCTACCCAGTCAAGCAACTACATTCTCATCACCCCAGCAAGTGCCTCATTTTAATTCCATAAAGGAATATAAGCCAGAGAAGTTCCATGACAGGGGCAGGAGGCACAGTATGTAGTGGGAAGAATAAGAAGGTTGAATTGAAGTGACCCTAACCACCACCCACAACTAATTTTTCCCAAGAATGCTGACACTGACTCCCCTAGCTAACAACCAGCTATCCACACCAAACCCTCCACCTGGACTTGGCTAAAGATAAAGCTGTTGTTTTCTCTTCTCAAGAAAGGAATACATAAAATACAGATTCAAAATACAGACACTGAAATCCCCACAGTGCAGTTTCTAAGACTAAACAATCGCTGAATGATGTCCACTCCAGGTCTAATCAGCTCTTCAGTGGCTGTTCTCTAATATAAATTCTAAAGCACTAAGGGTAAAAATAAGTTCCTAAAATATCCTAGCCGGCAAACAAACAAGATTACCCACAAAGGAACAGGAAAGCTTCTTTCCCATTTTAAGGTTTCAAGTCTTCTCTACTCGACCTAAGAAGCATTCCTTAACCACTATTGTTCACGATTTTCTATCTTTCTGAAACTTAGCGTGATATAAGATTTTTCGGTAGCAACATTAGAAGCTGAATGAAAATGAAGCAATGTCTTCAAAACTCTAAGCGAAAGTGTATTTCTGACATAAGATGCCATACCTGGCCAAAGTATCAATCAAGTATGAAGGAAGCAAATTACATTTTCAGAAATACAAAGTCTCATGATTTCCTAAAAATGGTAGATATTTTTATGTGTAGAAGGTTAATATATTTAGATGGGGGACTAAAACAAGGAGAATTTTTTGTTGGTTACACTATTCCTGTGCATTTATGTATGTTTTTATAGTTTCATCATTAAATCCATAAGCGTTATAGTGGAGGTAGATGCTACAGAACTTGTTGACGGCTTAGCTGAATGGCTCATGAAAGAAAAGGATAAACCAGTCCCTTATTTTGAGGATGGAAGTGGAGCTGTTTGAAGAACCAAACTTAAGGAAAAAGAATTTAAGCAATCGATCCGGTTGTGCTTTTTCCAAAGATTCTTTCCCATTTTAAGGCTTCAGGTCTTTTCCACTTGATCTAAGAAGCATTCCTGAATCACTACTGTCCACAATTCTCAGTCCTTCTGGAAACAATAAGCCTTCTCTGCTCTACGTCTGCCTTTGGCGAGTGACATTTTCTCTCCCATTTGCTGAGTTATACCCATAGTGTAGTAGGTTTTACACACACACACAAACACCCACATACCCACACACCCACACGGGCCCAGTGATGATTCTCTATTCTCTGCCAGGCATGGAATTAGGCATGGAATTAGACACATGATCTGTTCTATTTCATTGGATTGGCCAGAAAGTTCATTCTGGTTTCTCCATACCATTTTATGGAAAAACCCAAACAAACAAACTTTCCAGCCAACCCAATTCGTTGCTACCATGGAGATACCAGGAACTATGACTGAGGGAGCTTACCTATCTTAACACACTATTGAGAAAACAAAAACAACAACAACAAACCAGCCCTTAACATACAGGAACCGCCTGAGACAGCTAGACATTTGTGTCCATGGGAGCCTGCTGGATATCCAGCTCATAGTTAGGCCAGGTTAGTGACCTGTTGTATATAAACAATCTTACAAAACACCAACATCAGAAAAATAACTCTGAAACCAATACAAAATGAGACAAAACAAGGTCACTTTACAATTTTGTATATGCCAACAAGATAAGTCTGCCTCATAACCCACAAAATACCAAACACCCCTCCTCCACCCCAGCCTTGTATGAGTGAAACTGCTTCTTTACCAATTACAACTTAAACCTCACTCCAGTGTACTTTCCCTAAAGATTAAATATTTTTCTACAACTTATTTTGCATTTTTTTTCTTGTAGTGTAAGCATCAATTAAGTTATTAGAAACTGAAAACATACTCTATGCTTTCAAAGTTGTCTTCTGGTATATTTGGAGAAAGGAATTGCAACTCACTCCAGTATTCTTGCCTGGAGAATTCCATGGACAGCAGGCTATAGCCCATGTGGTCACAAACAGTCGAACACAACTGACTGACTAACACTTTCACTTTCTTGTTTCTGATGTATTCAGTTCAGTTCAGTCGCTCAGTCATGTCCGACTCTTTGCGACCCCATGAATCGCAGCACGCCAGGCCTCCCTGCCCACCACCATCTCTCAGAGTTCACTCAGACTCACGTCCATCGAGTCCGTGATGCAATCCAGCCATCTCATCCTTGGTCGTCCCCTTTTCCTCCTGCCCCCAATCCCTCCCAGCATCAGAGTCTTTTCCAATGAGTCACCTCTTCACATGTATTAGTTAATGTGAATAAAAACAATATAGGGACTTATTTTTAACTTCAGGGTTTTCTTACCATGAGAGGCATAGCTGGAGTTTTGTCAACCACTGAAATGTCTAGAGTCATGATGCCTGTAATAGATTTATTTAAAATATATCACTTTATCCTCCTGCCCCCAATCCCTCCCAGCATCAGAGTCTTTTCCAATGAGTCACCTCTTCACATGTATTAGTTAATGTGAATAAAAACAATATAGGGACTTATTTTTAACTTCAGGGTTTTCTTACCATGAGAGGCATAGCTGGAGTTTTGTCAACCACTGAAATGTCTAGAGTCATGATGCCTGTAATAGATTTATTTAAAATATATCACTTTTGGAAAAAAAAAATAGGAAAATATATCTAGCCTGATGAGATACTACAATCTTTTCTAAAGATGAAACTCCCAGTAAGATTTTTCACAGGTCTTACCAGTAGGTGGAATATTTTCACACAAGTCCTCCCACTAAAGTATCACTTGTTTCTAAATAAATGTATCAATTACACATTGGAAAGAAAGTCTCCATCTATCATTCTTCCCAGATTTGGGAAGGAAGATGCAAAAGTCAGCAAGATCTATCCTTGGCAGCCATGATTAGGAACATATTGCAACAATCAAAGTTGACATTGCTAACAATTTATGCGGCTCAACCTTAATTCTGATGCACTGACAAGTGAAAAGCTGGCAGAAATACTGCACCCAGATTATCTAATGTTTCAAGTGCTCTGTGATGTTTTCTTCCAAAATCCTTCAACTCAGTCCACACCCTAGCTCTGTCTTGTAACAGGTATCTTTCATAGGCTTTCAATCTTGTTTTGTTATTATCATGCGAGAACAAGTTTCAACTCAAAAAGATTTAAATTGATCTATATGTCTTTCTGTTAGTACACATACATGTTTACATTTTTTATGTCAAAAATATCTCTAGTAAAATCTCAGTGATGGATTTTTAAAAAAATAATTGATTTATGCAGTATCTTGGTTGAAATGGTGCTTTTGATTAACGTATGAAAAAAAAAAGGTCCCAACAAAATTAATCCACAGCAGTCATTCTCAAACTTTTCCATCTATTACAATATACTTGTTCATTTTAGAAGTTTGGGGAGATGAGGCTGCATCTCATTCCAGTGAAACCTCTGAGAGTGAAAACCTGTCATCTGTATTTCCAAAGCCCACTCCCAAGATGGTTCAATGTGAAGCCAAGTTTGGGATCACTGGTCCAGATGGGTAACTTGTGTGGAATGAAGAGCACAGGTACTAGCTGGAGGCTTGTCAGGAATGCAGAGTGCTGGCGCCCTTCCTACACGTGCTAGTTCAAAATCTGATCTAGACCGGGGCTTCCCAAGCTTCAATGTACCTTCCAAGAACTTTGGAGTTCTTGAAATGCAGATTTGAATTCAGTTGTTCAGTCAGAGAGCCTGAGATGCTATACTCTCAAAGAACATCCATGGTTCTGGTTCAAGATTAGTTTTTGAGAAGGATATAGCTGGTACAGCGTGAGCCACATTCCTGGGTACACGGTCATCACAGCCTCCAACATAACAGCGATAATAATAGCTACATCTTTTTCAGTTCAGTTCATTTCAGTGCAGTCTCTCAGTCGTGTCCGACTCTTTGCGACTCCATGGATCACAGCACACCAGGCCTCCCTGTCCATCACCAGCTCCCAGAGTCTACCCAAACTCATGTCCATTAAGTCAGTGATGCCATCCAACCATCTCATCCTCTGTTGTCCCCTTCTCCTCCTGCCTTCAATCTTTCCCAGCATCAGAGTCTTTTCAAATGAGTCAGCTCTTCACACCAGGTGGCCAAATTATTGGAGATTCAGCTTCAATATTAGTCCTTCCAATGAACACTCAGGACTGATCTCCTTTAGGATGGACTGATTGGATCTCCTCACTGTCGAAGGGACTCTCAAGAGTCTTCTCCAACGCCACACTTCAAAAGCATCATTTTTTCAGCACTCAGCTTTCTTTATAGTCTGATTCTCACATCCATACATGACCACCGGAAAAACCACAGCCTTGACTAGATGGACCTTTGTTGGCAAAGTAATGTCTCTGTTTTTTAATATGCTGTCTAGGTTGGTCATTACTTTTCTTCCAAGGAATAAGCATCTTTTAATTTCATGGCTGCAATCACCATCTGCGGTTATTTTGGAGCCCCCCAAAAAATAAAGTCAGCCACTGTTTCCACTGTTTCCCCATCTACTTCCCATGAAGTGATGGGACCAGATGCCATGATCTTAGTTTTCTGAATGTTGAGCTTTAAGCCAACTCTTTCACTCTCCTCTTTCACTTTCATCAAGAGGTTCTTTAGTTCTTCACTTTCTGCCATAAGGGTGGTGTCATCTGCATATCTGAGGTTATTGATATTTCTCCCGACAATCTTGATTCCAGCTTGTGCTTCATCCAGCCCAGAGTTTCTCATGATGTACTCTGCATATAAGTTAAATAAGAAGGGTGACAACATACAGCCTTGACACACTCCTTTTCCTATTTGGAACCAGTCTGTTGTTCCATGTCCAGTTCTAACTGTTGCTTCCTGACCTGCATACAGATTTCTCAAGCGGCAGGTCAGATGGTCTGGAATTTCCATCTCTTTCAGAATTTTCCAGTTTATCGTTATCCACACAGTCAAAGGCTTTGTCATAGTCAATAAAGCAGAAATGGGTGTTTTTCTGAACTCTCTTGCTTTTTTTATATAGGCAGCCACTACATACCAGATGGGCTTCCCTGGTGGCTCAGATAGTACAGCGTCTGCCCACAATGCGGGAGACCTGTGTTTGAACCCTGAGTCGGGAAAAACCCATGGAGAAGGAAATGGCAATCCACTCCAGTACTCTTGCCTAGAAAATTCCATGGACAGAGGAGCCTTGTAAACTACAGGGTCCCAAAGAGTTGGGAACGACTGAGCGACGTCCCTTCACTTCACATACCAGACAACAGGCTAAGAGTTTCTCTGTTACAAGCTCTATGAGGAAGAACTATGATACTTCACATTTAAAAAATAAATTAACTTTCAGAGAGGTAGAATGTGGCTTAAAACTTCTCAGCTTCCCCTATATCAAAAGCTCTCAGAGGTCAGAGTCATTATGAATCACCCAATGTGTTCATTAGGTACATAAACTGTAAAGCATTCTGCTTCAGCCTAGACAGCATATTAAAAAGCAGAGACATGGTTGAGGTGAGGGGACTCAATAATCTGTCATCATCCCGAAGGATGGTCTGAGTCCCTTCTTAAGCTCCAAATGATGGCATCCCAACAAGATGATAGGACTACAAAGTGATGCTTAATGAACATGCCAAAAGAACCCAAAAGGATTTCCACCTAGCAACTCTTTATAAGCGTTGGTAAATATTCATTTAGCTGTATGTACTTAAAATTGCAAGGCATACTGTTGAAATGAATTTTTCAAGAGATGGGCTTCTTAGATTTCTAATAAATAAGAGGATACCATCACTCTGCTTACCCCTCCAGGACATTCAAAATAAGTGGAATACACAGCACGTCTCTGAAAGCCACTTTAAGAGGAGACAGATATAAACTCATAAAGTAGTTGAGCAATAGCACAAGGTGGCATATGGTAGATGCCAAATGAGCGAGAGAGGCAGTATTCATAATGATAGTAGCGACCACTCTCTGAATAACTATTACATGGCAGATGTTTTATATAAATTGCCTCATTTGATCGCTACAATCCAAATAAGGTTATAATTACTATTCCTATTTTACAGATAAGGAAAAGGAAACTCAATGAATTATGTGACTTTCCCAAGGACTCACCGATATTAAAGGCCAAACTGGGATTCCAACCCTAGGTCTGTGTGACCCCCAGATGCTATTCTACTTCTAGACTACCTTATTACCTCTCCTACACCACCCTACCTCCTCTGTATTCTTAGAGGTCAGTGAAAGGAAACATGTAGCTACAGAGAAAATTTTGTGGGGAGATTTTTACATGAGCTGTTTTCATAAAGATTGTTGGAATTTTGATAAACAGAGAAGAGCAGGAAGAGAACCTGAATCAGGAAAAGATCAGGAGCAGTATCAGGAAATGAAGGATGTTCAAATTTGGTAAGAATGTCTTGTCTGGGGAGGAATTGTGGGTCAGCGTTCACAAACAAAGAACATTATGAAAGACCTTTAAGATCCTCTCAGAGATATTGGTTTAAGGACAGTGTGGTCCTACAGAAATTTTAGGAGAGGGAGAGAAATGATGACCCTAGAGCTTGATGAATAAGACCCCAGTGTGATGAATAGTTTGTAGGCTAAAAATGAATGAATCTGTGAAGGACTCTAAGAAGCCACATCGAAGTTTTGTAGAAATATTACAACTAGCAAATTTGGGGGCAGAGCAGCTTACAAAAACTGAAAACACAAAGCAGTGATGACTTGGCAGCTCAGAATTGTAGACTTCTAAGGGGTCAGACTTTACTTTGGGGGCTCCAAAATCACTGCAGATGGTGACTGCAGCCATGAAATTAAAAGACGCTTACTCCTTGGAAGGGAAAGAAAGTTATAACCAACCTAGATAGCATATTAAAAAGCAGAGATGTTACTTTGCCAACAAAGGTCCATCTAGTCAAGCCTGTGGTTTTTCCAGTGGTCATGTGTGGATGTGAGAGTTGGACTGTGAAGAAAGCTGAGTGCCGAAGAATGGATGCTTTTGAACTGTGGTGTTGGAGAAGACTCTTGAGAGTCCCTTGGACTACAAGGAGATCCAACCAGTGCATCCTAAAGGAGATCAGTCCTGGGTGTTCATTGGAAGGACTGATGCTGAAGCTGAAACTCCAATACTTTGGCCACCTCATGAGAAGAGTTGACTCATTGGAAGAGAGTCTGACACTGGGACGGATTGAGGGCAGGAGGAGAAGGGGACGACAGAGGATGAGATGGCTGAATGGCATCACTGACTTGATGCACGTGAGTTTGGTTAAACTCTGGGAGTTGGTGATGGAGAGGGAGGACTGGTGAACTGCAATTCATGGGGTTGCAAGGAGTCGGACACGACCTAGCGACTGAACTGAACTGGACTGAAGGGGTTTGGAATTTTCTCCAGCAAGTGAAAAGCCATTATGAAGATCATTTTAGGAAAGAAGGAAAAAAGAAATATTAGAAAACAATGAGATTTTGGTTTTTTTTTTTTTGCTAAAGATAATTTTATTTATTTATTTATTTTTGTATTTATTTATTTTTTTACACGAAGGAAATGTGAAAGAAAGTATAAAAAATTAGGAATCAAGACTCTACAGAAGATCAAAAAATAAAGAATGACTGGAATATTGGCAGTTTGAAAGAATTCAGAATGACTAGAAGATAGTAACACTTTGAGGATTGTGAATTGCTCATCTATTTACTTGTACTTAAAATCTGGACATTGAATTTACAGTGTAAAGGAAACAATACCAAGTAGAATGTATTTTCCTTTCAAAAAAATCCATGGTGATAATAATGATAGCTTATGTTTATATACTCTGCTTTTACTTATAGGTTTTATTGTCTTATTTAAAAGACTCTTACATAGATTACCTCATTGAAATCTCACTTATCCATGAAGGGATTAGGGTAGAAATTATCACCCACACTTTCTATGTTGGGAAAGTGAGGCAGAGAGAGCTTCAGTCATGTACTTGAGGCCACTTGGAGTATAAAGGGCCAAGCCAGAACTGGTCCCCTTGCTGTGTTTCAAGTCCAAGATCAGTCTCCTACAACAAAGACAGCAACTCTTANGGATTAGGGCAGAAATTATCACCCACACTTTCTATGTTGGGAAAGTGAGGCAGAGAGAGCTTCAGTCATGTACTTGAGGCCACTTGGAGTATAAAGGGCCAAGCCAGAACTGGTCCCCTTGCTGTGTTTCAAGTCCAAGATCAGTCTCCTACAACAAAGACAGCAACTCTTAGCCAGAAGAAAGCTGAGATGGGTGGGGGATGAGCGCACAGCTTTCTGTAGCAACGTGTCACTCCTTCATTTAGTCCGTAAAGGAGAAGAAAAATTCAATAAAAGTAGGTAATGACTTTGCATTTTAATTGTCATTAGGCTTAAATTACAGAGGTACTTATCGGTTTCCAGGAAAGTGAGAGAGCAAGAGGAATGAAAGTTGGTTAAAGGTGAGGGTTTCCTCTCTCTTTTTCGAAGGGCAAATTTTCTGTGTCTAACTGTAGAACACTTTGCATGAATCACTGATGCCTTGATTACTGAGTTCTAAAGCTATTCATCTGCCTGATCAGAAGAAGCCCACTCCAAATGAGGTCCTCCAGTGTCAACAACTCTCAGATACTGGTCATGATCCAAAGCAGACATGCTGCTAAGTCACTTCAGTCGTGTCCAATTCTGTGTGACCCCATAGACGGCAGCCCACCAGGCTNAAGCTATTCATCTGCCTGATCAGAAGAAGCCCACTCCAAATGAGGTCCTCCAGTGTCAACAACTCTCAGATACTGGTCATGATCCAAAGCAGACATGCTGCTAAGTCACTTCAGTCGTGTCCAATTCTGTGTGACCCCATAGACGGCAGCCCACCAGGCTGCCCTGTCCCTGGGATTCTCCAGGCAAGAACACTGGAGTGGGTTGCCATTTCCTTCTCCAATGCATGAAAGTGAAAAGTGAAAGTGAAGTCACTCAGTCATGTCCGACTCTTCCTGACCCCATGGACTGCAGCCCACCAGGCTCCTTTGCCCATGGGATTTTCCAGGCAAGAGTACTGGAGTGGGGTGCCATTGCCTTCTCCAAGCAGACATGGGAGTACTTAAAGTTTCTCATATGCCAATTGGGCAGGGAGGTGATGAACCTTAAGATTGCATATGCCTCTAATTACATCCAACACTGCGTTTTGAAAGGAAACAAATAAAAATGATGGAATTCTGGAGAACTGGATATACTAGTCTATAGACTGCGTATACCTTGAGCATGTCATTCAATCACCCTGTGACTCAGTTTATCTATCAACTAACAATAGAAGACATTAATTTCTAAATCTATCTACTGATTTACTGCATGAATTGAAGATTTTACTATATGCCAAGTGTCAAGTTTAGTGCTATAGAACGGTATGGGATAACATAGGTTCTAGCTTAAATGAATCTTTGGAATTACCAAGAAAAACTAATATAAAACAAATAATTACATGTAAAAACACTAATGGGCTTCCCTTGTGGCTCAGTGGTAAAGAATCCACCCACCAGTGCAGGAGATGTGGGTTCAATCACTGGGATGAGAAGGTCCCTGGAGAAAGAAATTGCAACCTACTCCAGAATTCTTGCCTAGGAAATTCCATGGACATAGGAGACCAGTGGGCTATAGTTCAGAGGGTTGCAAAAGAATCAGACACAATTTAGCGACTAAAAAACAACAAATAATATTAAGACCTCAATGTTTATTGGGGCTTTCTAGAATGAAAAGATTTCTAAACTTAAGACACAATATAAAAGCAATCAACTTTAAGGTCAGGGGAAGAAAGCTAAGTTTTAATGAGAAGCCAGTCTCTATTAGATATTATGGTTGAAACTTTACATGCATTTTCTAATTTAATCTTGCCCTCAAACCACATATTATCTGCTACTACATGTGTTTTCTCATAAAGGAACGAAGACTTAAGGAAGTTATTTAACTTGCCCAGATTCATTATATTGTGGTGCTTAAGAACTCAAATTCTGGAGCAAGATTATATGAGCTCAAATTCCATCTCTGCCTCTTATCTGTGAACTTGAGAAGTTACTTAACTTTCCCTTTACTTTAGTTATCTCATCCATTAAATGAGAATAATGGTATTATACAGATCATAGTGTTTTTTGAGAGTTAAATGAGTTCATTGTGCCTGCCAAATGAAAGTGTCATACAAATATTAAACTAGTATATTATTAATATTAGGTTAATAGTTGATTTCATGTATCAACTTGGTTAGGCCATGGTACCCATTTGTTTGGTCAAGCGTCAGACTAAATACTGTGAAAGTGTTTTTTAGATGCCATGGAGGCTATTTTTTGGATGTTGCTGTGGAGGCATTAACACCTACATCAGTAGGATTTCAGTGAAGCAGATTACTCTCCATAATGTGGGTGAAGGTGAAGGTGAAGTCGCTCAGTCATGTCCGACTCTTTGCGACCCCGTGGACTGTAACCTATTAGGCTTCTCCGTCCATGGGATTCTCCAGGCAAGAATACTGGAGTGGATTGCCATTTCCTTCTCCAGGGGATCTTCCCGACCCAGGGATCGAACCTGGGTCTCCCACGTTGGAGGCAGACGCTTTAACCGCTGAGCCACCAGGGGTGGGCTCATCCAATCAGTTGAAGGCCAAGACAAGGACTGAAGTTTCCTAAAGGAGAAAGGATTCAGCCCTAAGACTGCAACATAGAAACTCAGTTTTCATCACTCTCCCCAACCTTTCCCCTTTGGTAACTATAAGTTTGGGATTGACATATATACACCACTATATTTGACAGATAAGCAACAAGAACCCACTACACAGCACAGGAAACTCTGCTCAATATTCTATAATAACCAAACTGGGAAAAGAATTTGAAAAAGAATGGATATGTATAACTAAGTCACTGCTATATACCTGAAACTGACAAAACATTTTAAATCAGTTATACCCCAATATATCAACAACCTCAGATATGCAGATGACACCACCCTTACGGCAGAAAATGAAAAGGAACTGAAGAGCCTCTTGATGAAAGTGAAAGAGGAGAGTAAAAAGGTGGTTTAAAACTCAACATTCAAAAAACTAAGATCATGGCATTTCCCCATCACTTCATAGCAAATAGATGGGGAAACAATGGAAACAGTGAGAGACTATTTTATTGGGCTCCAAAATCACTGCAGATGGTGACTGCAGCCATGAAATTAAAAAAAAAAAAAAAAAAAAAAAAACTTGCTCCTTGGAAGAAAAGCTATGACTAACCTAAACAGCATAAGTCTTTTGGACTCTGTGGGAGAGGGAGAGGGTGGGATGATTTGGGAGAATGGCACTGAAACATGTATAATATCATATAAGAAATGAATCGCCAGTCTAGGTTCCATGCAGGATACAGGATGCTTGGGGCTGGTGCACTGGGATGACCCAGAGAGATGGTATGAGGAGGGAGGTGGGAGGGGGGTTCAGGATTGGGAACACGTGTACACCCATGGCAGATTCATGTTGATGTATGGCAAAACCAATACAGTATTATTTTTTAAAAAAATGCTCTGATGAAAACCAAAATAAAAATTTAACATGTAAGCTTTATGGGAATTAAAATATCTCAGAAAAATGTAAAAAAAAAAATAAATAAAAAGCAGAGACATTACTTTGCTAGCAAAAGTCCATCTAGTCAAAGCTATGGTTCTCCAATAGTCATATATGGATGTGAGAGTTGGACTATAAAGAAAGCTGAGCGCTGAAGAATTTATGCTTTTGAACTGTGGTGTTGGAGAAGATTCTTGAGTCCCTTGGACTGCAAGGAGATCAACCCAGTCAATCTTAGAGGAAATCAGTCCTAAATATTCATTGGAAGGACTGATGCTGAAGCTGAAACTCAATCCTTCGGCTACCTGATACAAAGGGCTAACTCATTGGAAAAGAATCTGATGCTGGGAAAGATTGAAGGCAGGAGGAGAAGAGGACAACAGAGGATGAGATGGCTGGATGGCATTACTGACTTGATGGACATGAGTTTGAGCAAGCTCTGGGAGTTGGTGATGAACAGGAAAGTCTGGCGTGCTGCAGTCCATGGGGTCACAAAGAGTCGGACACAACTGAACAACTGAAGTGATCCTTCCAATATAAATTCAAGTGATTTAAAAAATAATTTAAGGGAAAAAAAATCTTGCCTGAGTTTCCAGCTTGCCTGGCCTGATCTGTAGGTCACGTCTCACCTTTGTTTCCAGCCTACTGGTTTACCATCTGGATTTTGAACTCATAAGCCCCCATAATAGGATATATCCTATTGGCCTTGTTTTTTTTGGAGACCCTGACTAATACCATTGATAAAGCCTGAATGTGAATTGAGCTCTGATTGCCAGCGTTAGCTCCTCATTTCAGAGTTTCGGTAGAGACTTGCCTGTCATTAAGAGCTGTTCAATCTGCACTGCCCTCTTTTACTAATTTGTTTTTCAAAAAAACAAACAAAGGATTTTGATGAGTTTTTACTGAAAAAAAGCAGTGGTAGTCAAGTCCAAAGAGACCTGACTGCAGGTCTTTTCTCTCTGTTGTCCAGAACATTCCTTCCCTGAGGGCTTTGTCACGGTGAATGGGGCCGCTGCTGACAAGCCGTATTTCTTTCATAATGGAGAGAAAAGTTTAAAATGAGGTCCTAGACTTTCATTAGTTTTTGTGCTGCCCTAATTTCTTTTCTCCTTTGCTTTCACACCAGCTGCAGACTTTAATTAAACTGTGGCAAGTCTCCTAAACTTGGCGGGCTTTGCAGAGAAAACAAGGGCATTTCCTCCCAGGGCAGAGCTTTCCCAGAGCCCTCCAGCTTGCATTTATTTCCCCCAACTATCTGGATTAGTGGCTACAAACTTTGCATGTCCTCATATCTTACTTCCTCCCATCTTTGATTCTATCTCACTTCTCAGATTTCACAAAAACTTCCCGAGCCCTGTATTACTGCCATGACTAATTCCAAGTAATATTTCAGGGCTGTAATTATGGTAAATTACTATACTGGTTTATCATTTTGATTCTTTACTTGAAAGCACCTATCATAGCCATAGGATAAAACCATCATATCTGTATTCACAGATGAAATTAATACATTCCTTTATTATAGACAGTGATAAAATGAGAGGTGAAAAATGAAGGCTTATTTTCTCATTAGGCTGTAGATGACGACAAATATATTCTGGCCCATCTCAAAATACTCCTGAAACTCAGTGGTTGTGAATCCTGGGCCTTGTTTTCTGCACCTGTTATGTGATTATCAAACTGTGTAATACAGACAGTTTAAACTCACAGTTCAGCTGTGCTTATATGACATAGTTATTTTTTTTGAAAAAGCATATTTCTTTATTTATGAGACTATTTCCTTCTATAGAGATTCTTCTACAAGCTGCATCACGGGACCCCTTCTACCTCAAAATAATATGAGACAGTTTACAGGAAAATAATAGAAAATGTTGTTGTAAAGACACTTTGTTCAGTCACTAAGGCATGTCCAAATCTCTGCAGGTCCATGGACTGCAGCACACTAGGCTCCTCTGTCTTCCACTGTCTCCAAGAGTTTGTTCAAACTGACGTCCACTGAGTTGGTGATGCTGTCTAACCATCTTATCCTCTGTCATTACCAACTGAATAAATAAGGAGGGGTTAGTGACTGGATAAACGACATGCAGAAGAAGTCGAGAATCGAAGATTATGAAGAAGAAACACATACATATCTTTTGCTGAGAAGAGAAAATACAGGGGAAAGGGGAAAACGGTACTGGGAAATAGCTGAAGACAAGGTTTTAATACCAAAAGTGGTGACATCTAGAATGTCCAAGAGAGCAAGCAAGAATCGAAAGAAACCAAGATAACCCTCTTTCTAAAACCTAATGTATAGAAGATCACTATTTATCAAAGCCATCCTTTTTAAGCACTAGATGCAAGTAGTTCATCTACAGTGTGGCTGGCCCTCATCTAGGCACCAGGATATAGCAGTGAACAAGAGATATATGGGACCTGCCTGAGTGATGCTTAAAGTTTAATTAGAAAGAGACACATTAAATAATCTCTTAATAGTTTATTCTACTTGGAACTGTTAGAAGTTCTATAAAGAAAAACTACAGGATATTAATAGAGCATGTCGTGGGGTGGAGCTTGTTTTAGCTAGCCAGAAATTTCAAAGCAAACCTTCCTGAGAAAGTGATATTTTCAAACCTAAACGTGAGTGAGGTTATGCACTGGCTGTTCCCTCTGCCTGGAACTCCTCCCTCCCCTTATTATGGCCAAGAACCTAAGTGTGAAGAAGGCTGACCCTCAGAATGAAGAGTATTAGAGGACAGTGAGGCAGGAGGGAGGAGCCTGAGGTGAGAGGGTGGGCGGGGTCTCCAGAGGACCCCACCAGGATCCACGGACTACATGGAGAATTCAAGTTTATTATCAGAGAGCGACAAGCAACTTCAACATTCAAAACTGAGGAACAGCACAACTGGATCTGCCTTTTTAAAAGATGCCCTCTTTTGAGAACAGGTCACAAGTAGAAGAGCAGGGTTAGGGGCTATTGGAACATAATCTCGGTAACGGTTTGTATTGAGAGCACTCTATATGACAGGCAATGCACTTGATGTCTTTGAACTCACATTGCCTCACTCTGTGTGGCTGGGATGGACTGGTTTCGTAGGATGTTGCAAAGGACCAGCTCGGACAACAGGTCAGAAGAACCCTGCACTGGGGGTTTAAAGCTCTGGGGCATCTGTCTTGAAATCCCTAATAATCTGATCATTGTGTGACTGGATGTAAGGATGGGACAATGGAACATGCCTGGAGTTTAGAGCCCCAGTTCACACACAGTCCTGCCTCCCCTGGCCTCTCTGCCTCTCTGAGATGGGCTCCCAGCTGTCTTCTCACAGCCCCCTGGCACCCTGGTCCCACCAGGCCTCCTTCTTTCCATCCCTGCCCCATGACCACTGCCATGGCCTGGTCATGTTGACCTGGAAAGGCCTGCTTTTGACCATCACCTTTTGCCCCCAGCAGGGACCTCCCCTCTGCATGAGTACAGGATGGAGCCAGGGCACATGTGGCCGTCCCTGCCCACTGTCCAGGCCTGGCAGCACCATGGGGTTCTTCAAGGGTGAGGGACAAGGCCCTCATCTCCCCCAGCCCAGGAATCAAGCACATCCTGGCAGAGAATGAAAACTTTTGGAGGTCATCATTGGTCCAGGGCTGGGAAGGCAGGCCCTGGGCAGGTGTTTGACTGGGGTATATTGCCTTGGTCTGGCAGGTGACTGACCTACTGCCACCTGCCCTCACAGGGTGAGGCCCCAGGCCAGGTGTGAGAATCTATGTACTTCCATCCCTGAGGGTACATGAGAGGAAAGAGCAAAAAAGAAAATAAAAAACATACAAAAATACTGCCATGACAAATCAAGAGACAGACTGCAGAAAAAAAAGAGTTTTATATCTTAGTACCTTTAAGGGTTTATCCTGCTTTTTGAACAAGGGACCTTGAATTCATTTTGCACTAAGTTCCATAAATTATGTAACTGGTCCTGTGCATTATTGTTACCACATTTTCCAGACATGGAAATTAAATTTTGTGCAGCTAGTGATGTGACACAGGGCAAGTTATTTAAGCTCTCAGAGCCTAGCCTCTTAATCACCATGTGCAACTCCCTGTTTTAGGAAGAATGGAGTTTGGGATATATTTATTTAGGATGCTATTGAGGCAACTAGCGGCAACTAGTAAAGATGTTATGGCAGAAGTATGTGTGTATATATGTATATGCATATATACGTATTTTTAAATTTTTCTTGTGAAATAATTTAGAATTGTAACTCATCACTTATCTTTTTTATAGGTCAGCATTTCAAGAAAAAAAAAAGGGGCATTATATTGAGTTATAAATCTAAATTATGCCTCACAAGGAGGTTCTGGGAGTCAATTCAGATATCAAGGACTTTGGGGATCTTTTTAATGGAGATGATCAGATCAAAAATAAACACATTGAGCATGTTATTATGTGACTGACCTAAAACTAGACTGTATGCATGCATTATCTCCATTTATAACTAACTTTATTATAATCTAGCATTACCTCCATTTGACAAATAAAAGCCCAATCCTAAAGAGTTAGGTATAATAATTTGCCAGAGGTAACACAGCTTCATTTGCAGAAATGAAGTCTGTGTGTACAATTCACAGGGGCGTGAAATGGAGTCCTTTTTCCCAGGTCACCTTGTGAGGAGTGAGGGTGTCTGAGTACGACACTGCTCAGAAAGTCCTCTGGGTCCAGAGCAAGCCTCCTGGAGAATGGTACAGCTGGCTTCTCCATCCTCTCCAGGCCCAGCCCTGGCCAAAAAGCTGCTGGCTTCCCTCCTTACTCTGAATGAGTGGGATATGACTATCAAGAGTTGTGCTGAGGTTCCTCACTCCAGTACACTGACAAGATGCCTAGCACTTCTCTCCCCTCATCTTGACCCCCCACTATGTGAGCAGGTAAACAAGCAAGAATAAACACAAGCATAGAAAACAAATACACAGTATATGCATCCGCAGTACTTCTGGCCTTGTAAGAATTTCCCAAAAGACTTCATGGATAAATCAAGTCAAATGATAAGAGTCATTCATTCCTGCATTCATTGATTTTGAAATATGTTTTGATAGTTTATCATTCAGGGACCAGAGCCTGCTCTGGGTGTGGGGGATTACAGTGGGGGAACAAAATAGGAAATGTAGCACTTTCCTGGATCTCATATTCTAGTTGGGAGGTGACAAGATAATTAATTGGGCTTTCCTGGTGGCTCAGACAGTAAAGAATCTGCCTGCAATGTGTGAGACCCAGGTTCAATCCCTGAGTCAATAATTAATTATATGGCTAATGATGATAAATGCCGTGGAGAAAAGCAAGCAGGTAAGTGCGAAAAGAAATGCAGGAGAGACTGGCAAGGTGCTATTTTAACAGGGGGTCAGGAAAAGCCTATCTCTGTGATACGTTTAGGCAGAAATTTGAAAGCAACAAAAGGCTAACCTATATACTTACCCAAAGAAAAAACTTTCCAGGAAGTATTACTATTTCAGCAAGTGCAAAAGCCCTGAGGCCGAAGCTGATTTATCCTGTGCGAGGAAGATAAAGAAGGCAGAGAGAGCAGATAAGAGAAAATGAGGGCAAAGAGGTGACGGCAGGGGAAGCAGGGAGATCATCTGTGGCTTTGTAGGTCAAAGCCTTTACTTTCATTTGGGAAACCACCAGAATGTTTTGAACAGTGTGGTCACAGAATCTAACATTTCAATAAACTCATCATGGTTGCTGTGCTGAAAAGAAACTACCAAACTGGGAGGGGGTGAAGTCAGAAAACAAGGTATCTAGTTAACAACTGATGGTGATGATCCACATGAGAAATGAAGGTGGCTTGGCCCAGAGGGGTGGAGATGGAGGTGGTAAAAAGGAGTCAGCTGTTGACATATTTTGAAGACAGATGATAGGGTTTGCTGGTGGACTTGCTGTGAAAAGGGGGAGAAAAAATATCATCCAACAGTTTTTGGCCTGAGCCAACTGTGATGGGGAATGGAATTTGAGAGCCCAGTTTGGGACATGTTAAGTTTGATATGCTTATCAGATATCAAAAATGAGGTGTTGAATAAACGAGGTTATTTATAGTCTGCCTTTTAGGAGAGTGGTCCTGGCAAGAAATAAAAATGGCTTCTCATTAGAACACTAATAGTGTTTAAAGCTATCACAAAATAAGATTCCATGGGGGAAATGTACTTTGAAAGAAAATATAATTAAAATGTGAATAATGTATTTAATATACATTAGCTTAAGGAATCCTACATTATCTCTGCAAAGCGAGTGATATGCATCTCATTTTACAAATGAGAAATGCACGAAGGTTAAGTGACTTATCTAAGTTAATTCAAGTAGGAAATGACAAGATGAGTCTCAAATCCAAGATACCTGCTTTCAGACCACACTCCTCCAGTGTAAATTCATTGATCACTGTGTGCTCTGGATACCCCAGCTTCTCCTCAGTATGTGTGATCTTCTCAACCTGAGTTGGGAAGTGTTCTTAGGTACTAATCCCCCTGTGTGCAAAGCATCTGAGAGAGGCTGCTGAAGGACAAGGATCATTGCTCTAACATCCTCAGCCCATTTCCTTCCACACCAAGTCCCCTGCCTTGCAAAGTACCCAGAAGGGACCTCAAGAAAGGAGGCCGTTGCAGCTGAATGATTTTGTTGCGGAAAGAAAGGACCAAAGAGTTTTACACACATCCCAAAGTTGAATGTTCCTAAAGTTTATTGCTGATGCTAAAGGACAGGCTTACCCTAGAGGTTGCTGTGAGCAATGGGATGCAGGACTAATAGGAGAAAGCATATAATTCCCTGGAGGGATTTCCTGCCATGTGTGGCAGGGCTTCCTCCAGTCCAGACTCTCCAGTGGAGGCTCCCTCTGCTTCCAAACCTGGATGGCATGTGGGATTCTTGTGTTTGGTTAATTAAAACTGTCTCTCTCTCTCTCATGAATGCACCACTTTTTACAACGTTCATAGCTCTTAATTAATATAGACCTCTCTCCCTGAACAGCTGCTGGCGTCTTTAGTGAAGTTATGGATTTTCTTTCTCAATTGCTCTGGAGCCACCCCAGGGCTATTAATTTGGGCTATTAGCCTTGGGTGATTTCAAAATCCATATTGATAATGGTGAGGTTGTGCTGGCAGCCTGCTACATGGGCTATAAGTAAACAAGTGATAGCTTCTTCTGTTATTTCTGCTGCAGACTGAATTTTCTGGAGTGCTCCTTGGGACTTAAGCTAGGTCAGGTCACTGTTATAAGAATCCTGTTCCACAGACACTTGGAGCCAATAGCTGGCCTTCACAAAGGCAAAAATAAGACTAATCATAAATGATACTAATGATAAATTAACATATAGGCAGACCTCAGGGACTCTGGGGTCTTTTGCAGACCATCACAGTAAAGCAAATACGGTACAAAAGTTTTGATTTCCCAGTGTATATAAAGTTATATAAAAGTTATAATTCCCCTATATAAAAGTTATGTTTATACCATACTGTAGTCTCTTAAGTGTGCAATAGCCTTTTGTCTAAAAAAAGTATGTACTTTAATAATAAAAATCTATTTCTAAAAATTATCAAAACAAGTAGTAACAAAGATCACTGATCACCATAAGAAACATCACAGCAATGAACAAGCTTGAAATATTGTGAGAATTACCAAGATGTGGCACAGAGACACTAAGTAAACACGTGCTGCTGAAAAAATGACTCTGATAGACATGCTCAATACAGAAAGCCACACTTTCAATTCATAAGAAATATCTAGAAGTACAATTAAATGAAGAGCAACAAAATGAAGTATGTCTATAGTAAATGAAATTTTATTACTAATAATGTTAATTAGTATTAATAATTCATCATTAGTAAATCGACTTAAGAAGGTAAAAGACCTGTGCTTGGAAAATTATAAGATGCTAATGAAAGAAGTTTAAGATGACACAAGCAGATGGAAAGATATACTGTGTTCATAGATTGGTAGAATCAGTATTGTTAAAATGACCATACTACCTAAGGCAATCTACAGACTCAATGCAATCCCTGTCAAAATACCAAGGGCATTTTTAAAACAACTAGAACAAATAATTTTAAAATTAGTATATTTAAAAATTACATTATTATAAATTACATATACAATAATTTTTTAATTGTCACATTTTGGTAATTCTCATGATATTTCAAGCTTGTTCATTATTATGATATTTGTTATGGTGTTCTGTGATCAGTGATCTTTGTTACTACTTGTTTTGACAATTTTTAGAAATAGATTTTTATTATTAAAATATGTATTTGATTTTAATTTATATTTTAAAATTAATTTTTAATCAAAAAATTTAATGCAAAAGACTTCAAATAGCCAACATAAATTTAAGAAAGAAGAACAGAGCTAGAGGACTCGTGCTCCCTAACTTCAGCTCATATTACAAGCTGCAGCAATCAAAACAGTATGGTATTGGCACAAACACAGACACACAGATCAATAAAGCAGAATAGACAGCCTGGAAATAAAGCCATCCACTTATGGTCAATTAATCTACCGCAAGGATGAGATAACATACAATGGAGAAAAGACAGTTTCTTCAATAAGTGATGTTGGGAAAATTGGACAGCTACATGTAAAAGAATGTTAAACATTCTCTAACACTGTATACAAAAATAAACTCAAAACGGTATTAAAGACCTAAATGTAAGACCAGAAACCATAAAGCTCCTAGAAAAAAACATAGGTAGAACATGCTTTATCATAAATCATAGCAATATTTTTTGGATCTGTCTCCTAAAGCCAACAAAAGAAAAACAAACAAATGGGACCTAATTAAACTTGAAAACTTCTGCACAGCAGAGGAAACCACCGACAATGTGAAAAAGCAGCCTACTGAATGGGAGGAAATATGTGCAAATGGTATGACTGAGAAAGCACTGCTCTTAAAAATATGTAAATAAACAGTTCATACAACTCAAGGGCAAGAAGGCAGAGAGCTTGATTAAGGAATGAGCAGAGGACATGGATGGACGTTTTTCTAGCGCAGACATGCGATGGCTGACAGGCACATGAAAAGATGATCCACACTGCTAACCAGCAGGTGTTGGTGAGGATATGAAGAAAAGAAAACTTCATACCTTGTTGGTGGGAATGCTGATTGGTATGGCCACTGTGGAAGGCAAGGTGGAGGATTCTCAAAAACTAAGAACAGAACTTCCAAATGATCCAGTAATTCCACTCCTGGGTATATATTTGAAAAAGAAAAACAAAACAAAAACACTAATTCAAAAAGATACACACATCCCAATGTTTGCAGTGTCATTGCCTACAGTTGCCAAGATGCAGAGGCAACAGATGATGGACGTGTCCATCAGCAGCTGAGCGGATGGAGAAGCTATGCATACACAAAATGGAATATTACTCAGCCATAAAAGGGAGCAAGATTTTGCCATACGCAATGACATAGATGGACTCGAAGGGTATCCTGCTAAGTGGAATAAGTCATACAGAGTAAGACAAATACTGCATGGTATCATATGTAAAATCGAAAACAATAAACTAATAAATATAACATAAAAGAATCAGATTCATAGATACAGAGAAAAAACTAGAGGTTATCAGTGGATAGAGGGGGAGGGCAGGACACAGGTATAGGATTAAGAGGTACAAACTATTAAGTATAAAATGAGTAAGCTACGATGACATATAACACAGGATTATACCCCAAATTTATAACTATAAATGACATATAATCTTTAAAAATTGTAAACCACCATGTTGTATAACTTACATAATATAGCACATTAACTATACCTAAACAAACCAAAATTTATCATTAGTATTAACAATACAAATTTTAGTAAGTATGGCATCTATTTCTATGATAATTCATTTATTTACTGCTACTGGCAAGGTACTGTGCTAAGTAAGCAACATATTATTTTCATTGACTCCTCACACTTTCTCTAGGAGACTTTGTTAGTGTCACCTTTTTACAGGTGAGAAATCTAAAATTAGAAAATTTATGCAATCTTCCCCATTACACTGTGAGTGTCCAGGCCTTAAACCTGCATCTGTCTAAGTCCCAAACCAGTGCTCTTGGTTTCAGATGCTAGTCCTACAGATTGGCTGATTCTTAGTCACTTAAAGGGACTAGTTAATATACAAATTATCACACTCCACTCTAGACCCATTCATCAGAACCTCTGTGCAGACCCCTGAATCTGCAGTAGTAAAAAGCTCACCAAATGATACTCACCTCTGTATTAATAACTTCTTTAACCACCACATTTTGCCAAGAGTAGGCTCTTAAATATGACTGCTTGGCTATGAATTCCAAATTCATCATTTGCTGTATATCATTAATCTAAACTTGGCTTAGTTTCCTCATTTTTAAAGGAAGGATAATAATGATACATATTCTAATATGTTGTTCAGCACTTGTATTTTGAGCACTTAGTATGCGCCAGGCTGCGTGTGGTCAGGATGAGGTAAATTAACACAGATGGTTTTCCATCAGTGTCAGACACAGGGTATTCGTTTTTCAAATTTCTGTTGTCAGGAAATGGCTGGTGTGGGAGTTGACAAGTGGAGACAGGAAAATCTAAAAGCAAGAAGTCAAAAGCACCCATAAACACTCCCACACAGATATAAGCATTTTGGTATATCTCCTTCCAAATATTTTCTATGATTGTAAATATAATTCTTGCAGTGTCAAATTCTTTCTGATTATAATGCTGCATTCTTATTTCACTTAATATTTGTACCATAAACATTCCCATATCTTTGAAAATTACTTAAACACATTATTTTATTGAGAGTCACAGTGTGGGTGTGCCATAATTTACTCAAACAGCCTACTATTCTTTGACATTTCAGTGGTTTCAACTTTTTGTCATTGTAAAAATGATTACACTGAGCACAATAATGTGAAAATCTTTATCTACATTTTTATTATTATGATATTTACGAGGAAAGCTTCCTCAAAATATGGGTATGAGGTTTCACTTCTTTAATGCTGTTGATATCCCTAATCCAAACTCCCAACAGCAGTTTATTAAAGGGCCTAATTAATGAAACTCTTGGGATTCCCCAGTGGCTCACCAGAAAAGAAACCACCTGCAATGCAGGAGAGGCAGGGGACTCAGATTTGATACCTGCATTGGGAAGATCCTCTGGAGAAGGAAATGGCAACCTACACCAGGATTCTTGCTTGGAAAATTCCACAGACAGAGGAGCCTAGTGTGCTAGAGTCCATGAAAATCTCCAGGAAATTTTCCTTTTTCAAATGGTGAAAAGGCTGAGATCACCACAAAATTTGAACTAGCTAATTTGAAATTAATGTAGCTTTCAGTTCAGATCAGTCCCTCAGTCGTGTCCAACTATTTGCAACCCCATGAACTGCAGCACGCCAGGCCTCCCTGTCCATCACCAATCCCCGGAATTCACCCAAACTCATGTGCATTGAGTCGGTGATGCCATGCAAACATCTCATCTTCTGTCACCCCCTTCTCCTCCTGCTCCCAATCCCTCCCAGCATCAGAGTCTTTTCAAATGAGTCAACTCTTCACATGAGGTGGCCAAAGTACTGGAATTTCACGTTTAGCATCATTCCCTCCAAAGAAATCCCAGGGCTGATCTCCTTCAGAACGGACTGGTTGGATCTCCTTGCAGTCCAGACTCCTTGCAGTCTCCAGAGTCTTTTCCAGCATCACAGTTCAAAAGCATCAATTCTTCAGCACTCAGCTTTCTTCACAGTCCAACTCTCACATCCATCCATGACCACTGGAAAAACCATAGCCTTGACTAGACGGATCTTTGTTGGCAAAGTAATCTCTCTCCTTTTTAATATGCTATCTAGGTTGGTCATAACTTTTCTTCCAAGTAGTAAGTGTCTTTTAATTTCATGGCTGCAGTCACCATCTGCAGTGATTTTGGAGCCTAAAAAAATAAAGTCTGACACTGTTCCCACTGTTTCCCCATCTATTTCCCATGAAGTGATGGGACCGGATGCCATGATCTTCGTTTTCTGAATGTTGAGCATCTAGGTTGGTCATAACTTTTCTTCCAAGGAGTAAGCGTCTTTTAATTTCATGGCTGCAGTCACCATCTGCAGTGATTTTGGAGCCCAAAAAAATAAAGTCTGACACTGTTTCCACTGTTTCCCCATCTATTTGCCATGAAGTGATGGGACCGGATGCCATGATCTTAGTTTTCTGAATGTTGAGCTTTAAGCCAACTTTTTCACTCTCCTCTTTCACTTTCATCAAGAGGCTCTTTAGTTCTTCTTCAGTTTCTGCCATAAGGGTGATGTCATCTGTGTATCTGAAGTTACTGATATTTCTCCCGGCAATCTTGATTCCAGTTTGTGCTTCCTCCAGCCCAGCTTTTCTCAAGATGTACTCTGCGTATAAGTTAAATAAGTAGGGAGACAATATACAGCCTTGACGTACTCCTTTTCCTATTTGGAACCAGTCTGTTGTTCCACGTCCAGTTCTAACTGTTGCTTTCTGACCTGCATACAGGTTTCTCAAGAGGCAAGTCAGGTGGTCTGGTATTCCCATCTCTTTCAGAATTTTCCACAGTTTATTGTGATCCACACAGTCAAAGCCTTTGGCATAGTCAATAACATGTATGTTAGTCCTATTCAGATATTCTCCTAGCTCTCTGGTGATCTGTTCGATTTTTTTTTTTTTTTTACCATATTTCTTCTCTGTGTTTAGTTCTTTTTTATTATTGACTTATCTTGGAATTTGTTGATCTCATTACCGGCTCTAATCAGCTTATTATTTAAGTCCAGTTAATAAATTGACTATATTGTATATTCAGTTCTATTAAAGGCTTGCTCTTCTCTGAATTTGGTTCACTTAGACATATATTCCTTTATTACTATCACATGACTGTAAAAATAAGGTATGAATTTTAGTCCTTCTGAGTCTTTTTTGTTGTTATAATAGGAGTAGCAATCTTTTGGAAATTTCTGTGACTTATACAGAGGTATACTTCTGTCTGAAATTTTACATGCCTGTTTTTTTTTTTTTAATCTTCCATATTATTGGAAAATTGTAAGAACAGTACAAAGAACTCCAAAATATTCTTCACAGAGGACCTCACTGAAGTTTCATCCTAACAATGTCCTTAATAGAAAGAGAAGTCACATTGAACCACCCATTACATTTAGTGTCATCTATCCTCAGCCTGCTTCAATGCAGAACAGGTCTTTAATCCTTTTTTGGCATTCATATCCTTGACATTTTTTAAGATTATAGGCCAATCATTTTAATAATGTCTCTCAATTTGGGTTCGTCTCGTGTTTCTTTGTGACTACACTGAAGCTGTGAATTTGGGGCAAGAATAAAACTGAAGTTATGATGAGCTCTGCTCCTTAGTTCAGTTCAGTCGCTCAGTCATGTCCGACTCTTCGCGACCCCATGAACCGCAGCACACCAGGCCTCCCTGTCCATCACCAATTCCCAGAGTCCACCCAAACCCATGTCCATTGAATTGGTGATACCATCCAACCATCTCATCCTCTGTTGTCCCCTTCTCCTTCTGCCCCCAATCCCTCCCAGCATCAGGGTCTTTTCAAATGAGTCAGCTTTTCACATCAGGTGGCCAAAGTATTGGAGCTTCAGCTTCAACATCAGTCCTTCCAGTGAACACCCAGGACTGATCTCCTTTAGGATGGAGCTCTGCTCCTGCATCCCATCAACTAAGTATTGATGGCAGCCTGTCCCATCGGTGGTAATGTTAACTCTGATCACTTGAATAAGATGATATCTACCAGCTTTCTCCACTGTAAATTTACTCTGTTTTCCTTTAAAACTAATAATGTTTTCTAATGAGATATTTTGAAGCTATGTAAATATCCTGTTATTCCTTTCTTACCCACCAGTTTTAACATTTATTGATTTTCTTGGGCTGAAAAAATTAATACTGTCATTGCCAAATGAAAATTTTCTACCTCCTTCATTTCTTCTAGTCTTATTAACTGAAATTCTACTATAAGGAAGACTTTTCTACTTTACCCCATTTATTTGCTCAGTTTTTAAAACTCGCTGTGGATTTGTGGATTTCTGTTTATTCAATGGGATATTACCTGCTGCTATCATTATTTTCAGGAGGTCCAAGATTTGGCCAGCGGGAGCTTCTTCAAACTGTATTCTGCATCTTTTGATATGTTCCATGATTTTTTTTTAAAAAAGACTTTTCCTTACTTTCTGGTACAAGATACCCTGGGCTATTCTTATACTTTCCCTGCCCCTTCCCTGGAATAAGCCATTTTTTTCAAAGAGCCTTGGTTCCCATTAGTGGTGAATTGCATTTAGAAACCAAGACATGAAAATAAAATGTGCTCCTTACTACTGGAGTTTTACTGCTCCTGGCTTCCCTCTAGAAAAGGCATACAGGAGAGACACACACACACACACACACACACACACACACACACACACTTCATTTTCTAGAGTTCCTTTTGGCTTCCCTCTTTTCTTATTTGTAACTCTCTTCTGTGAGAGACCTGGCTCCCATTATCCTCAAGGCATTCATCTATTGCTTGGTCCCCCTGTATATAAGTCATGTCCTCACCCCATCTTCCTCTCTGGGTCCTTGTCCCACCTGCCACTGCCCAGAACCAAGCTGGCCCTCATTCTTTGGTCCCCTTCCTTGTGGTACCCCGTTCCCCACTTGGCCACCACCGTGCTCTGCTGCCTACCTCTTAACTTTTGAAATTAAAATAATATTAGAATTTTCTCCCCTTGGAATAAAATAGCAAAAGTCATTCTGACACGTTTGGATGTAAAATGATAAGTATGCTTGTTGTCACAAATCAAACATAGTTTTGTTTTGGCCAATAAGATCTGCTTAGACGGATATTTTGGTTTTAAATATTGTCCCGTTTTGCCACTCTAGATAAGGTTGATCCAAAAACTGGTACAGAATGACTTCTGCCCAGGCTTTAGTTAGAAATGTGTCAATGAGAGCAAAGCCCTCCCTCTCTGCTGATTCCGCCTCAGGAGAGGAGGACCAGTCAAAAGCAGGTTTGTTCTGGTCAATATAAACTAGAGATCAGACAGTGTTACAGGTCAGAGACCCACAGTGTGCTTAAAGGCACTGCTTATTCAGAAGATACTTCAAACCCAGCTCAGTCTTTTTTTATTTCTGTTATCACAAGTGGTCTGAAAGTGGTAAGTCAGTGATCTTGTATTTATCACCGGCCCCCTCACTACACTGAGAAAAGTACTGCTCCCAAGTGGCCCTGCTCTGGGCTTTGAGTAGAAGATAGGGACATAGGTTACTGGTGAGAACTCTGTCTTTTTTCCTCCACTGCATCCCACTCATAGACTTCTCTTTAATTTGTAACTTTCTGGTGTTGGAAGGGCTGAAGCTTGCTTTAAACATGCAGGTGGACTCAGGAAAATGACAATAGGCTATCTGTATTTACCTCAGCTTTGTAATTGTTATATAATACTTTTAAAAGTTATAACCTAACTTCTGCCTCTGGCGGTGTGGCAGAGAAATATATTTTTAAATCCTTTTAGGCACTGATATGCTGGTAAGAATGTAAGGAATACTTAGAGGTTGAAAAAAAAAAAGCAGGTGAAATCAGGAACCCAGAGAGTAATGTAGCTGGAAGTTGGCTTTGCCTGGAGGGCTTTGGCCAGACTGGGTGAACCTTAGCTTTGTTTTGATCACCCAGCATAATTCAGGGCAGCAAAGACAAACCCCAGGATCCTTCCAAGTTGGATATATCTGGAAAAATTTCTCTCCTTCCCATCATAAACCTGAAACTCCAAGGGGTTACATCCACAATGGAGGACTGAACAAGAAAGAAACATACCCTGTCACAAGCCAGTGCAAGAAAATGTGCTTGTCTCAAATCTTGGCACAAAATTTAAAGAGTAGAAAAAAATTAGGGGAAAAAAAATCTCATGATAACATATAACCATATGGTGATCTCCATAAGAAATTGTAGCTCAGATGCAGACTACCTAGGTAGTCTGTAAAATCTCAAGCATAAAACTGAGCTTAACCCAGAATGATGGAGTCCTTGAGTACCTAGCACAAGTGCTTAGCTCAAGATGAGCCCATCTTCAAACTGTGCATCCAGAATTTTCACAGATCTACTTCCAAGAAGTGTGAGATCACTCTTTGAAAAATAAACTTGAAATGCCATGGGGGAGACACACCATGCAACAACCAGCATAAATAACAAAGTGACTCGGAACATAAAATATATATATGTTTAATGATTTTTGAAGATTCAAATATGGTAGAAAATCAAGAGATTCTTGAGATGACCATTCATCTTCATGAAGAACTAAATAGAACTTTTAGAAATAAACATTCAAAGATAAATGCTCAATGAACATTGGGGTACATGTGTCTCTTTCTATTCTGGTTTCCTCGGTGTGTATGCCCAGCAATGGGATTGCTGGGTCATAAGGCAGTTCTATTTGCAATTTCTTAAGGAATCTCCACACTGTTCTCCATAGTGGCTGTACTAGTTTGCATTCCCACCAACAGTGTAAGAGGGTTCCCTTTTCTCCACACCCTCTCCAGCATTTATTGCTTGCAGACTTTTGGATCGCAGCCATNGATTCTTGAGATGACCATTCATCTTCATGAAGAACTAAATAGAACTTTTAGAAATAAACATTCAAAGATAAATGCTCAATGAGAGAATGCAAGAGTAGATTCGAAAAAGCCTGAAGAATTCAGGAGCTAGAAGATGAATTAGAAAAAAATTACATAGAATGCAGCACAGAGGAACCAAATATGGGAAATGTGAAAGAGGGAAGAGATACTGAGATAGAAGGATGTTGAATGAGGACTTGTAACAAGTGTCTAATCAGAATGCCTGGGAGGGAAAAAAAAGAGAAATAATGGAGCAGAGACAATATGTAAAGAAAGATGGCTGTGGTGAATTGATGAAAGACAGGAGTCCTCACTTCCCAGAAGCCAGATGAATTGCAAGCAGAACAACTGCAGAGAAATCTGCATACTTACCTTATAGAGGGGCTTCCATGGTGGCTCAGATGGTGAAGAATCCGCCCGCAATGCAGAAGACTCGGGTTCCATCCCCGGGTCAGGAATGGAACCAACCCTCTCCACTATTCTTGCCTGAAAAATCCCATGGACAGAGAAGCCTGGCAGGAGGAGTACATGGTGTTGCAGAGTCAGACACAGCTGAGCGATCAACACTTTCACATCGTGGAGAAACAAAGTGGAGATTTTAAAATGACCCAAAGAGAAGAGATGGAGTGCATCCGAAAGAACTGAGAAGGCTCTCAGCTGACATCTCACTAACAAGGAAGCCGAAGAGCAAAGGAATAAAATGTTTATTGAGTTGAGAGGAAAAATCTGTGAACATAGAATTACAGAGCATAAATCACTCTTTTAAATGAGGGTAATATGGATATTTTAGACAGTCACAGGGGAAGGCAATGGCACCCCACCCCAGTACTCTTGCCTGGAAAATCCAATGGACGGAGGAGCCTGGTGGGCTGCAGTCGATGGGGTCGCTAACAGTCGGACAGACTGAGGGACTTCACTTTCACTTTTCTCTTTCATGCATTGGAGAAGGAAATGGCAACCCACTCCAGTGTTCTTGCCTGGAGAATCCCAGGGATGGGGGAGCCTGGTGGGCTGCCGTCTATGGGGTCACACAGAGTTGGACACGGCTGAAGTGACTTAGCAGACAGTCACAACTAAGAAAACTCAAGGCATAAGAAGGAATTATGAGGAATAAAGATAGAATTAATATATACTATTTTCATATATTTAGGTCAAGGGAGGAGTGATTAATAGTTCATATGGTCTGAGGTTCTTCCTGTGGAGGATAAAGTTGTTAATTTTGGACTTAGGTTAATTTATATATTTTTAAATTTATGGATTAAAAAGTAGAAGAATAAAAAGAGTATATTTCATTTTCATCTGAGTAGAAGAAAAGAATGAAAGGTGAAGTGTTCAATCCAAAATAAAGAAAAGAGAGAAAGAGGACCATGGGAAAAAGCATTCAACAATCTAAATAAACTATACAGATGAATAATGGCATGTGTGTACAGTGGACACCATAAGTGAAAATGAATTGCAGGTATATGCAAAGGTGTGGTGAAACAAGACAGTATAAGAGCAAGGAGGTCACTTCACAGGTAAGTAAGTACAGGGTGATTCATTTCTGTAAAGTTCAGAAATACATTTAAAAAAAGAGCAGTATATTGCATAAAAATACAAAGATGAGCTCAAACTACAAAGAAAAACAAAAAATGATAGACAAAAATTCCAGATAGTATTTACCTCTGAGTAGTGATGAGGGAATAAAATAGGAGGAATTCAAAACTAATGAAACTTTTAAAAGTGCATTGATGAGTACATAGTTGTTTATCGTACTGCAATGCTTAGGCTGTGCACAAAGTGTCTAAGTATTGTTGTATTCACTCATCACTTCATAGGAATAATTTAAACATGTACAGCTACTTTAATTTTGTCTTTTATGTTTTGTAAAAAGTTTCTGATGCTGTTTCATTCCAGGTAGATAGCTAGGCAAAATATAGTGACTATCATTTATCAAATGACTATCATGTTCGCTATAAAAAGAGAGAAAGAGGACCATGGGAAAAAGCATTCAACAATCTAAATAAACTATACAGATGAATAATGGCATGTGTGTACAGTGGACACCATAAGTGAAAATGAATTGCAGGTATATGCAAAGGTGTGGTGAAACAAGACAGTATAAGAGCAAGGAGGTCACTTCACAGGTAAGTAAGTACAGGGTGATTCATTTCTGTAAAGTTCAGAAATACATTTAAAAAAAGAGCAGTATATTGCATAAAAATACAAAGATGAGCTCAAACTACAAAGAAAAACAAAAAATGATAGACAAAAATTCCAGATAGTATTTACCTCTGAGTAGTGATGAGGGAATAAAATAGGAGGAATTCAAACCTAATGAAACTTTTAAAAGTGCATTGATGAGTACATAGTTGTTTATCGTACTGCAATGCTTAGGCTGTGCACAAAGTGTCTAAGTATTGTTGTATTCACTCATCACTTCATAGGAATAATTTAAACATGTACAGCTACTTTAATTTTGTCTTTTATGTTTTGTAAAAAGTTTCTGATGCTGTTTCATTCCAGGTAGATAGCTAGGCAAAATATAGTGACTATCATTTATCAAATGACTATCATGTTCGCTATACAGTAGCCACTCATACATCGAATTTTCAGATACATGGGGATTTCTGGACCCTCTTCTATTTTATTGTCATATCTACAGTCATTGATCTGTCTATTCCTCAATTATTATCTTATTGACTTGATCATAGCAGCTTTCTGGTTTGATGTTCTGATGTCAGGAAAGGCACATCCCACTTCACTATCGTTTTTCTTATTTTTCTTGGTTATCTGGGGCCATCTATTCTTCCAAATGAACTTCTTGAGATTATTTTATCCAATTCCCCAAAGATTGTATTAAATTTGTAAATTTATGGTGATGTCTTCCCACTCAAGAATATGAAATGTCTTTGCATTTGTTCAAATCTTATTTTATGACCTTCAATAAGATTTTATAGTCTTTTTCATATCAGTCCTATGGCTTTCTTGTTAAATTTATTCATAAATATTTTATGGTCTTATCATTATTATGAGTGGACTATTTCCCTTTTCCATTTCTAATTATTTTGCTAATGAAGAGAAGAATGGTTAATTTTGGCATATTTATCATCTGTCTAACCACCCTCATCATAATTCTCTTAAAATTTTCATATTTTTTCACTAGAACCTCTTGGTTTTCTAAGTAAAACTAGACTCACCTTTTGATTCAGTAAATAATGATTAAAATCATATTCTGAGACAAGACACCAACCAAAATTCTAAGGCTATTTCAGTTCAGTCGCTCAGTCGTGTCCGACTCTTTGTGACCCCATGAATCACAGCACATAGGGGCAAATAAGACAATTACGCCCTCAAGTCACTTCTGCTTAATTGGACAGGTAATTACAAATATGATAAATGTTAGACAAGATAAAGGCAGGATACTATGGAAGAATATAAAGGGAGCATATGATGTGAATATCAAGTCTATCTGGATTATGAAGGGTGAACAGCAGTGGGTCAGTTGAAAAATAGGAGAGAATTATATGAAGAAGGAACAACATATGAAAAGCAGTTGAAAAAGGAAGCTTCATGATATACTTGAAGAACTGAAACACAATCTGATTAGAGCACAGAGAAGAAAGGTAGCGCAAAGTGCTAGGTTCAGATGGAGAGGATGCTGGCACAGATCAGATCTTACAGGCCATTTGTAACTCAACAAGTTGGCCCAAGCACTGAAAATAATTGAATACTTAAGGATTTTAAGAAAAAGAAAATCATTAGAACTGCATTTTCAAAAGACATTTCCAGTTGCTATTTATCACTGACTCAATGGACATGAGTTTGAGCAAGCTCAGGGAGTTGGTGACGGACAGAGAAGCCTGGCCTGCTACAGTCCATGGGGTCACAAAGAGTCAGACATGACTGAGCAACTGCAGTGACTTGGAAAAGGAAAAAAAATTGAAAATCTAGTGACCAGTTATCAGGTTCATGCAATCCAGAAGAGCAGTGGTAGGGGTTCGAACTTCAGGATGTCTCAATGGTGATGGACAAAATGGACAGTCTTAATGTTAAGAACCACAGTGGTAAAACTCATTGCTATTTGAGTCTTTTGTACAGCTATGGAAAAAATCTTTCTTCTCCCTTTAGGATAAATATTTCCTGATTACTATTAATTCTGTAAGATCTTTCTCTGCATAAGATCTACACTATAAAATTTCTCCTATCTTTCTTTCATATTAAGTAATCCTATCTCTTTTTATCTTGACTCTCAGGATATACCAGTTCCAATTCCTTAAACAGTTGTTTAAAAGCATTCTTTTAGGAAGTGGTGGGAAGAAGGCCTCCAAGCTCTGAAAGGTGTACATTTGTCATTCTCCTACGGCAAGAAACACTTATGGACTATTTTCTTTGGTTATTGTAGAAATACTGCATATATTTAAGAACCTATTCATGAAATGCTAGAATTTTATAGTTTATAAGGCAATGTATTTATTCCAGTTTCTATCGTTTGACAAAAATATGATAGGACAGAAGTATGTCTGCAAATGCATTTATTTTGAGGCATGAATATAAGTGCTTCCTATGTTGGGCAAAAGTGCAAAACCCAGAATAGCCACTTTTCTAGTTGTTTTTGCCATGGAGGTGGGGGCAGTGACGATTCCTCCTCCGACACTTCCGCTGGCTTGATCTTGAATTCTCTGCCCTGTGTCTGCTAATCACCTCATCTCACAAAAGAGAGAAGGAAGGATTAAGGAGACCCTCTCTGTGACTTTATACAGCACCTCAAAATAAAAGGGCTATATATGTTCAATGCATTATGAATCTGATTGTGTTTATATTCGTGACTTTTGCAAACATTGACTTAGCCTGAAAAACTTTCTGTTTTCTAATTCTGCACTAGGAGAGAAATCTAGTATTAACCCCATTAGCAAAATGTTTTTTTCTGATCAGGAGAAACCAGAGGCAAGAAGCTTCTTTCATGGTTTATCTTCTCAACAGTCAACCCTTTTCTCTTTTAGCAAATCTTCAATCTTTTCATGTTTTCTCTCATCTCAGGTGGACATAGCCCCACCTCCACGTGACTTCAGAAAGTAACTATGTATACCTTAGCCACTGCTCTTGCCTCTTCCATTATTTCCACCCAACAGCTGCCTTTGCCTCTCTGTTAATTGAATTTTGGATTCGGAAATAAAGAGGGAAGGATGGTACTCAGAAAATCAAAGAGCACTACCTGTCTAGTCATTTGCCTCAAGACCCTGCACACTCATCCCTTTTTGTAGGCTCCTATATTGTATTTGATATTGTCTGTTATCATTAATGAAAGCACCAGGCTGAGAGGGACATTCTTCCTAAGTATGTCCAGCAGCCTGGGGTAGCACAAAGCTGCTTCCCATAATTTCATGAAGACTCCTCAACCCTGATATTTAATTGCTTTTGCAATTATCAGACTGACTTCCCATGATTTAAAACAATTATTAGATGTGTTTGCAATCAAGGTGATTTTGCCAGGCTCAAGGAAGACGAAAATGAGCTTCCTGGCCCTATTTCGTGACTTTTTGCAGTACAGAACAATGGAGCAACATTGAGACAGTGTGGAGGTGGGTTGGGGGATGAGAGCTGAGCTTCCCCATATTCCTGCCTGGGACCTGATCTATGCCTGGATGAGGAGGGGGGGGCCGAGCTCGGCAAGTCCATAGTCACATGTGTCACCACCCTCAAGCTCCATTTGTTCAGCCTCCTGGATGGAAGTCTTGTGTTTATTTACTTGTGATTTGCAAAACTGCACCCTTGGCAAACTGCTAGTTTGGGGAGGAAGCACATAGCAGAAACTAGCCAGTAAGTCACATAAAGACTGGTATTGCCATCCCACCTCTGTCAGCAAGAGCTGATTTAATGATCCCATTTCCTTCATTAGTAGCCATCAAGACAGGGCTGTTTACAAGGATGGGGCTTCCTTTGAGTTCAGAGAGAAGGGAGGTCAGGTTTCCTTCCCTTATGATTCCCAAATCCTCTTAGAGCAATTCTGTGTTATTTGTTCTTCTGATCCTTGATTCTGGACAACCTAGAGAGAAATTGTATCCTTAAGATGTCTGGGCTGCTGCTGCTGCTAAGTTGCTTCAGTGGTGTCCAACTCTGTGCGACCGCATAGACGGCAGCCCACTAGGCTCCCCCGTCCCTGGGATTCTCCAGGCAAGAACACTGGAGTGGGTTGCCATTTCCTTCTCCAATGAATGAAAGTGAAAAGTGAAAGGGAAGTAGCTCAGTCATGTCTGACTCTTAGTGACCCCATGGACTGCAGCCTACCAGACTCCTCCATCCATGGGATCTTCCAGGCAAGAGTACTGGAGTGGGGTGCCATTGCCTTCTCCAAGATGTCTGGGCAGATCTCAGCAAAACCTCTTTGATATAGACCTGTGCCTGGTCTGGGGTAGTCCATGGGGCAGGTGAACACTCTTGAACCCTTTACTGCATAAATGTCTTCTGTGTCAAGGATAGAAATGATATCTCCTTCCAATCCTTATCTCAAGGACTTTAAAAGGGTAGTTCCCCTGGCCCCTTTAGCTGAGAAGATGAAGGAGCAGGGGAACCAGCCCCAATCAGGAAATTAGCTTTCCAAATGAAGGAAAATAGCAAAGTTCTTGCCAGAGGGAGGGTGGTTAGGGAATCGGTGACATTTTGAAAATGTGATCTTGCCGTGTTCTTTGTTTAAGAGACACTGCACCAAGATGAGTAGTGATAAGTCCTCTTTGTCCATATTTTTTATTAAGATTATCATTAGGACTAAAGAATGATGATGACTTTAGATGACCCCTCTTCTTTCTGGTTCAGCCTCCTCTCCTTTCTCTAATTCCCTTTCACTGTCCTCTTCAGAGCAGAGATTGAGAGGATCAAGTATTCATTTAGAGGCAAGTATATCATTAATTCAAAGTTAGACTTTCTCTCTTATTGGCCTTGTAATTTTAGGAGTCTCATTGATACATGGTATGGATCTGGTAATTAAAGAATGGAAGTTCTGTGTATTATAACTATGGATGTTAGCTGGCCCTGGATGTCCTTATTTGTTAAAAAAAAAAAAAAGACGTTAAAAATTTACCATAGAGAACTAGGGTGAAGGTTAAATGAAGTAATGCATTATGACCAACATGGTAACTAAGAATACTAAAAAATACATATTGAATGTAGAGATGGATGAGAGAGAGAGAGCAGTACATTTTTAGCACCAATATAATCTGGATAAAAACATGAATAACATGAATGTCCTTCCTCCTAATATTGTCTCAGGATACTCTATCAATATGCTCATGACAGAGCTTCTCAGTCAGGGCTGAATTTCTGGTCTCTCACTTTCTCTTTCTCACAGTCATCAGACCTGATATATGTCTTATTCCTAATAGAAATCGAATGGCAGCTGGCTATCCAGGTAAGGAAAGGAAAAGGCAATCTCACAGCCACATTAGCATTAAATTGCTAATGACCAGCACAGTTTATTACATTTTTCCATTTAGAGATATTTGCATTTTAATCAGTGCCTTAGCCAAAAAAAATGGGTATATGAAGGTGGCTTTTCAGGGTTCAGCATTTATAAGCTGTATCTTTCTAGATTATGAAGCAGTCATAACCCCACCTATCTCTAAGACATTTAAGGATAAAATAATTTATAAGTCAGAACATTCATAAAAAGCCTATAAACAGTCTCTTTTACTCCTTCTTTGATCAAGAAGCCAGTTACCAAGCTGTAGCACACCCCTGTCTACTTGAAATATACATCTATGAGATGTATTTGGAAATTTGTCCATATAAGGTGAGGGATGGAGGGAAAGCTCTTCTTGATCAATTTTTCTTTTCTTTTTTTTTTTTTTCAGTAACCAAACACATGGTCCTCTGATGACCCAAGCCACCTACCAGGAAGTGCTGTCACTGCAACCATGAACGTAGACAAATTCAGAATCAGACCATGCCTTTTGACAAATAGAGGGTTTATGGGACACAGGAGCAGGATAATTGAAATCTAGACTTTAAGGCTTGGAAAGGCTTGGACATGAGATTCTCCTGTATCTCTGTATAGGTAAAGAAGTTGCCTTTATCTGACCAGATTAGACCCTGGACAGACAAGTCTGGCTGTGTGCTATTAGCTACACAGGAAGGGTTAGCAGACAAAGGCATGGTCCCATGGCAGCAAGCATCTCAGCAAAGGCCATGTAACAAAGGGATGCTTTTGCCCCTAATAAGTTTGATTATTTGAGGGCAGAAGGAGAAAGGGGCGACAGAGGATGAGATGGTTGGATGGCATCACTAACTCAATGGACATGAGTTTGAACAAATTCTAGGAGATAGTGAAGGACAGGGAAGCCTGGGGTGCTTCAGTCCATATGGTCACAGAATCTCAAAGAGTTGGACATGATTTAGCAACTGAACAGCAAGAAAAGTTGCATAAGGAAAAGATAGTTCTAGGGAGACACTGCATAGACCAAATTTTGCAGAAGGGGAGGTGTTCTTGTATTTCTCCTGTCTCTTATACACATCTAGATGTGTATAAGAGACAGAGACAGGGCTGTTTACAAGGATGGGGCTTCCTTTGAGTTCAGAGAGAAGGGAGGTCAGGTTTCCTTCNTTCTTGTATTTCTCAGATGCAGATGTCTGGTCTCAAAATAGAAACCTAAGTGTAGCACTGCTGCCATTGGACCTACATGAGTCTTCTAATCTCTCATGGCCTTAGTTTCCTCCTGCTTGAAAGGACAACTGGCATTCCAGCCTTGCAGAATGGAGCCTGGGTGGGGGGTGAAGGGGAGCAGAGGTAAGGCAACAGGCAGTGGTAGGCACGGCTCACCCGCTGTGCCTCCCCAATCCTGAGTCCCCATCCAGTGCTCTCCCTGCCTCCACATCCATTCATGACAATGAATCCTCTTTGCCTTGCCCTCTTCTTTATGCTGGGCATTTGCTTCTGATACCTGCCCCGATGGAGAAGGCCTTAGTAATTACTGCCTGTAGTACTTCTGGAAAGTACTGCCAATGGCTGAGCCCTGACCTTGCTCTCTCAGCCCGAGGGTGTTTTCCCAGGCCTGGCTGAGAACAGCCCACTTCATCTCCAAGATTTTGACCTTTTCCCAATGTCTCTTTGTTGGTTGCAGCTGTCCTCTCTAAAAGCTTCCTATTGATGTTTGACTCTAATAGAGAAACGTAAACAAGAGATAGATAAAGGTTAACAATACCCAATCAATGCTGCCAAGGGAGGCGGCCCTGGGAGGGATGTATTGAAAGGCCAAATGTAGGGAGGGCTCTATTGACAATTTAATTGCATTCTCTTTTTCCTCCTTATACATTGAACTAATAACAAAGCTGCCTGATATTCTTAGCTACAGTGAGGGATTTTTTTTTTTTTTAATAGATGAGAAGAAAAATTGGCATGCAAATATGTATAGCATCCTTTTCTGAATTTTTAAAAACTTGTTCTCAAACATCCTCCTAGGTTGCCTACTTTCAGTGTCCTAAGTTACTCTTCCAGTGCCTGAAGTTTGCTCCCCTATCTTACCTTCACCTCTGTTAAGCTGACCCCCTGCCCCCACCCCTCCCAGGAAGCCCAGTTCCCCTGCTGGTCTCCCTGTGAAGCATTTCCTGAGGTTCCCATCTGCAGTGCTGCCCCTTCCTCTGCCACAGCCACCTGATCACAGCTTCCATGGAATCTGTGTTCTCAGACGGAGACTATCACCAAAACCCATCATGTGTGCAAGGAAGATGGAATTCAACAGTTGGCAGGGAAGGAAAATGAGGCTTAAAAGGGTTACATACATTTTCTGGAGTCCTACAAAATCTGTCCAGATTTGGGGTTATCAGTCTAACTCTATTTTTCTATCACTTTATGTGTTTCATTTAGTTTCTTATACAAATAGCATGAGATGAACAAGAATAATTCATGCCTGAAGGATATTTAAAACACAAGTAGCCCCTCCCCCCCCCCCCAAAAAAAA
>SJYX01020080.1:78201-97373 GCA_006410675.1 Oreotragus oreotragus
GGGGCGGGGGTAGGGGGGGGTGCTGCTGTGGAGAGAAGAAGCCTAAGAAGAGTAAGTAAAGGTTTCTTTAAAAATCCTAACCTTGCCTCAATACTCAAAAGCGTGCCTTAAGAGAGAAGATCACAGTAATGGTTAACAACCATTGGTTTTCTCTTGCAGAGAGCAGTTTCATGCTTGTAGGGGGTCTGATTTCTTCCCTCCAGCCTCTAATCACAGAGGCGCAGAACTCTCCTCACAAGGGTGTTTATTTTAAATGTTTAACATTTTTCAAGGAAAGTTACTGCTGAGGCTCTTTTAATCTGCAGAGCCAGTGGGTAGGGGGCCTTCATTGTGGTTATTTAATGCTGCTCTAACAATTCGCTCAGGGCAGCATCTCAAAGAATCATCCACTCTCCAAATGAGAGTTGAGGACAATGCTATAGACCATTCAATGCAACTCCCGCATTTTATAAAGGGAAACTGACACTCTAACAGGGTAACTCCATTCACACATTATCAAACTGTAAGTAAATTGAGAGAGATTGTCTTTATACTGTTATTGTCCATAAATTCCATAGTCATTATAAAGAGACATGTGATATACTGATTCACCCACAAGTAACTTCTTTCCATTTTTTATTTTCTTTAACTCAGTTTGCCTTTATAACACCCCAAATTTGGGGAATTTATGAACAGAGTAAATTAGGAGTACACAGCCACTGATTCTTAAAATAATTTAATCTACTTAGAAACAAAACAAGATGCACAGTCCCCATTTATGAAAATAGTTATGGAAAGGCCAAGGGTTTCTCATCAGCATACCAACAAATATGAGATGAAAAAGTTCCCCACCAAACTGCAGCCTTCTAGAAGAAGGCCTTTCCTAGATAAGATGAGAAATGGCAACCCCCCTCAGATGACCTGACTTGAAATTTGTCTCATTCTTTCTTATCAGTGCGTAGCCTTAGGGTATGAAATGTTGTTTAGTTAGTTGTATCTGGCTCTTTGTGACCCCATGGACTGCAGCCTGCCAGGCTCTTCTGTCCATGGGATTTCCCAGATGAGAATACTGGAGTGGGTTGTCATTTCCTTCTCTAGGGGATCTTCCCAACCCAGGGACTGAACCTGCATTTCTTTCATCTCCTGCACTGGCAGGTGGATTCTTTACCACTGAACCATCAGGGAAGCCTGTTGAAACATATGTTAGCAGGCAAACAAGTTTGTATTTCAAACGACTATTTTGTATATGTAAGAACATATTACTTTTTCTCCTACCTCTGCTGTAGTAGAGACATCCAAAGGGGGAGGGTCAAATACACTGAAGAATATTATCAGTGATCTTCATTTCAAAAAAGTCCCTTCTAGAAAAGAAGATGACCTAGGAAATCTTGAGATCTGGATACTGGTCAGAAAGCTCATCAAGGAACTTCCCTGGTAGGCCAGTGGCTAGGACTCCATGCTCCCAATTCAGGAAGTCTGAGTTGGACCCCTGGTCAAGGAATTGTATCCCACATGCTACAACTAAGATCCAGTGCAGACAAATAAACAAATATTTTTTAAAAAAGAAGCCTTGTATAACAAGTGATATATGTATTTATTCAGCAAGCAGTTTGAGAAATGTCTCAGTCTTTGCTTTGAGATGGGAAAATGCAGAAACCCAAAAAGAACAGTAGCAAAAATCTCAAATGGGGCATAATGATAGCTTACAAAGAAATTCAGGAATAAAAGTTTAGGAGAAGAGAAAAGCAATGAATGTCTGCTGAACCCCTACCCTGTCCAACTGGATGCTTCAACATTATCATATTTTTGTTGAAGAAAGGAGTTTAAACTCTGCAGATCTTTTGAGCAGAAAAGCTTAATTGCATTAAGTAAATTACCATGACCTCACCTTTAGGTAAGTATGGGATTAGAATGCAGGTTTGTCTGATTCCAAAGCCTATAGCACTTTTCACTTTCTGTGCATGTTCAGTTGTGTTCAATTCTTTGCAACCCCACGGACTGTATGGCAGCCTGCCAGGCTCTTCTGTCCATGGGATTTCCTTCTTCATCACTTTCTGTATGAATTACTTAATGGTACAAGATTCATATATCGGCGGGGTCTAACATAATCCCCAGAAGTGTTAATGTTACTTTTCATAGAGTTTCAGAAACTAAGAGGTAAATTAAACCTGGTTCTACATCAAGTGATCACTGACTTTATAGGGCAACAGAACATGGACGTTACCCTCATGGGTTCTGAAATCCATCCTTGGATTTTGAATCCTACTTCAACCACTTAGGATAAAGACTAGGGAATTTGAGGAGAGTTTAATAATAGAGTTTTTCAACTGTTAACGGTGCCAGGATCTGCTCCCTCTCCAGGGCTGAAAAGGGAGAAGGTGGAACACAAAGAAAGAGGAGAGCTGCGTGGGGATGGCTGGCTGGCAGAAGATGCAAGTTTCAGTCAAGAGATGCATCCATCCAAAGGGGACCCCACAGTGAGGGAGCTGGAGAATAAGTACTCCAACCTCACTCTTTTCCTTTCCTACAGTTTCCTGCTCCCTGGGGGCAGAATTGAAACAGAGGCCAGAAAGAAGGAATGGCATTCACAGAAGTTGGCCTTCCAAGTATTCCAACAGAATGGGAAATTATAGAGGGTGGATCTGAAAACAAATGTGCATCTATCAAATAGGATGATAATAGTACCTACCACTGAAAGCAGTTGCAAGGATTACATGAATTAAAACATATAAAGTACTGAGATGGATCCTGATCCCATGGAAGTCTTAGCTATAAGTCCAGAGTTGAGATAAACTAAGAATGATCTACTTTAATATCCTCATCTGATGAAGACACAAGGGCCCAAGAGAAGTGACTTGCTCCAAGTTTCATAAAGAGTGACAGAGTCAAGATGAAAATTCAGCTCTCTAGGTGCGAGAGATCTACATCTGTGCTGTGTCTAGGGAAGGGAGAGCTCACACTCAATCTCAAGTCCAAAAAGATGAGAAAAATGGGCTTTATGATTTGCTGAGCTTACTTACCTCTTCCTGAGATTTCCAGCAACGTTCCTACAGTGGTCTGCATTCCGCAGTAGGGATTATGATTTCTTGGACTAGTTGGTGCATGAGCTGACCTGCATTTTTCTCTCTCATGAATTCCTCTGTGTAAATAAGAATCTACATGGTAAATTTTACGGACCAATAAGCAAAGAGCAGGGACTGCTATTACAGTCCCAATTGTTTTAAAGAGCAGATCCCCTCTGGTCTGCAGTGACTATGCCAGAGTAGGAAGCAGAACCAGGACATTTCAAAAAGCAACTTTCTCTTCCCAGAAATATGAGAACTATGCAGGGGCAAATTTAGCCTAGGGTCCTTCATAATAATTGCAGCCAGTTATATTTTGACCAATCAAGTCAGTTTGCCTGGGATTGTCCCAGTTTTATCACAGCAAGTCCCTCAATCTTCAATGACTATCCATCCCCAATCCTGTTCTGCCTTGCCCAGTCCAGGGCAAACCAGAATGGTCAGTCATTTTACATGATTTCGAGATTTAAAGACTTCAGACCAGGCCTTCCCCAGTGGCTCAGCAGTAAAGAATCCATCCACAATGCAAGAGACACGAGTTCAATCCCTGAGTTGGGAAGATTCCCTGAAGGAGGGCAAGGCAACCCACTCTAGTATTGCCTGGAGAATCCCATGGGCAAAGGAGCCTGCAGGCTCAGTCCATAAAGTCGCAAAAAGTCAGACACGACAGCACACACACAGCCACAGGCTTCTGACCAGACAAGAGCCCTGGGCTTAGGTTCTGGCTGGTTGCTTAACTGCATCCTTTGGAATTTAAACAGTGGCATTTCTAAACAGTAACCTGCATTTGCCTCTGGGAATTCTGATAAGCATATGCTAATAAATCGAAAACTGGTCACAAGGATAGAAACATAAATTAAGAGGCAGCTTAAAAACAAAACAGAGGACAATCTAACTACTTGTAATTCAGAAAACACTAAATTCCTGCAAGAGACCGCTCAAAGCACATGCCTATCTAGTGAGCATGGACTGGTGAAGCGTCCACAAGACCAGTGGGAAACACAGAGGGCCTCAGACTCTCTACTGACTGAGGCAGTGACATCAAGGAGTGGACACAGTTATTCAAGACAACTTCTGCTACTGTAGAGTACATTCCATTCTTGGGGAATGAGTGAAGAATGAAGGCAGGAGAAATATGCTGCCATTGCTATGAAATGATAAGGGTCTTCAACATCACTACTTCTAGATGTTTCTGAACTTGAATGCAAGGGGGTTTCCTTGGCCAACCTGCTCTCCCTCAGTTCTCACCCAGAGCACTATCCAACACGTTGAGTCCCTGGAGTCCATCAGATAGAGCTGATGGACTGTGCTCAGGGAGACCTGAATTATACTTGGGATGGTAAAAAAAAAAAAATCAAACAGCCTGTACTGATCCCAGCCATTTTCCTGTCCTGAATTAGGTTGCTTGAGCTTAGACTTTATCTTTCTAACTTCACCATATGAGAGGGAACTCTGATGCTCCAGATCAATTCTTGCAATATCTGTAAAAGGCTGTGTTTTTTCACAGAGTAGTTCAATAGAAATGTGACATGGGGAGTTTTCAGTGATATTAATGGGACTATGATTCACTTGCATGATATTATAGAAATCTAAGTTAAAAATGAAATAATTAATGGTTAATTTTGTTGCATTAACTGCGCTTATTTTTTAAAACATGGCACTTTTATGGTATAGAAGCACATAGTCATACATATTTACATTTAAGGTAATATTCTGCATGATACTACTTTATACTACTCATAGGACAGGAAAACTGGCTAGTCTGATATTTCAAGGTCAATGAACAGGAGTTGTTTATATCAGTGAACACAGCTTACCCTGACATACATTGAAATCCATATGATGATGGATCATTCTGTTACATATTGTTAATATTTTATAACCTAAAATCTTATATACAATTATTGCATTTTCAAGCAAGTCTACAGCATATGCTAGTTCTGGGAAATAAAATGGTCTCATTAATTTACAGTGAATGATGATCTTTTATTTAGTAAGGAAATACACAGGAGGATCAAAACTCCCAAGGTCTGTGGCAATCCTAGCTAGGTTACTGATGGGCTATACGAGTTTTGGAATTTTGATCCACTGTTTTCAGTTCTCAGCAGCTCTGATTTACAATATATAAAGTCATAATCACAAGACTCAGGGTATCAGATTCGACCCTAAGTAAACCCACTGAAGTGGGCTTACCAGGTGCCAGTGCAGGAGATGAGGCTTTGATCCCTGGTTCGAGACAAGTCCCCAGAGGAGAAATGGCAACCCACTCCAGTATTCTTGCCTGAACAATCCCACGGGCAGAGAAGCCTGGCGGGCTATAGTCCGTGGAGTTGGACACGACTGAGCTACTGAGCAAGCATGCAAACCCACTGAGAAAAATGTCAAAGTTTTATACAAATGAAAAGCTATGCATTTCATGAAAACTAACTAAAGAATTAGGAAGATATAAGTGTACCTAGTATTAAGTGGACTTGACTTATAATCTTCCTGTGATGATTCAGAATCAACAAAGGCAGAGCAGGCCCCACAAACTGAAGTGGGGTGATTTGGTTCAGTAGTAGTGCTACTATTTTTGGATTTGGGGATCAAGGTGCTAAACATTTTTAGTTTGCATTTAAATTTCCTCAAGGCTTAGCCTTTACTGATTTAGAGACCAGCTCCCATTGCCTTTCCCACCTCCTTTGCACAAAATGGTTCGATCTTACTGACCTCTTAATTCCTAGGTAGCAATTGCTACACACAATTTCAAACCAGGCAAACCTTGCCTTAAAAATCTCAGATAAACAACCTTTAGCCTCAAGGAGAACTAGCACTTGGGAACCCTGGCAGAGAACCTCAAATGGGAGCAGGATGGAACAGTGTTCTGCACTAAATCCTGCAGGATTTCTCTTTGCTCTGACCAGATGGAATGAGTAGCCAGCAGGGAGCTTTAGAGGTCAGTGGAAGCACATACTGAGATTAAGCATCTACTATTGAGCCTCAGCTTTCTCACCAGTATGAGGTAACTTGCTCATATAGCTGTTTTTAGGACAGCCTGAGATCACTTACGTTCAATGTTGAGTGAGAGATACAAAATATTGGGTGTAGTAAGATAGAGATGGGAATACCAAACCACCTGACCTGCCTCTTGAGAAAAAACTGAACTGATAGCCAATTAACAATGTGATAGTTTCAGGTGAACAGCAAAGGGACTCGGCCATACATACACATGTATCCATTCTCCCCCAAACTCTCCTCCCATCCAGGCTGCCACGTAACATATGCTCCACAGTAGACAAAAACCCTATTTCTAGATCAGGTCCCATTCCAAGGTTCCAAGCGGACATGAATTTGGGAGGGGAGACACTATTCACCCTACTACAGGGTGTAGGATGAATACTGTATATGATTTATATTCCTAATACTTTATTTTCTGCCTGTGACTTGAAGAGTAATGAAAAAATGTCATGGTTGTTAAAATGAAAAGGGGTTGGTTGATTTTGTGTCTCCTGGAACAGGTAACTTAGAGTCTGGTGGTCTGTCAAGACCCTTGTCTTCCCCTTCTCCCCACGTCTCTCCTCTTTAGGCTCAGAAGTTTCTAGTAGGTGACTCTGTTCTGAGCAACATGTCTTTGATGTGGTGTAGACTGCCATCCTGCTGTTTACAGAAGTATCTTCAAGTGACTGTCTTCTGAGGCCTTTTGAGGTTTTGCATGTTATGTACATGTTGACTGTTCTTACGTAAATTCTCCACACCGTGAGCAAATCATAAGTTTATTTCATGTGGAAGTGCAGATTCTAACAGGTGTCAAGTATTAGACATTTTCTTTTTTTTTTTTTTAATAAACGTGAACTTGGGCCCCCTCTGCAAGAACTTCAAGAGATTACAGGCATGCCTTGTTTAACTTGTTAAAGAATGTGCTTTGCCTATTGCAGCTTTCAAAGGCCAGCTTCTGTCTACTTCTTACGGATTTACTGAATAACTAGGCAAAACAGTTGCTACGGGTTTGGGGGAAAGGCCCTTAGAAGAAGTCTGCATATATTCTAGGTAGAACCCCACAGAAAAATCTGTCAAATGTAACCTGTAAAGGTCAGAAACCAGCAGGATCTTCCTGAAATGTTAATGTAGGATCAGTCATCTAGCAGATTCTCAAACTTGTTTTCATGACATAGTCTGCAGTTATCTTAAGGGAGGATTCAAATCTCAGGTTCCAAGGATGAAATTTTAATCCATCTTTTTAATAGATGCAGACACAGGCATGAGATAAGGAGAAGAAGATATCAAGTCAAGCAAAACGTTAGGGTGTTGCATCCTCTTATCTGGTTTCATTTGTTTCAAGGCTACTGAGTGACATCCATTGCTGAGGTGCAGGCTAGGTTACAAAGATGAGAGTCCATAAAACAAGGATGTTGATATGGTCCCATCTACCACATTTGTGTGCAAATCCACTTAGAATCAAACCACTTATTTGCAGCCCAAGGTTCTTGATATTTCTGAGGCTATTCAAAGGTTAGCTGGTCCAATATTCAATGAATAAAGAAACTCCGTTTGGCCTCCCTGAAGCCAAGGTCCTCTACTTGAATAGGTTCAGTGATGGGAAACTTACTCTCATCACAGAATCCATAATTGAACTATTATTTCTTTGTTTTGTCTTGGTTTGATCTGAAATCTGTCTCCCTATAATATAATATCTGGAAACTACATTTGTTCTCCAAAGTTAAGTGATAAGAGCAGTTTGTCGAGCGATGACTAACGGACTAAACCAAACTCAGCATTCTCTTTGCGCTGTCTAAAGCATCACCCGCAGAGCAGCCTTAGGAGAGAGAGCAGCTGGGAGTAGCTGGCTGTTCACCACGTCCGTTTCTTCCTGGGCTTAACCACGTTTCTGAGTCTCCCTGTCACTGAATGTGACCTTGTTTCTGAGGTCTGGCCAGTCACATGCAGGTAGAAGCGACATGTCGCCTGCGAGAGCTGGCTCCTGACCACCTGCTCTGTGCGCCCTGCTTGCTCTTTTCCTTTCTATCAAGACCCTGCAAGGTCCGTGACATTGGCAGAGCCACCACATGGAAGGAGCAGTGGTCACTGAGTTTGGCCAATTGGATCAAAGCTAATTGCTAATCAAAGACACCTATTTTGTTTATTTACTTGGCCGCACCATGTAGAAGGTTGGGTCTTAGTTCCCTGACCAGGGATGGAACCCCTGCCCCCTCCTGTATTGGAAGCTCAGAGTCTTAACCACTGGACCACCAAGGAAGTCCCAAGACCATCCATTTTAGACTATTCACAACTGAGAAATAAACATATAATGTGTAAATCACTAACATGATGTAACTATCATAGCAGTTACTTGCTAAGAACTGTATATTGTCACCCTGCTTATGTAACCTACATGCAGAGTACATCATGAGAAACGCTGGTCTGGAAGAAACACAAGCTGGAATCAAGATTGCCGGGAGAAATATCAATCACCTCAGATATGCAGATGACACCACCCTTATGGCAGAAAGTGAAGAGGAACTAAAAAGTCTCTTGATGAAAGTGAAAGAGGAGAGTGAAAAAGTTGGCTTAAAGCTCAACATTCAGAAAATGAAGATCATGGCATCCGGTCCCATCACTTCATGGGAAATAGATGGGGAAACAGGGGAAACAGTGTCAGACTGTATTTTAGGGAGTACTCCTTTTCCTATTTGGAACCAGTCTGTTGGCTGTCTCTTATACACATCTAAGGCCTCTTGATGAAAGTGAAAGAGGAGAGTGAAAAAGTTGGCTTAAAGCTCAACATTCAGAAAACGAAGATCATGGCATCTGGTCCCATCACTTCATGGGAAATAGATGGGGAAACAGTGGAAACAGTGTCAGACTTTATTTTTTTGGGCTCCAAAATCACTGCAGATGGTGACTGCAGCCATGAAATTAGAAGATGCATACTCCTTGGAAGAAAAGTTATGACCAACTTAGATAGTATATTCAAAAGCAGAGACATTACTTTGTCGACTAAGGTCTGCCTAGTCAAGGCTATGGTTTTTCCTGTGGTCATGTATGGATGTGAAAGTTGGACTGTGAAGAAAGCTGAGTGCCGAAGAACTGGTGCTTTTGAACTGTGGTGTTGGAGAAGACTCTTCAGAGTCCCTTGGACTGCAAGGAGATCCAACCAGTCCATCCTAAAGATCAGCCCTGGGATTTCTTTGGGAGGACTGATGCTGAGGCTGAAACTCCAATACTTTGGCCACCTCATGCGAAGAGCTGACTCATTGGAAAAGACTCTGATGCTGGGAGGGATTGGGGGCAGGAGGAGAAGGGGACGACAGAGGATGAGATGGCTGGACGGCATCACCGACTCGATGCACGTGAGTTTGGGTAAACTCTGGGAGTTGGTGATGGACAGGGAAGCCTGGCATGCAGAGTCAGACACGACTGAGCGACTGAAGATGCTCAAGGGTGTACTGTACAACATAGGGAATATAGTCCAAACTGCAAATGGAAAGTAATCTTTAAAAATTGAATATTGATAATACATTTTGATTAAAAGCCACGTAATACAGTGTAGGACACATAGTAAAGCACCAGGTATATATGTTTATCTATTATTATTTTCTGAGCCTTTAAATTAACTCCATTTCCACAGTCATAACTCAAGGAACTGGATTCCTTTGCTTTGTGGTTAGGCTACTGGCATGTAATTGCACGGTCATTATTGTGATTATTTGTTTAAAATCTGACTCTCATTGGATCATCACTTCATGAGCACAGCATCCTTGTCTGCTTTAGAACAGTACTGTAGCTCCAGCTACCAGATGGTGCCTGGCATATTGTAGGTGCTCAATGCATCTGTATTAAATTAATTTAAAAAAATGAGCTCCATGGAATTTATACCAATTATCACCAAGATCCAGAAAAGAAAATTAGCCAAAGTCACTATTAACTGCCTATGAGGGCTAATTTCCCCATCCTACCAAGCCCACCACAAAGCTCTATGCAGGATAGTTGGTTCTGACTGAAGAAGAGCTCAGACAATGCATTTTACTGCTGTTTTGAGGAGCCTGTCATCAGAACCTCACTGCATCACAGTTTGGCCTTTTGTCCAGACCCCAGTGAATGTGGATGTTCACAAAGACCAGAGAGAGAGATTAGAAAGAGCGACACTGACCCAAGAATCAGGGCTGGTGTTTATTCAGGGCTGGGAGACTGGGGAGAGCAAAGACTAACGTAAGAACATAAAGTCCTGAGGAGCAGAAGTAAAGCCAAATTAAAAGGAGACACTGTGGTAAGGAGAGAGCAGAGGATGTGAACAGTGTGCAGGCGCTGTGCCTTGCAAGCACAGAGAGGGAGACGGCACTGCGGGCGGTCAGGGGTCTAGCGTCTGAGTAACCAGGCTACAGACTGAGATGAGAGCCAAATCCTGACTTCACGACTTCTTGCATCTGTATGACCTTGAGCAAGTCACTTGGCTTCTATCAAGTTTTTAATCCACACAAATGAAGGAAATAATATGAAACTCACAAAGTTGTTATACAAATAAAATTCTATCACTTACCCAAATCACTTAACCACCAAACCATGAGAGCAAGTTCACATACAGAGAGCTTGTGCTTGGTTATTAAAGATAAAAGGGGGTGATTCCCTCTAGTAGAAATCTTATTGATTCTGAGACACACACACACACACACAAAAAGACAAAAGCAAAAACTAACAAAAAATGTAGGTATAAAATCAATAGCTAACCCTATGGGAAATACAGAAGAATTACACTGTGGAAAGATCATGGAAGATCATCTACTTAAGAGTTCTCCAATTGAACTGATGATAAGCATTTCCTTTTAAAGCACACAATTTCCAGACTTCCACCAAAATCAACTAAGTCACAGTCTCCTGGGGAGGAAGCTAGAAAGCTGGATTAACAAGGATATGAGGTGATTCTTATAACATAGAAAGCTTGCTTCAGCTTCATCTTTCCTAATTACTTGAAAGCCCTCAGGTGTGTGCCATGGACCAGAAGCAGCAGCAGCATCTAGGAACCTGTTAGAAATTCAGAATCTGAGGCACCAGGGCAGATCACTGAATCAGAATCTGCATTTTAAGATGACCCCCAGCGGATTCTTAAGGTCTGTGGTCTAAGTCATCCCACAGACCCTTGCACATCTTCAGTGACGGAAAACACAGTACCTCTCAGGAAATCTGAGAGGTTCCGTCTCTTAATATCTCTGAGCAGGGGCCACCCCCTCCCCTGAGAAGTCTCATAATTGACAACCTTCAGGACCTGAACCAAAGATGGCACCATGGACTGGGTAGCAGCTGTTTCCAGGACAACGAACAACACTTGTTTTTGTTTTTCCTTCTATGTCTCCAAAGCAGAGCAAAAAGCAGTAAGACGAGAGACATTTTCACAGGCTTGCAAATCACTTTAATGTTCGGCTAAACAGAAGACAGCCGGATTCTCATATCTGATTCTGCATTTTTTCCCAATGTGATATATTGTTAGATTGAAATATAAGAAAAAATGGCCACATATTGATGGGAGGAGTATTTAATAGTCTTTGGCTAATGGTGGATATTATTTTCTGATACTACATCAAAACTAGAGAAGTGGTAGTTTATTATTTTTTTTTAATAGCATATTTGATCCTTGGTCAGGAATATTCTGTCGAGTAGGAAATAGCAATCTGCTCCAGTATTCTTGTCTAGAAAATTCTATGGAAAGGTGACCCTGGCAGGTTACAGTCCATGGGGCCACAAACAGTTGGACATCACTGAGCACACACACATTAAAAAATTAGTTACAATGCGGAATCTGATGCTATATTAGTGAACTTTTACTACTGATTAAAATCAGCTAACTAGTTTACCATACATTTTGGTAGCTCCTTTTATACCTTTGAATGGAAAATATTGGATCATTGGGTAATGAAGATATTCTAAATATAGACACATTTCATTAAAAAGTATCAAATGAATCCCATTCAATAATATCACCACAGATTTCGTCAGAAAAGTCTTAAAATTTTGTTAATCTTTTAGGTCATGGTGGTTTAAATAAGTTTTCCAGATTCAATTTTCTTAAACTTTTCATTGGTAGCATCTATTATAACTTGTTTTCCTTGGAGTGACATACTTACTGCACTTCTTTTTTAAAAACATGTCTGTCACAAACTTAAGATGAATAATCTTAGTTTTCCTGCCAGTTGTATTAGTTACTGTCTTTGCTCACCAAGGCGTGTTCTTGGTGGATGATAAACTAGACAAAAATGAGTAACTTTCAAACTTCTTCACGCAGACTGCTTTCTTAAAATGACAGTTGATGCAGAAGCCCAGCCCAAAGAAGAGTTTGAATCAGATGTACTCTGTACTATGGACACAGTGGCTCCAAGAGAACTCATCAGGTGCTTTGGGTTTGAAGAAGCACACTTTGTGTACTCCTAGAGAAACATCTAAACAAATTCTACATCTTAAAATCAGTGTTTGTATTATATACACAATTGTGGCTGATGTCTGCAGCCGTGACTTATGTGGTAAAGCCTCACTAATTTTGAATAATGATGCTAATATGACTCAGTAACAAAACCAAATTACAGATGTTTTGTTAACAAAATGCAATTTTATTACTCTCGAGTGAAGAGTGTTTTATAAACTGAGTTATAAATGAATACTATTAAGCTAAATGGAATAAGTTAATGTAAAATTACAGCCCACTATAGGCCTACATAACATGGTGATGTATCACAAACACATAAGTCCTTTAGCATAAGAGAATAATTGCTGTGGTAGAAAAATTGAAAGCAGAGCGAAAAGGGTCTTCAGTTTATTGAATTTCTGGTTTTCAAAGCTATTACTTGTAATTTGAATATACCTTTAAATAGAACACCCTGAAGAATCAACAATAAAATTATTCCAATATTCACCTGAAAAAAAAATGAACAGTACATAATTGTTGAAAATATTAATTGAATATTTGTTGTTTAGTTGCTCAGTTGTGTTCAACTCATTGCAACCCCATGGGCTGCAGCACACCAGGCTTCCCTGTCCTTCACTATCTCCAGGAGCTTGCTCAAACTCATGTCCATTAAGTCAGTGATGGTATCCAACCATCTCATCCCCAGTTGCCCCCTTCACCCCCTGCCATTAATCTTTCCAGCATCAGGGTCTTTTCCAATGAGTAGATTCTTCGAGTCAGGTGGTCAAAGTATTGGAACTTTAGTTTCAGCTTCAGCAACAGTCCTTCAAATGAATATTCAGAGTTGATTTCCTTTAGGATTGATTGATCTGATCTCTTTGCTGTACAGTTCAGTTCAGTCATTCAGTCTTGTCCAACTCTTTGCAACTCCATGGACTGCAGCACGCTAGGGTGGCCTGTCCAGCACCAACTCCTGGAGTTTACTCAAACTCATGTCCACTGAGTTGGTGATGCCATCCAACCATCTCATCCTGTGTTGTCCCCTTCTCCTCCCATCTTCATCTTTCCCAGCATCAGGATCTTTTGAGCCAGTTCTTCACATCAGGTGGCCAAAGTATTGGAGCTTCAGCATCAGTCCTTCCAGTGAATATTTAGGACTGATTTCCTTGAGGATGGACAGGTTGGATCTTCTTGCAGCCCAAGGGACTCTGAAGAGTCTTCTCCAACACCACTGTTCAAAAGCATCAATTCTTTGGCGCTCAGCTTTCTTTATAGTCCAACTCTCACATCCACACATGACTCCTGGAAAAACCATAGCTTGACTAGACAGACCTTTGTTGGCAAAATAATATCTCTGCTTTTTAATATGTTGTCTAGTTTGGTCATAGCTTTTCTTCCAAGGAACAAGCATCTTTTAATTGCACCAGTCACCATCTGCAGTGATTTTGGAGTCCAAGAAAATAAAGTCTTGTCATTGTTTCCATTGTTTCCCCATCTATTTCCCATGAAGTGATGGAACCAGATGTCATGATCTTCATTTTCTGAGCTTTAAGCCAACTTTTTCACTCTTCTCTTTCACTTTCATCAAGAGGCTCTTTAGTTCTTCTTCACTTTCTGCCTTAAGGGTGGTGTCATCTGCATATCAAGGCTTCCCTGATAGCTCAGTTGTTGTCCAAGGGACTGTCAAAGTCTTCTCCAGCACACAGTACTGAAGTGGGTAGCCATTCCCTTCTCCAGAGAATCTTCCTGACCTAGGGGTCAAACCTGAGTCTCTTGCATTGAAGGCAGATTCTTTACCATCTGAGCCACCAGGGAAGCCTCTGCTGAATATGATGAGGGATAAATTCTTATTGTATATATAGATCTAGGTTCTTGATGATATTCAAAGACAAGTACTGAGTCAAACAAGGTTAAATGATGTATACGGGTGTAGGAGTCTTCAAAAACATAATATGCTAAAGCAGAGCATCTCAAACTTTCATGTGCTTATGAATTGCTTGTAGATCATGTAAAAAATCTGGATTCTGATTCCATGGGTCTGGGTGGGACCTGGGATTCTGAATTTTCCATATGATACCAGTGCTGCAGGTCTGTGGACCACACTTGGAGTAAAAAAGTGCTTTAGTGCATCCAAACTTTTTGTGAGAAAGCTGACTAGATATAATAAAACATTTTTGATTTTGCATCTTTTACAGGAAGAAGGAGAAAATTTCAAAGATTATTTTATTGAACATATGATTTACCTTTACTAAGCAGGATGACCCTTTAAGTCCACCCTGTTGTTTGTTTTCTCATCTTACTTCCTCTAAGTACTTGGTAGGGGGGCTTTCCCCACTCCAATACTCTTGCCTGGAAAATCCCATGGATGGAAGAGCCTGGTAGGCTGCGGTCCATGAGGTTAGAGTCAGACATGACTGAAGCAACTTAGCAGCAGCAGCAGAGGGCCTTTTTCTTTAGAGTAGTACTGCATTATATTACATGGGAAGTCAAGTATAGAATTCCACAACCCTAGTTCTTTGATGTTGGCATAGGGGTCCTGTAACTGGCTGGCTTAAAAACTTTTTGAGTAGTGTGTTTTCTTTAGGTAAATTAATTTTAATTCATTAATACTATTTAATCAGTGACTTTGTTTAAAAATGCTTTTAGAAAATTAGTCGTCTTACTCAAGAGTAAAGCCAGCCACTATGGAGAACAGTATGGAGATTCCTTATAAAACTAAAACTAGAGCTATTGTTTGTGTGTGAGGTGTGTATGTGTGTGCACGTGGTCAATTGTGTTCAATTCTGTGACCCCACAGACTATATGATCCAGCAATACCATCCTTAGGCATGTATCTGGAGAAACCATCCTTCAAGAGGATACATGCACCCCAATGCTCATTGCAGCATTATTTGCAATAGCCAAGACATGGAAGCAACCTAAATGCCCATCAACAGAGGAATGGGCCAAAGCAAACGTGGTACATATATACAATGGAATACTCAGCCATAAAAAATAATAAAAATGCCATTTGTAGCAACATGGGTGGACCTGGGTATTATTATACTAACTGAAGTAGGTATTATTATACTAACTGAAGTAAGTCATACAAAGAGACATATCATATGATATCACTTAAATGTGAAAACTAAAAAAAAAAGAATGATACAAATGAAGTTATTTACAAAACAGAAACTGACACAGACTTGGATAACAATGTATGTTAATGGGGCATGGGGAAGGTGGAGAGGAGCGAAGAAATAGGAGGGTGAAATTGACATATAAAATAGATAAGCAGCAAGGAACTTCTGTACAGAACAGGAAACTGTACTTAATATTCTATAATAATATACATAAGAAACTGAAAAAGAATGCATATATAACTAAATACCATGATTGTATACCTGAAACCAACACTGTAAATCAAATATATGTCCAAATAAAAAAAAATAAGAAAAACCAGCAATTGCTCTTCAGATGCAGAGACTTATAAGATTTTAGGTTGAGCAGGTTATTAGAATGTGTATCATCTAAAACCCTTGTTTTTCCTATAAAAACTAGATTTTATGGTTAGTTCCTTTATTTTTAGTCTTTCTTCGAATTTTTAAAGGGAAATGTGATCCTCAGTGCTTCTTGAATTTAAACACAAATGTCATTTATTTTATATACTTATGGCTTATGAAAATAGTCATCATATTGATATATTTGTAAGAATATCAGTATAGAAACCACTTTATTATTTTTCAGATCCTTAAAATGTGTGCATCAAACTATGTTACGATGAGTGAGTTAACAGTCTAACATCCAGTTGCTTAATTTTGGCTGTCCACATTTACGTTCAGTGCCCATATGAACTTTGGTTCCCAGATAGATTTAACGGAATAGCCATATTGTTCTAGAAAGAAATGTGTTTTGGGGAGCTGTAATGCAGGTTCAGGATCAGAGGCTTGCACAGCCTCTGATTATTGTCCACACAGGGTGCTGAATGTTCCCAGTAATCTGGTGAAGTATGCAGAAGACATGCTCTTCAGCTCCAGTCACTTGCCACTCAGCCCTGGTGAGATGGCTAGGCTCCAGTTCAGGTAATTGCATTCTGTCTACTCAAATTTCCTTTGCAATTTCAATCAGATCCGTTATCCTCCTTAGCATGGCTGCCCAGAATGGTAGTTCAGGATTCCCTTACAGCTGCTAAACAGCTGTTGTGTTCAACCCGAGAGGGGACTGGGTTTCAGTGCTGGGTAAAATGATTCCATGCTGAATGTTCCCAGTAATCTGGTGAAGTATGCAGAAGACATGCTCTTCAGCTCCAGTCACTTGCCACTCAGCCCTGGTGAGATGGCTAGGCTCCAGTTCAGGTAATTGCATTCTGTCTACTCAAATTTCCTTTGCAATTTCAATCAGATCCGTTATCCTCCTTAGCATGGCTGCCCAGAATGGTAGTTCAGGATTCCCTTACAGCTGCTAAACAGCTGTTGTGTTCAACCCGAGAGGGGACTGGGTTTCAGTGCTGGGTAAAATGATTCCTTGTTATTCCTTTTCCGCATCGCAGAGGCATTCTGAAGCTTAATTAATTTAGATGTGTAGAGCTTCCGAGGGGCAAGTTAGAGCAAAGATGGTAGACGTTAATTATTAAGCATTTTTAAAGAGTTCTGCATTTATCTTTGCCTCAAAGTGGAATCCAGGCATGGTATGTTCCTTATACTACGATATTATCTGGTGTAAATTTAACAAGAAAACTATTGTCAGAAACCGGCATTGATTGAGTTATATGTTCCCTCTTTTTATCACTTTAAATGATCTTCAGAATTAACAAAGCAAACTTCTCATTTAAAACTGCATTAATAAACTTTTCACTGATGGTTCAATTACTAATTACAGACAGGGCAAGGGTGTTGATCTATTTGGTCCATCACTTCCTGATTTTGCTATATGACTTTCTTTGCATGCACCTTTTTGTGAAAGGCGGCTTCATTTAAAAAAAAGAAAAACTATCCCCAAATTTAGTGGCCTTAACAATAATCTTATGATTTTTTGACCAGGAGTTTGGTAATAGGTCAACTGGGAAATTCTTGTGCTCCACGTGATGCAGAATAGGGTCAGCTGGTGCTTGGAAGGCTCTGAAAATCTGAGACAGTCATGTTTTATTTTTTTTAAACATGCTCAGTGAAGACCTCGGACTTGAAAAGCCTGAGACAGAAGTTGAGTTCTCTTCAAGGCTGCACCTGTATAAAGTTCAATATCACTTTAATTTTGTTGTACTTTCTTGGTCAAAGCAAAGCCAGGTCAGATTCAAGGGAAAGTAAAATAGGTCTACATCTTAATGGAAAGAATGTGAATGAAGTATAAGCACCGTCAATCCAATACACTGACCATTTTAATAATACTATTCTTTTCCATAATGGTTTCAAAGAGATCTGAGTTTTTCACAAGGGTCACCTCTACAATTAAACACACAGACATGCAGATATAAGAATAGACTCTGTATCAATCTCTTAGCTTTAACCATGGCCAAAAAGACCTTTGGAAACACAGCCAATGCAGGTATTTCTTCAGCATTAGCATCTGTAAGAGGTGCTGACCACAGTACTTCGTTTCTGCTCTCTAAATGATACAGTACCATTTACAGTCTGCTCTCTAAATGATACAGTACCATTCCCCCACACCATGACCTCAAATAAGCTTGCAAACAGTTCTAATTATTTCAAGTGTATTTATACCTAAAATACTAAAAACAACAACAACAAAAACCACAAAAACAAAAAACTTGCAGTTAAATAGGTCAGATATTGTCCTTTTATTTTGCTGAGGAACTTGAAATAGAGAGGCAAGGAATTTGCTGAAAAGTCTCCAGGTAATGAATGGGCCACTCGGTCCAGGACTCCATCTAAGATTTCAGTCCAAATTCTTTGACCCTGTTAAGATTTGACTTGCAGCCTAAAAAATCCCAGATGACGTTCAAGGTTTCTGACTCCACTGTAATGACAATGCTTTTGCAAGAGAGCAAAGTTATTCTCAAGTTGAGATTCCCCTTTTCATTGAGAAATATCTAAATTGGGACCGACAGCTGCTGGGGTAGCTAGTTTGCTTTTACAAGTGTGCAATATGAGTCTTGGATGGTTAAAGAATGTTGTTTGCTTCATTTAGCCAACAGCCAAAGATTCAAGACTGTTCCAGCCCTCGGTGTTTTCTCTTCATAAGGAAAGCACATTGTCTCCATTATTCTTGCCCTTTTGTCTAATGTTTCTCATGCACTCAACTCTGTTCTCTCAACTGCTCTAGAAAGGCATCTCCCATTCCTTCACTTCATTTTCTGCTCTTTCCCTTGAATTCAAAGAACTTTACAGTCTGGAGCATGTATTATCAGAAATCAGTCATATTCGTTCCTTTACTCATTAAACATGACATTACTAGTAAATGACAGAAACAGGATTTAAACCCAGAACTAACTCCAGAAATAAAGTCTTAACCATTCAGTTCAGTTCAGTTCAGTCGCTCAGTCGTGTCCGACTCTTTGCGACCCCATGAATCGCAGCACGCCAGGCCTCCCTGTCCATCACCATCTCCCGGAGTTCACTCAGACTCACGTCCATCGAGTCCATGATGCCATCCAGCCATCTCATCCTCTGTCGTCCCCTTCTCCTCCTGCCCCCAATCCCTCCCAGCATCAGAGTCTTTTCCAATGAGTCAACTCTTCACATGAGGTGGCCAAAGTACTGGAGTTTCAGCTTTAGCATCATTCCTTCCAAAGAAATCCCAGGGTTGATCTCCTTCAGAATGGACTGGTT
>SJYX01020080.1:110300-168841 GCA_006410675.1 Oreotragus oreotragus
ATTTAACTCAAAGTGAATTATAGTCTCAAATATAAAATTTTTCATAGTAACATAGAGGACCATCTTTGTTACCTTGTATTAGATCAAGATTTCTTAGATAAGACACAAAGAGCATAAACCATAAGAGAAAAACGGATATATTATACATCATAAAATTAAGATTAAAGCTCTCTGAAAGTTACTATGAAGAAAATTAGAAGATAAGCCACAGAAGACTGGGATAAAAATATTTCAAAAAAACTCATCCATTTCAAGTACATGTAAAGAACTACCACCACTCAATAGTAAACAACCAGTCCAATTCAAATCAAGTGGGAAAGGGGGGTATTTTCAACAAATAGTGCCAAAACAACCACCTATCTATATGGGGGAGGGCAGGAAATTGACTGCTATATTATACCACATGCAAAAATTAACTTGCAGTGGGTCACAGACCTACCTAAATGCAAAACCTAAATCTATAAGAAACTTCTATAAGGAAACATAAGGAAAAATCTTTGCAACCAAAAGTAGGCAAGGATTTGAAAGCAGACAAAAGAACAAACAAAATAATTTTGGTAGACTGAACTTCATAATTAATATCCTTTTAGACTGAACTTCATCGTAATTAATGCCAGACAGAATTATGCCCTAACCCCCAACAAAAAAATCCCAGAATGTTTGTGAATATTCTACATTATATGACAAAGGGAACTTTGCAGTTTCTAAATTGGGTTAACAATCAACATACCTTAAAATAGGCAGACTATCCTGAATTTCTGCATAGACAAAGTGTAGTCACATGAACCCTTAAAAGCTGAAGAGAAAAGCAGAGGGAAAAATCAGAGAAATTTGAAGTGTAAGAATAATTTAATATTGCTGGTCAGAAGATATGGATAGGCCCATGTGTTAAGGAAATAGGGAACTCGGTCCTACAACCACAAGGAACTGAATTTAAATAACCTTAATGAACTTGGAGACAGATTCTTCCCCAGGGCTTCTGGAAAGCTACACAGCCTTGCCAACACTTTGGTGTTGTAAGACCCTTAGCAGAGAATCCAGCCACACAGTGCCAAACTTATAACCTACAGATCTGAGAGTTAATAATGGGTGATGTTTAAGGCTACACTGTTTATGGCAATTTGCTACACAGCAATAGAAAATTAACACAGACACCGTTAAGAAAGTGATAAGACAAGCCACAGAGAGAAAGAAAATATTAGCAAGACATAAACTGAATAAAAGACCTGTATCGAGAATACATGCAGAACTCCTGCAATTACTTAATAAGAAAACAAGCAACACAATTTAAAATTTGAACTAGGCTTCCCTGTTGACTCAGTGGTAAAGATTCCGCCTGTTAATGCAGGAGACATGGGTTTGATACCTGGTCCGGGAAGATTTCACATGCTGCAGAACAGCTAAGCCTGTGCGCCACAACTATTGAGCCTGTGCTCTAGACCCTGCAGACCAGAACTACTGAAGCCCACATGCCCTAGAGCTCACACTCTGCAACGAGAGAAGCAACCGTAATGAGGCATCTGTGCACCACAATTTGAGAGCAGCCCTTGATCACTGCAGCTAGAGAAAACCCCATGCAGCAATGAAGACCCAGCATAGTCAAAAATACAATAAATGAACATTTTTAGAAAGCAACTTAAACAGAATATTTTATAGAGTTCATGAAAGACAATATGTAAATGAACAATAAAACCATGAAAACATGTTGAACATCATGAATCATTAAGATTCATATCAAATACATGCTGAGATATTGCTGAATATGCATTAAAATGGCTACCATTTAACACATGTGTATAGCTGTGGTGGGTTCATGTTGATGTATGGCAAAACCAATACAATATTGTAAAGTAACCTCCAGTTAAAAAAAAAAATTAGCCATACCATAGATTGGAGATCATGATATAAGTGGAATAGGTATACATTACTAGTGGAAAAGAAGAAAGCACTACAGAGAACTACCATCCTGCTATTTCATTCTCAGATACTTGCCAAAGACAATTGAAAACATACAGATGTTCATGCAAAAACTTGTTTGCAAACATACATGGAAGATTTGTTGGTAACAGTCAAAACCAGGGGGGAAATCCAAATGCCCATTGACAGGTAAATGGAATTTTGAAATTATGGTATATCTATACAATGGAGTACTACTCAACAATTAAAAGGTAATGGACTATTGATATACACAACAAAATGGATTAATCTCAAAAGGGTGATGTTAAGGAAACCAGACCTTCCCCAAAAGTACATCATGTCAGATTGTATTTACATGAAATTCTATGATATGCAAACAGACCTATAGTGACAGAAGCCGGTCAGTGCTTGCCTGAGCATGGGGATGGAGAAAGAGAAGGATGATAAAGCAGCATGAGGAATGTTAGAGTGATGGAAATATTTATTACCTTAATTGTGATGATGGTTTAACAAGTATATACATATGTCAAACTTTATCAAACTGTATACTTTAAACATTTGCAATTATTGTACTTCAATTATGTCTCCATAAAGCAGTTTAAACAATTATATGGCCCACAAAGCACATCTTCCAGCCAGAGAGGCCTGAAATTGTGATGATGGTTTAACAAGTATATACATATGTCAAACTTTATCAAACTGTATACTTTAAACATTTGCAATTATTGTACTTCAATTATGTCTCCATAAAGCAGTTTAAACAATTATATGGCCCACAAAGCACATCTTCCAGCCAGAGAGGCCTGGCTGTGGTCCAGTAGTTTAAATTCTCAGAACATGATAAAACTCAGAAGGACACTGAGATAATTAGGATTTTGTCAGAGTGATACACGTTGGGATACCTCTGAGAAGCAGGTGGGAAAAGAGGGATCTCCTTTTCCCCATCTCTATAGGTAACCAGAAAAATTAGCTTCCCAAAAAACTATTTGCTCTGGCTGATTTCCTCAACGCACTTTGTCCTGAGCCACTGAATCTTAATCAGCACCAGGTGCTGCGAAGTCAGGGGGATTTCTCAAGTACAGGACTTAGTCCTTAGGATTCTAGAAGACTATATCTGGTCCCCTGCTGTTATTAAGCATTGCCTTTGGAAAATTCCCTAAGGAATTTTCTAGCCAGCCCCAGAGTAACAAGAGGACTTTATCACACCTGGGAAAGAAACAAAATTGCTCTAATCACATCTTTTGAATTTTTTATGCCAGAGCCTACTTAGAGGCTTTTGTATCTGCCGCTTCTGCCTGGCAGGGCTAGTTTCTCAGCTCAGGGGTCCCATGAAGGCATAGCCAATTGCCGGACAGAAACCGAGGAGCTGTCAGTGCCAGGGGGAATCTGCTTCCCCCTGATAGAAGCATTGCAGCAGAGCAAGGCAGACCAGCCTCCATCCTTCCTGCAATGTGCTTCAGCCCTGGCGCAGAGAACAGCCAGCTGCAGAGATGTTGATCCTTTCTCCACTAACAGAAGCAGTACCAGCTGGGAAAACAAGAGGACTTAATCTCTTCTCTGTCCTTGGCAGCCAGATCAGCAGGTACCTCAGATAAGGGTCCTCATGTGACATTGTTCCTGTTTGCTTCAAGAAATCCTTAGTTTCCAGAAAAAGCAACTCATTGCCTCTGAAGTAGGATAACTCATTAACCTCTCACTTCATCATTTCCCCCATCATTTTCACATTCATTTATTCAATAAATGGTTAATGGATACCTACTTTGTATAGGTCACTCAGGAATGATTGGTAGGGAACAAAATTAAAATCTAGATCTGCTAGAAATTGGAACAATGATTTCTTTACACCATTAAGATTATAACCTGCTATCTTTGAAACACTTTCATGCACCAGTTCTATTACAGACATGATTTGCTCCCTCATAACGCAAGGTAGGTATCATAATAAGCATTTTACAGTTGGCAAAACAAAGGTTAAGGAATTCATCCAAAATCTCAGTTTAATAATTTGACACAAATTTAGAAATATCTTAAATCCATGCAGTTTCCACTCTATCAGGCACCTTTGTCAGTTACTCAGTCTCTTTAAAGTGATTTTTATATGGTGATGCTTCCTGATTTATAACACTTCTGTAAACAAGTTCGTGTTATTTTCTCTAGGACGTTTATTGGGGCACTAAAATAGTAAGGTGACATCTGGCTGCACAGGCCTTCAGGGAATTCCCATGGTCCATTTTTAGGTTCTCAGCCTTTAGGTTCAGAGCTCAATTTTATCCTTCTTTAGAAAATAATTTTTTAAGTGCACAGGAATCTGATGTATGAGTAAGCATTCTAATTCATTATTTTAAAAGCTAAGCAGACCCAAAGAACAGAGAGGAATGTTGGCTATACTGACTCATCCATTCCACAAACATTTATTGTGTACTAGGTGCCAGACAGGTTCTAGACAGTGAGGATAAAACAGAAAATATGAGCAGCAAAGGGACTGCTGTCATGGCAATTACAGCCCCAGTCCTGATAATCCAGGTTGCTGCTTGGGAGGAAAATAGTCACACAGGCCACAGGACATTTAGCTTTGACTAGGTAGAGTTTGGGAGAAGGCAATGGCACCCCCACTCCAGTACCCTTGCCTGGAAAATCCCATGGACGGAGGAGCCTGGTAGGCTGCAGTCCATGGAGTCGTTAAGAGTCGGACACGACTGAACGACGTCACTTTCACTTTTCACTTTCATGCATTGGAGAAGGAAATGACAACCCACTCCAGTGTTCTTGCCTGGAGAATCCCAGGGACGGGGGAGCCTAGTGGGCTGCCGTCTATGGGGTCGCACAGAGTCGGACACGACTGAAGCGACTTAGCAGCAGCAGCAGGTAGAGTTTGAGATGTCTAACAGTTGAGAGCCAATTGTTTACTTTTCAGTCATTTTGTGTGAGCTGGTTGATGTCAGTTGGTAGCTAAAAATCAACCATGATCAGTATATTTATGTCATGGAAATTGGCAGACTTCACACTGGAGCACGTCTTTCCTCTCCCCATGAGAGCTGGCTGGTAAAGATTTACTGGTGCATCACTGAGTAGAGGAGCAGAGGATGGATACACAGACCAGAGAGAGTCTGTGACTTCCTAGCATTCTAGAGCCTGTAGTGAAGTTTCCAGGTTAATACAGATGGCAATAAAAGTCTTGGGATAAATACACTAGCCCAGAGCAGAGTGATGAAAGAAGACTGAGAAAAGAGGTTAAAACACATACACACACACACACAACAGGGGATGGTTAGGGGAGGAGAAAAGGAAAAACAAGGGCAAGGCAAAGAGATTTGAACACATTTGTTTAAAGTATCAGGAAGGAGTTTTACAAAGGAAAATGTAATAAGGCATTTCCAGAAGGAAGAGTTTTACTTTGCTCTGTTAATCTTTTAATATTATTGTTTACTTTAGGAAGTGTCCAGGAATTTTGGTGCCTGGCATGAGGTGAATCACTGATACAGTTGGACAAAGCACTTTCAAAGAGTAACGGAGAACAAAGTTAGATGCATAAAAGTCAAAAGCTGATGGGGGTGGAAACACAAACAGCGAGGGTAACGAGTCAGAGAGTTCGAGTGTGATGAGAAGCCCTTCCCTTCCGGAAAGGGGAGAGCTGGATAGCCTTCTTCCAAGGCACTGCTTGGACCCTCGTTCCCTTGTCTTCAAGCAGAAACTACCCCTGTTAGCACATTCCATCTTTACATGGAGGATGCAGAAAGCATCAACTTTAGCTCTGCTAAGCAACCATACTGTCCTGAGATGATGGATGAGGCCCAAATCATTGAACCTTGAAGCTCAACTGCTTATCATTTAGGGTAGGTTTTTCTACAGATGGCTAATTTCATTTCCTGCATGTTGACTTTTTCCTAGCTCTTGGCTTGGAAGGGAATCTAAATTTCATGCTTAGGGAGTACCTTGCCATTACCCATGAACATATGCTTAAAGAGAGAATATTTCCTCTGTTCATTTTTAACTCATAAAAGATGCAGCAGGCTTGGGGCAGAGAGGAATAAGAGTATGAGACTTACATGGTCTGTCTAGCAGTAACCATCCCACCACCTTCTCAGAGGAACTGCCTCATCTCTATGTACACCAGGAGGAATGGTCATCTCTGTACCACAATACTCCACTAGCCAGGTCTCAGCTGATGAGGCTAGAGTTGGACAACCACTCAAAATCTGCAAAAAGACAGTATCTGGCTGGTTAAAAAAAAAAAAAAAAAACTGCAATAATAAGATCCCCTCTATCTGAAACTTCCTTCTAGGACTCTTAGCTTGTAGGAGCTAGAAACTTTCTTCTAGGACCCTTACAGTTGGAGGAACAAGCACGGGTAAAGCAAGTGAAAATAGAGAGGGCTAAGAGCAGGCAGAGGAAATCAGAGATGCAAGGTGATAGAGATTAAGACCCTATTTTCACTGTCCCCAAATAATTCTCAGAGTGGGAAAGAGAAACTTGTGTTAAGGGTTCATTGCAAATGGGAGAAAAGGAGAATTAGAAACAGCAGCTAAAGTCACAGTTTGGGGGTAGAGCATTTCTGCCATAATTAAAGGGCAGCCCGATTTTCTGTCAGCAAACCAAGGGCAGCTTGGACTCCCATAGATGACTACAGGGTGCTTGCAGCTTACCTCTGTTTCTAATCATTGGTTCATTACTATAGGCAGTGTTCATATTTTAGCCCACTTGAAAGGCTGGTTTCTCTCTCCACTACAGAGCCATAGTCTGTCTACTACCTCTGGGTTGTACCTAGAGGGATTTGGTCTGGATAATTCCTATAAAATGTAAATATATTTTTCTTCATTAAGAGTTCCAAACCAAGTCACAAGAAAAATGTACAGACCAGAGGCACTCAGATTAGCATTTGATAAATGGGAGCTAAGTGGCGTACAAGAATTCTCTCATATAATCCTCAAATAGTACCATGGAACACCTACTATTATTATTATTTACACTTTGAGATGAAAAGAAATTAAGGCTTAGTGATGTGAATTCACTTGCCAAAGTCACCAGCCAATGGTGACAGATAAGACCTAGTTCTGTTTCTGTGGTCTTCATCATTACTTCAAGGAGAGACATAATACAGAAGACCCCCCTCCCACCCAAACTGATCCAGATTGCTAGCAAGAGCAAGGCAATCAATAGTTAAAGTTACATATTCACCAATCACACTCTTAATAGTTATGGGCTTTGGGGAGAACAGTTGCACAGAAAAACCTAGAAAAGCCTGGATTTAAGTAAAAGATAATGTATGCGTAGATAATTTCTTTATAACATAAGGGTCCCAGGTAATATCTTCCATGTATATAAATAAAAACATGAGTCTGGGTGTGTATGTATGTATGAATTATATTCAGACCTATTGATGCAAAAATAGAGAAATTCACAGGTCTTATAACAAGTATTGTCAGGAACAATGAGCTGGTCCTACTTAGCAGTAATTGAAAAAGTTAAGATGGTAGTGTTTCCTTTGGCAAACAGAGATGTTGGAAACTTAATTAGCAAGAAAATCTCTCATTGTGGGAGGTTGTGGGTCATACCTCCTCTCTCTCCAGACAAGGGCTCCACAAAAACAGTTTGTGCAGTGATGAAAATCTGGAGCTAAGTAATGAAGCAGGTCTCCAGTCTTTGGGAGAGAAGCAGGGCAGCCTTTGAAAGTATCACTTAGTGTTGACTGGAGGGAGGGAAGAGAAAAAATATGTGTTCCTTTCACACACCGGATGTTCCCAGTAAACAATCACTCACACACCAGATATTCCCAGTAAACAATCACTTTCAAGAAAGCTCACTTGTGTGGTCAGTAATCATTCTTGAGATTGAGGGCTTAGCAGCCACAGAAGCAAACGCCTAGTAGAGGCAGGGTTGTTGCTGTGATAGGCCATTACAGCACAGGTGTGCCCCATCCAGGAGGAGGTTGGGGTGTTAGAGACAGTGACCCCTCTGGGGCAGGAGCAACAGTGAGGCATCAGCAGCCAACACTCACAGAGGCTGGTGCTGGGTGCACTGCAGTAGTCAGAGAGGTGCAAACAGGTGCAGGGAAAAGCCAGGAAATTGCTTTCATCCTCAGCTCACTGCTGCAGCAGCTCTCAGCTAGTATATTAAATTCATTACAGGATGGGGTATCTCATTTGGTGCAAACAGTGGCCTGATAAGACAAAAAGGGCAGACATCTGTGAGGCCGGACCCCGGGGGCCATAATGGGCCGCCCTTCCCCTCCCTCCCGCCGGCGGGGGAGGTCCCTAACGGAAGGAGCCTCCCAGATCCCCGGGACCAATGACAGCACACTTGCCAGTAAAGCCTCCCCACCCCAGCCACGTAGAAGGACCTGTCAGCCTGCAAACCCCGTCCATCTAGCCTGACCATCCCTCGCAATGAGCCTATAAAAGCCACCCGCAACACAGTCCGGGCGCGGACTTCCTCGACCTGCCTCTTTCGGGTCCGGGAACCCCTCCCGGGAGCGCTTCGCCATTAAAAATCCTGTTAGGCACTCTACGGGGTCCTGGTCGTCCTTACCTAACAACATCATTTCTCTTCAAAAATCAAATCCTAGTTTATAGAAAAGGAAATGTGCCCAGATAGATGGAATAATTAGCCAAAGACAGCCAAAGAGTTTGAGAAGACTTGGAATGAGAACCTAGGACATCCGACCTCAGCTCCTTGTCCATTTCTGCTACATCTGTCTCTTGCCCCGCTCACGGTGAAAGGGGAGAGAAAAGTGGTGATAGCACAATTCCAGGCTGTAGAGCAAACACATGGGAAACAGGGAACACGGAGGAAAATCGAGCTAGATTTGCTAGGAAGGCTTGCTGAGGCAGTCACAGCTGGGCTGGATTTAGATGGATGGAGAGAGTCTGAGAGCTTCTCAGACTCAGGTAGTCCAGAGACTATAACAATCCTGGATACATCTGGGGTATGGCATGTAGATCATTCTGGAGAAGGGCTAGATTTGCAGAAGCATCATTCAGCTGTGCGTATGAGTTGGGAAAAGTGGTGTAGCTCGTCTTTCCTCTTGCTTATCTATGTACCCACAGCATACTCTTTTCTAGCTTCTAAATTCAGCTGTAGTTTCTGGTTGCATTAACTCCTGAATAATTGGTCCCACATGGTGGAGAGTTGCATGAAATTGCTTTCCTCCATCAGATGAAGAGGAATAAAGTTTTTTCAGCTCAAGATGCAGATGCTATGGAGCAATGGTAGGATTTTATAGAAATAAGATGGTGTAAAATAGGGCAGTGTATCAAAAATGCCCCACTCTGGTCTCAAACACTCCTACCTGAGTCTCCTACCAAGAGACTCATGGGAAAAGACAAAGGGAAACCAATTACTACTTTCTTATTCCTAAGACCTGGGCCACAAACTCTAAATGCAGCATGTTTTAAGAAACCTGAGTGATACCTGTGACTTAGTCTCGATATTTATGAAGCTTATCAACCTTTCCTGTAAGCACCAGTGAAATCACAGGATATAATGGCTCAATCTATTTTATGAAAATATAGAGAACTACAAGAATGCATACAAAAGAAAACTATTTTGCTGAGGGCCAGCCACCTCGTAGTAGCAGTGACCCCAATAATTAACCAAGGAAGTTCAACCAACCTGTGTTCTATAATCTGAGCAATCAGACCACTTTCTCTCCTTCCTTGAAGAGAAGTAGGGACAGGGGTATCAGTGGGAAGTTTCTGTCAATGAGAAACCACTAGGCTAAGCTAAGACACCAGGTAATTATAATAGTTCACAACATGCAGATCAGAAAAACAAACCCAAGTGGACAGCCTGGACTCCTGTTAGAAAGCCAAAGGGACGCTGGCATGGTAAGTTTTGATGGGGAAGAAAGCATTAGAGGAAAGAAGTGGATCACGGGGTCTGGTATTGGGTGCTAGGAGTTTCTACACAGATATTCTGCCTATCCAAACTTTCATCCTTCTACCTACACCTTTGTTCATTTTCATTTTTAGGAATGGGTCTTGTAGTGAGTTGAAATGGTGACCCTCCAAAAGACATAACCACGCAGAATCTGTGAATGTGACAGGTTTCTTAGCTGGAAAAGGAATCTTTGCAGATATAATTAAGGATCTTTGGATGAGACTCATTACCCTAATCAGATGGACCCTAAATCCAATGACAGATGTCCTTGTGAGACAGAAGGGAGAACACACAAATGAGTCATGTGAAGATGGAGGAAGAGACTGGTGAGACACGGGCACAAAAAGGGCAGCCCGATTTTCTGTCAGCAAACCAAGGGCAGCTTGGACTCCCATAGATGACTACAGGGTGCTTGCAGCTTACCTCTGTTTCTAATCATTGGTTCATTACTATAGGCAGTGTTCATATTTTAGCCCACTTGAAAGGCTGGTTTCTCTCTCCACTACAGAGCCATAGTCTGTCTACTACCTCTGGGTTGTACCTAGAGGGATTTGGTCTGGATAATTCCTATAAAATGTAAATATATTTTTCTTCATTAAGAGTTCCAAACCAAGTCACAAGAAAAATGTACAGACCAGAGGCACTCAGATTAGCATTTGATAAATGGGAGCTAAGTGGCGTACAAGAATTCTCTCATATAATCCTCAAATAGTACCATGGAACACCTACTATTATTATTATTTACACTTTGAGATGAAAAGAAATTAAGGCTTAGTGATGTGAATTCACTTGCCAAAGTCACCAGCCAATGGTGACAGATAAGACCTAGTTCTGTTTCTGTGGTCTTCATCATTACTTCAAGGAGAGACATAATACAGAAGACCCCCCTCCCACCCAAACTGATCCAGATTGCTAGCAAGAGCAAGGCAATCAATAGTTAAAGTTACATATTCACCAATCACACTCTTAATAGTTATGGGCTTTGGGGAGAACAGTTGCACAGAAAAACCTAGAAAAGCCTGGATTTAAGTAAAAGATAATGTATGCGTAGATAATTTCTTTATAACATAAGGGTCCCAGGTAATATCTTCCATGTATATAAATAAAAACATGAGTCTGGGTGTGTATGTATGTATGAATTATATTCAGACCTATTGATGCAAAAATAGAGAAATTCACAGGTCTTATAACAAGTATTGTCAGGAACAATGAGGTGGTCCTACTTAGCAGTAATTGAACAAGTTAAGATGGTAGTGTTTCCTTTGGCAAACAGAGATGTTGGAAACTTAATTAGCAAGAAAATCTCTCATTGTGGGAGGTTGTGGGTCATACCTCCTCTCTCTCCAGACAAGGGCTCCACAAAAACAGTTTGTGCAGTGATGAAAATCTGGAGCTAAGTAATGAAGCAGGTCTCCAGTCTTTGGGAGAGAAGCAGGGCAGCCTTTGAAAGTATCACTTAGTGTTGACTGGAGGGAGGGAAGAGAAAAAATATGTGTTCCTTTCACACACCAGATGTTCCCAGTAAACAATCACTCACACACCAGATATTCCCAGTAAACAATCATTTTCAAGAAAGCTCACTTGTGTGGTCAGTAATCATTCTTGAGATTGAGGGCTTAGCAGCCACAGAAGCAAACGCCTAGTAGAGGCAGGGTTGTTGCTGTGATAGGCCATTACAGCACAGGTGTGCCCCATCCAGGAGGAGGTTGGGGTGTTAGAGACAGTGACCCCTCTGGGGCAGGAGCAACAGTGAGGCATCAGCAGCCAACACTCACAGAGGCTGGTGCTGGGTGCACTGCAGTAGTCAGAGAGGTGCAAACAGGTGCAGGGAAAAGCCAGGAAATTGCTTTCATCCTCAGCTCACTGCTGCAGCAGCTCTCAGCTAGTATATTAAATTCATTACAGGATGGGGTATCTCATTTGGTGCAAACAGTGGCCTGATAAGACAAAAAGGGCAGACATCTGTGAGGCCGGACCCCGGGGGCCATAATGGGCCGCCCCTCCTCTCCCTCCCGCCGGCGGGGGAGGTCCCTAACGGAAGGAGCCTCCCAGATCCCCGGGACCAATGACAGCACACTTGCCAGTAAAGCCTCCCCACCCCAGCCACGTAGAAGGACCTGTCAGCCTGCAAACCCCGTCCATCTAGCCTGACCATCCCTCGCAATGAGCCTATAAAAGCCACCCCCAACACAGTCCGGGCGCGGACTTCCTCGACCTGCCTCTTTCGGGTCCGGGAACCCCTCCCGGGAGCGCTTCGCCATTAAAAATCCTGTTAGGCACTCTACGGGGTCCTGGTCGTCCTTACCTAACAACATCATTTCTCTTCAAAAATCAAATCCTAGTTTATAGAAAAGGAAATGTGCCCAGATAGATGGAATAATTAGCCAAAGACAGCCAAAGAGTTTGAGAAGACTTGGAATGAGAACCTAGGACATCCGACCTCAGCTCCTTGTCCATTTCTGCTACATCTGTCTCTTGCCCCGCTCACGGTGAAAGGGGAGAGAAAAGTGGTGATAGCACAATTCCAGGCTGTAGAGCAAACACATGGGAAACAGGGAACACGGAGGAAAATCGAGCTAGATTTGCTAGGAAGGCTTGCTGAGGCAGTCACAGCTGGGCTGGATTTAGATGGATGGAGAGAGTCTGAGAGCTTCTCAGACTCAGGTAGTCCAGAGACTATAACAATCCTGGATACATCTGGGGTATGGCATGTAGATCATTCTGGAGAAGGGCTAGATTTGCAGAAGCATCATTCAGCTGTGCGTATGAGTTGGGAAGAGTGGTGTAGCTCGTCTTTCCTCTTGCTTATCTATGTACCCACAGCATACTCTTTTCTAGCTTCTAAATTCAGCTGTAGTTTCTGGTTGCATTAACTCCTGAATAATTGGTCCCACATGGTGGAGAGTTGCATGAAATTGCTTTCCTCCATCAGATGAAGAGGAATAAAGTTTTTTCAGCTCAAGATGCAGATGCTATGGAGCAATGGTAGGATTTTATAGAAATAAGATGGTGTAAAATAGGGCAGTGTATCAAAAATGCCCCACTCTGGTCTCAAACACTCCTACCTGAGTCTCCTACCAAGAGACTCATGGGAAAAGACAAAGGGAAACCAATTACTACTTTCTTATTCCTAAGACCTGGGCCACAAACTCTAAATGCAGCATGTTTTAAGAAACCTGAGTGATACCTGTGACTTAGTCTCGATATTTATGAAGCTTATCAACCTTTCCTGTAAGCACCAGTGAAATCACAGGATATAATGGCTCAATCTATTTTATGAAAATATAGAGAACTACAAGAATGCATACAAAAGAAAACTATTTTGCTGAGGGCCAGCCACCTCGTAGTAGCAGTGACCCCAATAATTAACCAAGGAAGTTCAACCAACCTGTGTTCTATAATCTGAGCAATCAGACCACTTTCTCTCCTTCCTTGAAGAGAAGTAGGGACAGGGGTATCAGTGGGAAGTTTCTGTCAATGAGAAACCACTAGGCTAAGCTAAGACACCAGGTAATTATAATAGTTCACAACATGCAGATCAGAAAAACAAACACAAGTGGACAGCCTGGACTCCTGTTAGAAAGCCAAAGGGACGCTGGCATGGTAAGTTTTGATGGGGAAGAAAGCATTAGAGGAAAGAAGTGGATCACGGGGTCTGGTATTGGGTGCTAGGAGTTTCTACACAGATATTCTGCCTATCCAAACTTTCATCCTTCTACCTACACCTTTGTTCATTTTCATTTTTAGGAATGGGTCTTGTAGTGAGTTGAAATGGTGACCCTCCAAAAGACATAACCACGCAGAATCTGTGAATGTGACAGGTTTCTTAGCTGGAAAAGGAATCTTTGCAGATATAATTAAGGATCTTTGGATGAGACTCATTACCCTAATCAGATGGACCCTAAATCCAATGACAGATGTCCTTGTGAGACAGAAGGGAGAACACACAAATGAGTCATGTGAAGATGGAGGAAGAGACTGGTGAGACACGGGCACAAGCCAAAGAATGCCAAGAATTGCAGGCAGGCAGCAGAATCCAGGAGAGAGACGGGAGAGGAAGTTCTCTTCAGGGTTTCCAGAAAGAGCCCAAACTCTGCCACACTCTGATTTTGGACTTCTGGCCCTAGAACCATGAGGGAATCCATTTCCATTGTCCTCGGTTACCTGGTGTATGATAACCTGTTAGAGCAGCCCTAAGGAGAGGAATACAGCCAGTTGGGTGATGTTTCATAGGAATATCCTTAGTAACAATGGTGTGGGTGCATGGATGAACTGCCAGGATACTACTTGTTCAGGTACCCCAGCCATCAGAAAACAAGCTTACCAACCAGCACTGTAACCTACACCAAAAAAGCCGGGGTGGGGGAGGGGTGCTTCCATAGTTCCTCTGGAGCCAGCCACCCTACACACAAGATTCTGGCTTTGGCCCCCAGGCAGCCCTGGGGCTCCAAAATATCCCATTAAACCCAGCTCAAGCACTTCTCAGGGCCCCTGGGAAATATACTCAAATGACAGAGACGTTCTCCTTTTTGGCAAAGGTCTTTCATCAAGCAATACTGAGTGTATTTTCCATCATTCTCATATCACAATGAGGAGACAAACCCTGTTAGTGTGTGTTCACTGAGCAAGTTAAAAAAAAAATCAGATGTAAAATGCAGCAGCTCGGTACACCCAGGGACTAGCTGGGGCTTGGAGCATCCATGAATCTTAGCAGTAGCCTGCGAAGTGTAATTCAATCTTTTTAACTTCATGATATATATTCATGTCAGTGGCTTTAAGATAAGGAAAAGACTTTAGTGAAAAATGAAACTTCTGATGAATAACTTGGAGGACGGTTGAATAATATACAAATATTTCTTTCTTCACAGTCAGAGAGATGCCAAATCCTGCTGAGTTTTCAGCCCTGTCACTGCCGTTCTTTTCTAAGGAGAACAATTTAGGAGGAGGAAAGAAAAGAAACCTTGGCATTTGGGGAAGACAGAGGGAGGGAGGAGGGAGGGGAGAGGCCAAGAGAAAGAAGGGGAGGGAAAAAAACTCAGCATGCCATAATTGACAGATCCTAAAAGATGCAGGAAAATTGGCACATTGTTGATAATAACCATAATAACAAAGTTAATGATAGGCTCCTGGAAGGCCCTCACTTGGTCTCAGATTTTTTATAAAGAGAAGGAGCTGTTCAGCTGGCAGGCAGGGCTGTTATTTGAAACGCAGCATTCATCCTCCAAAAGCCCACCAGCCTCCTCACTGGAGGGGCCGCTTGTCTTCTTCACTGTCCCAGCCCTCGGTTTGCCTCTACAAAATTATCGTTATCTTGGCTCTTTTCTGAGACTGGACAAAAGAACAGGTAGGGTGTGGGGTCAGTGGCTGTCTTTTCTAATTGTTTTCCATTGTTTCCTACGCTAGGGAGGAGAGGCAGCCCTGGGTTAATGAATGGGCTGCAGCAGGGACCTGATGGCTGAGAGGACTGAGGAACACTCCTTGGGGGTCTGAGCCTTCCTGTACTGCTTCTACCTTAACAAGGAGCCCCTTGTGCCCTGACATGCAGATGTCCTCAGTTCAGTCACTCAGTCATGTCCAACTCTTTGCAACCCTATGGACTGCAGCACGCCAGGCCTCCCTGTCCATCACCAACTCTTGGAATTTACTCAAACTCATGTCCATTGAGTCGGTGATGCCATCCAAGCATCTCATCCTCTGTCGTCCCCTTCTCCTCCCGCCTTCAATCTTTCCCAGCATCAGGGTCTTTTCACACTTGATCTTAGCCAAAAGGCCGAGAAGCGATGATCAGGGTCTTTTCAAATGAGTCAGTTCTTTGCATCAAGTGGCCAAAGTATTGGAGCTTCAGCATCAGTCCCTCTAATGAACATCCAGGACTGATCTCCTTTAGGATGGACTGGTTGGATCTCCTCACCATCCAAGGGACTCTCAAGAGTCTTCTCCAACACCATAGTTCAAAAGCATCCATTCTTTGGTTCTCAGCTTTCTTTACAGTCCAATTCTCACATCCATACATGACTACTGGAAAAACCATAGCTTTGACTAGATGGACCCCTGTTGGCAAAGTAATGTCTCTGCTTTTTAATATGCTGTCTAGGTTGGTCATAATTTTTCTTCCAAGGAGCAAACATCTTTTAATTTCATGGCTGCAGTCACCATCTGCAGTGATTTTGCAGCCTAAGAAAATAAAGTCTGTCACTGTTTCCGCAGTTTCCCCATCGATTTGCCATGAAGTGATGGGACCAGGAAAGCNCTGTCTCTTATACACATCTAGATGTGTATAAGAGACAGGAGCAAACATCTTTTAATTTCATGGCTGCAGTCACCATCTGCAGTGATTTTGCAGCCTAAGAAAATAAAGTCTGTCACTGTTTCCGCAGTTTCCCCATCGATTTGCCATGAAGTGATGGGACCAGGAAAGCACATGTGTCCTAGGAAAGCACAGAAGGGCGAGGGCAGAGGGCATGCTCACTTAGGCCCAAACTGTCATACTCTAGATGTTTCCTATTTCATTTTCTTCATAAGACAAAGGAGGAAATTGAGGCTTGGGAAGATAAGCATCTCACCCACGACCACACAGGGAGGAAAGGCAGAAGCTGGAATTGAACCAACATGTAAGCCCTTCAAAGGCTAAATCCTTCCAATAGCATCATGAGTCTGCCCCTAAATGTGGAGGCAATGCCCTAGCCATGTCTATGGTGAGACACGATCTCTGAATTCTGAGAGCTCAGAATTCAGAATTCCACTAGATTTGGAAAACCATTATAAACATTTGATGTGACTTTCACTTCATTTTAACAAAGGGAAGTTATGTGATACACTGATAAATGCTCATAAAAAACATATATTATAAATGAAAATTTTTTTTAAGAGCAGTCTATCTTCCAAAGCTGCTGGGATTAGTTTGAGCATGCTTACCTTCCATTTGATGTCTCCTGTGGGTCACTGCATCCAGGTCTGTGGCTTCTATAGCTTCAATTCTGAACCTCTAGCTGTCACGCTTGTATCAGATGGTCGGCTGGGTGCTAAATCTCAAGGAAGAATTTTGCTCCAAGTTTCCCTTCTTTTCAAAATGTCTTCTAGCACTAGGCAATGCCTCCCTCAAGCTGAGTTCTTCACCTCACAGTTCACGCAGAATCTCTCACCATGTTTGATAGCCACTTAAAACCTTAATTGGTGTTGTTTGGTTCCAACATTTGTTAACAATGGCAAATTACTTACAGATGGGATGGTGCCAGTAAAATTGCTCAACAAAAGTTTTTTTTTTTTACTTTTGTGAAAGGAATAAGACAAAAGAGTAACACAGAGCAACATAAGAGCTCATTTCTTTTGCCAAGAATCTTGAGTAATGATTTCCTGTATCTTTTTAATACTCATTGTGAAAGACCTAAGTAATTAGTTTCTTTTTCCATTTATAAAGACCAATAAACCATTCTCTCATAGATATTATGCTACCACAAGTCTCTTGAAATTATTGTACATCTTTGACCTATAAATGTTCTTACTTTAATTATGCTTAATAATCAGTATTGAAGAATAATCTCTTATGATTTTTTAAAAAGTGTATTAAAAAGGACTCTAATGAAATATCTGGAAATCTACTAGATCTTGAAAACTTCTATAAACATTTAATGTGATTTGCACTTTCTTCTTTATATTATGAAGTGAACATACACTCATCAAAAACATTTGAAGTTCTCATAGAAAATACAAATTATCCTGTGCAAATAAGGTCAACATTTTTCTAAACTTCTGACCTGTTATTTTCTAGTTGTTTTTCTAGCCAGTTTCCTACCATTCCCCCATTCCCATTCATCCTCCTATTCTGCTACTTCCTGAACTTTTAGAGCTCTATCACTTTGCAAGAGAAAGAAAGGAAAGGAAAATGCTAGATACAGAAAAATGTGAACAAAGACCAATGTATTTAATGCCTAGTATAAATGCCATTTACTTTGCTAATTCTTTTTCAGTTTTTACCACCATCCTTCCTCCAGATGACAGGATTACCCCTCTCCATCACTCTATTAGCTCTCTCTAAACTATCAGAGCATTTTGTCCTATGGGAAAGTGTTACAGAAAATTGAATACTTACAAGAATGTAAGGAGACACGGTTTTGGAGACCTGTTAGCACCCATGGAAGTGATGGCTGCCTCTTTCAAAGGGATGCATTTGAAGGGAAGGTATGAAGCCCGCCCGTTGTTAAAAAGCCTACCAAGATCTGAGTTCCACCGGACTTGAAGCTTTTCCTCCCCCTACCTGCCCTCCCTATCGCCTGAATGAGGCTCCGACTTGATCAGTAGGCAACCAACATGCCACTAATTAGGAGGCATGAGGCGTAGCAGAGGATGATTAGCTCGTGATGAGCACATGCTGCCTAGAGTTGTCTTGTTACCATTATAAATAGATTAGAAATCTGGGGAGCATCTGTATTCTCCCCTCACAGAGGAGAATCTGAAACTGACAGGTTGAAATGAGAATGTGTCAAGGAGAGCTTTGTAACTGACAAAGATTAACTTTATTTCTCTCACCTCATCTCTCTCCTCTTCTTCTCTTGGCACCCCACCCTCAGAATATCCCAGCTGCCAATGGAAGACACCCAGCAATTATCTAATTGAACCATAAGATTTTGGAAGGTCAGTGTAAGAAAACCACTCTGGCATTCCAAGGACCAGGTGTGTTGTTTATAGAGACAATTATGTGCTTCCCAGGTGATTCTACCTGGAAACCAAGAAAGGCAGATTAGTGACAAGAAAAACAATTCTGTTCTGCCTCTGTGGCCTCTGCATGGCCTCCTTTCTTTCATATCCACCGTGCTTGAACACACTCTTAATGGCAGCCAGTCCTGGACCATGGACAGTGACAACCCTGCAACTTAAAAAAAAAAAAAATCACAATGTGGAAGTTGTTAAGTTAAGCTTTATTTGGGGTAAAATGAGGATGTTAGCCTGGAAGGCAGCATCTCGGATACCTCTGAGAAACTTCTCCAAAGAGACAGGGGAAGGTTAGTGTGTACACGACTTTGGCAAAGGGGAAAGACATGCACTCAAGCATATATATATATTTTTTTTTTGCAGGGGCTTTCTGCTCGTCACAAGGATCAGTCATTACCATGAAGGATTTTGGTGCTTTTCTAGATATGAGGCAATATAAGAACTGGGCTCACAAAATCAGCTTCTGAAAATATCTATCTGAAGACCTGTTCTGCCAGGTTTTCCCAGAGCACAGACAACCTCATGTTTGCTCTCCATCCTGAACTCCTTTCAGGGGGTGTTGTAGGCTAGCAGCTGCAGCAGCACATGATTTAATCCTTGCAGAGGTAAACGCCAAGCACCCAGGGCAAGTGCCAATTGAAAGCCGACAATCCTTTGCAAAAGAGAATGTGCAAGGAAGACCCTGTTGTGTAAGAAGAGGCTTCTAGGAGAGGCTCCAGGAGAACCAGGGCAAAACCCCTGGAGTCCAGCAGCCTTCAGCACACGGGGCACGCTGCCACGGACATTTCAGCGGAAGTTTCTGTTCTTCATGGACTGGACCACATGCTTTCTCAGGAGCAAATCACTGGAGGCCCCACAGTCTCTAGGTCATTCCCAGTGGCTGCAAACAGCACCATTCCCCAGAGACCAAGCCATAATGACAGATGTCATGTGTGCCTGTCATGGTCTATTTTCTTCCATCTTTGCTGACATTTTGGGAAGAACCTGTCTTTTGCGCTCACTCTCTAAAAGAGCTCTTCTTAAGCTGTGACCAGAGTCAAAGGCAAGAAACCATTTCTTTGGTATGTCCGTTTATATAAAAGGTTTTTTTTTTTTAAACAGATAATTGTTTTATCTGATTATTTTTCAATGCATGGAGATAAACTCAATCAGTGACCCTCAGAGAGGCTTCGAGGGACACCAGGACCTATAAATGTAGATCACAAAAGCTTTGTATGAGAAGAGAATGTAAATAAGAAACAGGTTATGTTATAAAGTCAAAACCATAAACAAGCATGACCAAATGGTTTATCTCCAGTAGAGTGGCTCTCTCCAGGGCATCATTGCATTCTGCAAGTCTAAGCATGGCTCAGGACCTGAAAAACTCCAGCCTTCAGTTTTACGAGGCATTTCTGACAGTCGTCCTGATTGGAAATGTCCATTTCTTGTCCCCACCATATGGTCCAAGTAAAATTAGATCAGTTATATTAACAGCAATAACAAAAAGCAATAAAATAAGCAGTGACTTTCGGGATCAAGGTATAAATAGTGGATTTTAACCAAAAGTCTCTTCCTTTCAGCTGGGGATGATGACATGTCAAGTAATTCTGAGTTCTTTCTCTAGCAGAATGGCTCTTGGCAAGAGACTGGTCATTAACTTTTATAACTTGAGGCCAGGAAGGACAGAGGAGAAGGATCTAGCACAATAGAACTAGAGCGTCTCAGATTCAATGACTTTCTGCTAAGGTCCAGCTATTTCAGGTGGGTTTACTCCAATTATTGGTTCCCTGATGGCTCAGTGGTAAAGAACCCTGCTGTCAAGCAGGAGATGTAGGTTTGATCCCTGGGTCAGTAAGATCCCCTGGAGAAGGAAATGGTAACCCACTCCAGTATTCTTGCTGGAGAATCCTATGGACAGAGGAGCCTGCAGGGCTATAGTTCATGGGGTTTGTAAAGAGTCAGACGTGACTTAACGACTCTGCATGAGCACTCCAATCATTCTATTTGATCACTGTCCCAGCAGTTCGAGGTAGACGTTATTACTGTCAATTTATAGACAGAGAAACCAGACTCCAGTGATGTCATTGTACCCCTCCAGGTGTGAGATAATTTAAAAGCAGTGCTGTGAAGTTTTTTTTTTTTTTTGAGATTTTGAGTCTCCGAATAAATTGAACACTGGCAGAGACTCTCCTGTTTTGTCTACAATGTCGCACTGGTTTCTCTTTGAATGAATTGATATTTCATAATGATAATATGGTCTGAAAACACAGAGGCAAAGAGCAATTTAACTCTGCTACTGTAAAGTTAATGGTAAAGGAGCTAAGCTTAATAACCTGGTGATGCAGATACTTTGGGAGGTAATTGTTGGGCCACATCTGGTCCCCTTTGGCTGTAACATTGGACTGGACAAGAGACTTTGGCAGGATCTGGTATGTGTGTCAGGATGAGGCATTCACACTGCTTATGTTTGCTCTCTGGCCGTCTGAACAAAGCCAGATGTTTTGAAAGGCAAGCAGCAGGGTGTGTGAAGCTGGAGCCTGGTAGCTGTCTGTTAAGCAGCCTAACTTCAGCTCAGTGAGGGAAGCAAGGACATCAGGCCTTAGGCTGCTAAACAGGCGGGTCAGCAGGGAAATGGCAAGTGGAGATGAGCCCTTGAGTGATGAGCCCACCTGGGAAGTCAGATTCTAAAGCATTCCGTACATTATGAATATGGGGGCCATACTGCATACCAAATCAGGCTCTCTGCTGACTCTCAACAAGGACAGTTGGATCAGTTCTGCATTTGCTGAGGAGGTATGTGATAGAAATAATACTGCCCTACAATAAGAAGGATATGGATTCTATCTTCAGCTCTGCACTAATCCGCAGTGTAGCCTTAGAGCAGTCACTTTCCTCTCTGAGTCTCAGTTTATCCCTCTACAGAAGAAGCGAGTTCACCTAAGCACTCCTAAGCGCCGGTCTCTTGATAACTGTGGAATTGGCAGTGTGCTTTTCACATCTGTGGAAATCAAAACTAGCCAGTGAGGCAGACCATAAGGTGTTTTCCTTTTACAAATGTAGATATTGTGGTCTAGAATGACCTGCTGATTGTCAGAGCTCTTCTAATTCCTGGCTTACTCTTTGTTGCAGGGCACAATCCATCACCACCCTGACTCAGTGTGATCTGCTTTACGTAACTCAATCAGGGAACTTGCCCAGAGTTACAGCTGTTGCCCAGGAGAAAATGAGCAAATTTGGAAACTGTTCTCACTTCTATAGGTCAAGAGGCCTTGTATCATGGTAACGGGGGCTAGGGGAGGTGATTTGTACCCCAGTGACTCTTACTCTCGCTAAGCTATTTTAGTGGTAGACAGAGCAGTGATTCTCGAACTTCAGTGCACATCAGGAGCCTCAGAGAATCGGCTTCTGGTGCTGATTCTGGGGCTCTGCCTCCAGAAGACTTCTGTAGGCTTACTTCTCTGGTCTGGAACTGCCTTAGAGAAGACAATTCCCATGCACAGACAATCCTCACCATCAGTGAGACATCCTGCATAGGATTCGCTACAAAGCCAGTCACACCTTCTGCCATCTGCCTTTCTCTGTCTACCACCGAGCAATCTACCAGGCCCATGCTGGTGGAGGGTATGGAGGCTATATTCTTAGCATGACTTTGCTCAGATGAACCAGTTGACTCATTCCATTTTACCACTGTATTTCATTTTCACCCTCTTTAATCTAGTGAGGTAATTTTATCAGCCAGGACATAAAATTAACATGGGAAGAACTCAGATCTCATGGAAAGCAAAAGCCAATTCATTTAGGAAATTCTCCTTTGACTTAGGATAGGACTATTAGACACCCCACATTATTGGAGAAGTTCAAAACCATTAAAAATCCCTTAAGAAAGGGGGCCACTTTATGTTATGAACCACTGAAGTTAGACCCCAAAACACCACTTCTTTAGAGGTACCATAAATGACATTCTCAATATCTATAATTTTTTAAAGGTGTGTATAACTCAAGAAAAGTTATAGCAAGTAAATACATAATTTTAAAATGCATTCACAGAGCAAAAGAAAACCATCTTTGTTTTATCCTACATCTTCAAGTGAGTTCAGAAAATACAATTCCAGGATAGTCACTTATATCCAAAATATGGGATACTATTGACCAAAACTTCTGGTTTTTTGGGTTTCTGGGATCCATGGAAATTTATCACATATTTTGAATACTAAAACATTAAAACATCTAACTATAGCCCTTATTCTAGGTTTTGGTTCACTCCTTACTACCTAATATGCAGGAGAGCCACTCATTCCTCCTTCCAAATTCCTCACTCAGTGTGGGAAAGAGATTTGTTGCTAGTTTGATGCATCAATCAGAATAAAAAAGGTTTTAATAAGGGATATATAACTTACTTCATTCTGTATAACAGACTCTAGATCCATCCACATATCTACAAATGACCCAATTTCATTCTTTTTATGGCTGAGTAATATTCCATTGTATATATGCACCATATCTTCTTTATCCACTCATCTGCTGATGGGTATTTAGGTTGCTTCCATGTCCTGGCTGTTATTAACACTGCTGCAGTGAATACGGATGCCTGTGTTCTGTGGTGACCTAGATGGGTGGGTGGCAGGGCCAAGAGGGAGGGGATAGATATAGATATAGACATACATAGCTGATTTTTTCTGTTGTACAACATTGTAAAGCAACTATACTCCAATTTTTTTTTTATTAAAAAATAAAAAGGATATATTTTTTGTTGGTTTCCTCTCCTCTTTTCATTATTCTTGCTGAAATCTTTCAGACCCGAGGTGGAGCCCCACCTCTACTACTTACTGGGAGCTTGTGTCAGACTCAAAGGCCTTGGGATTATAAGACTTCTGCTCAAAAGTCCTGGCCACAAATATTTGGGATTCTGATTCAAATGGGCCATCTAGTGAAAGCTCCCCATGGGGTCACAGGAAATGAATAGGTAGACAACTAAACTATTGTTCTCAGTTCTTCTTACCCTCCCTAGATTAGAATTATATATCCACACCTTTTGCCATGTAATTCAGTAATGCCTCGCACCAGTGTCTATTTCCCTAGCCTCTTAATATTGAACATGGCTGTATGGTGTTCCTTAATTAATGGAAGGTCAGTGACAGTAATAGAGGGGCCATTTTGAGCCAAGGCCTTAGAGGATAGCTGCTGGTCTCACTTGGAATTCTGTGATCTACCATGAAAATAAGGGGGGCTACTGGTCTCAGAATGATAAGCAGAGTTGAACCAACTGAAGGGTGCATTCAGGAGAGCCTGGTCAACCCCAAGTGAGCTCAGCCAAGTCACAGCCAACCTGAAGACTCAAAGCAAAGCATCAACATCTGTTCTCATGTACTTGTCAGATTCTTTTACCCGTGGAGAATTATCGAAGCAATAGTTTAATGATTCAATAGATCAGGACAACTGCCCAAAGAGAGAACTCTCAGCCAGGTATATAGCTTTGATGTACAAAAATACATTTATTTTCAACAATTTCAAAACCACTGTCTTTTTTTTTTTACAGTAGAAATATTCAAATGGAACAATAAAACCAAGAACAGTATATGTACATATACTGTATATATAGATATGACTCATGCATTTGTATTCCAGTGTTTAGTACAAGTATTGCAATTGTCTGCCCCATTTAACCCTTGAAATGAAAAAGCAGGATCTTTAGAAATAGTCCTAATTTTATGCTGTAGCCAGTCCAGTTTCTCAAGGTCACATACTCTCAATGTCTCACAGAGAAGGATGTGAACAATATCCCACAAAAATGGACAGGTACAAAATTTAGCCTCTCCTCCCATATATATATACAGTATACCTTTTCTTTAAAACAAGTGTGCTCAAGCTGAGTCCAAAATAAAACAATGCTACAGCGTGGTTTCAAGCAACCCTCCTAAAAAGAATTGACATGTGAAATGTGTGAAGGGGCTGGGGTGTGGGAGAACACTGGCTTTGAAAGTTACTCGCCCCAGATGCAAGAACTATCTTAAGAGAACTGAAGGCAGACATTTGACTTTAAGGAAGTTGTGTACATCTGACAAGCAAGTAGCACAGCTTTGCTAAAATCAACTTTGACTAAGATCATTAAAGGCTAGACCCCTATCTACCTGCAGGGTTTGCACAGTCACATGATCCACTAGTGCTGGCTCCCTTCCCACCTCTACCTTCTCCCAGGCTGAGGCACTCACTGGACTTAAGCTAGTGCCCAAGGGACTTTTCTTAGTTATGAACAGCCAGAGAATTCCCTGTAAGCTTTATACAATTCCAAGAAATCCAACCAGAAAACAGGATGCCTTTTTTTTTTTTTTTTTAGATCCATTGCCTGGCTTCTTTAGAGAAAACCTCAGACTGATGACTATCCTCAACCTCATTCTTCTGGAGGGGAAGCCTTGTTTGCCCATCTGGGTTTCATTTTGAAGTCGCTAGTGGACTTCATCTTGCAACTTCTTCCACATCACAAATGGGACCAAAAACTCACATGTTCTACGATGTCACTCTTGTCCTCCCTTTACCAGGTGTTTGTTTCAAAGAAGTACTCCCCCTCCCCACTTTATACATAGAAATAGAAACCACTGATGGCAGGGACACAGAGATGCAAGAGTTAAGTGCGACAGACAACTGGGGAGCATCCAGAACCCAACACATCAAGCAGGCCTGGGGGTGGGTCAGCTCCGAAGCTGAGTGCATAAGCCAACAGACGCATCTTTCTTTTTTCAGTTTTCTTTTTTACTAAACATTAAATTATTTCTTAGGAAATAAAAAGCTATTTACATTTTAATTATATACAATAAGCCATCTGCAGCCTCGCAATGGACATGCATGAGGCAGGGTCTCTTCTGACAGGTGTGTACTTTCTGCAGCCACACTCACTCCCCACCAACCTACCTCCTGCAGATCTAACTGGGAAATGGTTTCTGTTTCAGGTGGGTGTGCTGGGAGGGAGGAGCTGGGTACTGGTGGTTTGGTGTTGTACGGGGCAGGGAGAGGATGGGAGGTTCGTGGAAAACCAACCCAACTTAAAAAAATAAAAAGACAGACCACAGGGGAAACAAGATTTCTTGCACTATAAATGGCAGAATGAAGTAAGAAAGCCATGGGAAGACGCATCCTTTGCCCTTAGCACAAAAACAGCCATTTATTCTTCGTGGCTCATAATCAGCTAAGTATGCTTTGCCTCCCAAAGCTAAGCATCTGCCTGCTATTCATGGGGCCCTTGGTAAACAATAGGTAAAAAAGACACTTTCATTTTTCCATAATAAGAGTAATAGGAATCATCAAAATTAAAAAGTCAGAAAGATGGTTGACCACACGGCTTGTTGGTATTAAACACTAGTGCAGTTGGGGATCTCCTTTGTGCTTTCACTGTTTGCAATGGTGGCAATTCCTCCTGCAGAGAAGAGAAGACAAAGGAAGGTAAGGATGTGCATGTCACAGGAGGATGGATCTTTGCTTTGAACGTGAAGTCACTCAGTTGTGTCCAACTCTTTGCGACCCCATGGACTGTAGCCTACCAGGCTCCTCTGTCCATGGGATTTTCCAGGCAGTAGTACTGGAGTGGATTGCCATTTCCTTCCCCAAGGGATCTTCCCAACCGAGGGATTGAACCCAGGTCTCCCACATCGTAGACAGATGCTTTACCGTCTGAGCCACCAGGGAAGTCCAATACCAAGCCGCCTTGCTGTGTGTTTATTAAACAGGGCAGCTGGGTGGTCTATCCTATCAGTTCACTGCCCTATCTAACCTGTGTTTAATGTTTGCCCTTTCCCATACCAGCACACGAGGTAGCATCAATACCTTGCCATCTTATACTCTTGTGATTCAACAGTAACAGCCAATAGGAATTGAACACTTATTATGTGGCAGGCACTGTGCTAATGACATATGCCACTTTATGATCATGACAATCTTACAAGGCAGGTAATGTTATTCCCACTTCACAGATGAGGAATATGAGGCACAGAGAGACCACAGAACTAGCAGATTGACAGAGCAAGAAAATGAATCCAGGGCTCCCTGATGGCAGAATCCCTATTTGTGTGATTATTAAGATGCATAATGTTTTTGCCTTAAAGGAAAAAAAAGAAGTCCAAAGCAATAGATAGTTGGCCTCAGCCCTCTTCCACTCAGACTCCAGCACTTTGGATCTTGATCTTTTAAGAGAAAAAATTCTGCCAATTTCATGTGGTCAGAGGAGGCAGACACTTTAAAACCTGATTATGTCAGATTTTATGTCACTGAGGCAACTGTTTGTTTTCTCCACCCTCCAGACTAGCTCTACCTGAAGGACAGGCCATGTGGGCTGGCTGACTCAGTGTCTGGAAGACAGAGGAAGCAGGAGCTTGGGGAGTCCAGCACACATACCTATGACCCGGGTGTCCAGCTCTTTGTCTAGCAGTTCCTCGGGCTCGGTGAAGTCACTGAGTGTGATTTTGGGGGCGTTTTCACTTTGGCTCACTGACCCAATCATCTCCTGCTCCTTGTCATGTTGGACTTGAGCATAGATGTTAATCCAGGGTATTTTCCTACATGGGACAGGAGCAAAATCAGATTATAATCACAGGGTGTGCCACACTGAGGCAACTGGAAATCCTGGGTGATAATGGGGAGGAGGAAGCTACTAATGGGAAGGAGGAGGATCAAAGTCAGGGAAAGGGGTTGGCCACCCAGATACTGTCTTCACGAGGTCAAAGAACATAAGGAAGGACCCAGATGCCCAGCAGAGTTGTAAACCACAGAACTCCCCAAGGAATTCACCTTTTTCTGGGGCAAAACCAGCCAAGTGTAAAGACCAGGGCAATACTATTGACCAGCTGTGCATTAAAACCCTTAAAATATTTACCATTTACTACATTTATAAAGGAGCTGAATTTTGAGAATATGAGGTGGCGTCATAATGAAAAGACAGCTTTTTCTAAGTTTGAAGTGAAGTGAAGTGAAGTCGCTCAGTCGTGTCCGACTCTTTGCGACCCCATGGACTGTAGCCTACTAGGCTCTTCTGTCCATGGGATTTTCCAGGCAATAGTCCTGGAGTGGATTGCCATATATCCATTTAATTAACTCACATTGGTTTCCTTTATAAATAGGAGAGGAGATAAAAGACTTATCGCCACTGCTACCATTTTCAGAACACCGTCCATGGACCAAGTATCGTAAATACTTCCACAGTTTGTTTCCTCATCTGTTCAACAGGAATAACAATAGCTTTCTCTTAGGACTGTGGAGAGGATTAAGGCAAGGATTGCTCTTCTCTGTTCAGTCACTAAGTCATGTCCAACTCTTTGCAACCCTATGGACTGCAGCACGCCAGGGTTCCCTGTCCTTCACTATCTCCCAGAGTTCATTCAAACTCATGTCCATTGAGTCAGTGATACTATCTAAGGTAAGGATTAAGAGAAGTAACTTCCTTCAAAGACACTAAAGTAGTAGGTTTGTAAACGAGGCAGACAGACTCGAGTCTGAAGAAGCAGGCAGCTTAAGACTGAAATCTTGCAGGAGTACTTATCTCCTGACCCATCTCTGTTATTTCCCGACCCACTGCGCACCAGCTTCTGTAGCCTCCTTTGATTTCTTCTAATCCCACACTCCTTAAACTTCAATGTGCTTATGCCTCACCAGGTTCCTATTAAAATGCATTTGTTGCTCTAGAGGTCTGAACAGGATGGGTTGAAATTCTACATTTCTGCCTAGTTCCCAGCTGGTGTTGATGCCGCTAGTTTGAAACCCAATCTTTGAGTTTCAAGATTCTAATACATCAGGCTCGTTCCCGCCTTGGGGACCTTGAATAAACTGTTCCCTCTGTAACACACCTTCTACTATTTTTGTGACAGTGTCTTTCTTGCCCGTCAGAATTTGGCTTATAGGCCACTCTGAGAGGCCTCTCCTGACCACCCAAACTCTCCCACCATAAATGTGTAATAACAGGATGGTGTCTGTGAAAGAAATCAATAGGGTGTTGGTTTAGGGTGATGGAATAGGCCATGTGTGTGGACTTGTTTTCTGTCTTTCTCTCCCACTAAAGCCCCATGTCTGCAAGGTCAACATTTTCCATTTTCAATGCTATACACTTAACATAGTGCTTGGGATGTGGTTTATACTCAGTAAGTATTTGTTGAATAAATAGATAAATGGCCTCAAAGCTAATGCTCTATTTTCATTTATTATGCCCTCAAACAAAAAGACCACACTTCTATCTTAGAATTTTACAGGTAGAAGAGCCCTATCTTACCTCATTAAATGGTGGGGAAATTGGCCTGAAGTTCAGACATTTTCATGAAGGTAATTACTGGCATAGATGTTATTAAAACTCAAGGCATATGACACCCATGCCGATACAGAACATTCTGTGAAAGTGTGAAGCAGAATCACTCTGTTGCTCTAGCACCAACCAGTTGTATTTTTAAGCATCTACATTCCCTTCCTTGCTTCAACCCCACAACAAGGTAGAATGTGGGCACTTAATAAGGTCTTCTGTAGCTAATTTGGAAAGCCCTCAAAATATGTTTGAAACATGGACAATTTCTACCTTTCATTGACATACAATTTTCATGTTTTTAATGGCTGCTTTCCATACATTAAGGAAGGTGTCCCTTGACTCCTACTGGTCTAAACTAGCTTAATATAATTTACAAGAACCTTAAATGAATAGATTATGTGTGAGGCAGCAAACCACAGGCTCTCCTAATGTGAGTAATTAAAATTTCATGCTAGCCCTTACTTTCTTCTTATCTAAATAGAAAGGCCGCCTAATGACTTAGATTTCTTCTAATCATAAAAGTACATATTACTCATGAATGTTGGGATCAACTGTAATATTTATTAGGTGCTGGGGCAGTCAAACCACTCCTGATCACACAAGTCTGGGTACTTCAGAGCTTTGGCCAGAGATCATTGTCTCCCCCTTCCTACTTTTTTAATGATTGATACCTGTGAGAATTTGGATATACTTGCCCTTATAAAGATTGCTCACCTTATTTGCCTCTCTGAAAACACATTTTTTTTTCAATATTTTTAATAGATGGTTGGAAGAGAATGAATTTTATGTCATAATTGGCAGCATTTAAATTTTTTTTCAAATTACTGTTCATTTTTTAACACATCCACCTATAAGACTTTTGAGACTATAAGTCAAGACTAAACCCCACTTTGCAGAAAAGAAAGGTGGGAAATGAAGTTTAGAGGCACATCCTGAGCTATACATTCATATGTGTTTTAATAAGAGAATCTTAATAAGACGAGTAAGATGGATCAATCCAAATCTATATAAATTTCAGCTTTTATTTGTTTGTTCCAAATATGATTAAGTGTTAGAAGCTTATGAGAAGAATTTAGAAGAAGCAGAGTAGGCTTCACACTATCATGAAAGCCTTACTGGAAAAAAAAAAAAAGAACGACTGGAAAATACAACTCAAAAGTTTTCTTGGACAATAAGAAAAAAACAAAACTACAGTATAGAAAAAAGGTGTTATTAGGCAGAATTTTCAGAAAATAAAAGCCATCACAAAATGATTTTTTATTATATTGCCTAAGATATAACAAAATAGCAGTCACTATCCAAGAATAAGGTCAAATATAGTCCCTTAACAGAGGAAGGAGAAAAGAGTTACTATGATCTCCAGATTCCTTTAAATAATTCGATTCCCCTTTTATTAAGTGACCACTTAGGATGCTGAGATTGTAGACAATGCCTGGCACAGAGCAGGCCCTCAATAAATGTTTGCTGAATGAACTATTGGCTTAATGAATTAATGTTGGAGATGGCAGAGAGAAAGTTTGGGGTCTGAAAACAGAGCCTGGTGAGTGATCTAGAAACAGAAAGAGAATCACACTTCCCCTAGCCTATGCTGTCCAAGTGTTTGCTAGTCAGCTATAGCTTTTTAACTTTAAATTAATTAAAGTTAAATAAAACTTAAAATTCAGGGTTTTTTTTTACCATACCAGTGGCTACTGTATTGGGCAGTAGAGATCATGAAGAATTTTCATCATTGCAGAAAGTTCTATTGGACAGAAATGAAAGAAGCAAAGGAGACTCTGGGAACCATGGATAAGAACCTGACCTTTACTTGCTGGCAGGCCAGGTACCCTCCATATAGCCATCATTGGAGTTCCAGGTAGGTAGTGAGAGGGAAAGGAGAACAAAGAAATAAAGGGAGATCCAACAGGACCTCAGCCAACAGGCTTGGGCACTGGAAGAAAAGCTTCCAGAAAAAGTGACTAGAAAAGAAAAGTTAACTGATGATTGGTTACTCTTAACTGATTCATATTGTTTATCCATTTTAACTAGTATTTGTCTCCTGTATCCTAATTCACTGTCAGGGACATAGAAAGGGTTGACTGGTATTTAAGAAAGGGTTGGCTGGTATTTAATTATTGTACAGAGGTAGAATAATTCAGAAATGCTATTACCTGGCATAGATTCAAGTATTAAAGTCTGCACATTAAGAGATAGCTACATTAATGAGTTGGCTGTCTGGTGGCTCAGACGGTAAAGCGTCTGCCTATAATGCAGGAGACCTGGGTTTGATCCCTGGGTCAGGAAGATCCTCTGGAGAAGGAAATGGCAACCCACTCCAGTACTCTTGCCTGGAAAATCCCATGGATGGAGGAGCCTGGTGGGCTACAGTCCATGGGGTCACAAAGAGTCGGACACGACTGAGCGACCTCACTCACAAGGGANATTGCCTAAGATATAACAAAATAGCAGTCACTATCCAAGAATAAGGTCAAATATAGTCCCTTAACAGAGGAAGGAGAAAAGAGTTACTATGATCTCCAGATTCCTTTAAATAATTCGATTCCCCTTTTATTAAGTGACCACTTAGGATGCTGAGATTGTAGACAATGCCTGGCACAGAGCAGGCCCTCAATAAATGTTTGCTGAATGAACTATTGGCTTAATGAATTAATATTGGAGATGGCAGAGAGAAAGTTTGGGGTCTGAAAACAGAGCCTGGTGAGTGATCTAGAAGCAGAAAGAGAATGACACTTCCCCTAGCCTATGCTGTCCAAGTGTTTGCTAGTCAGCTATAGCTTTTTAACTTTAAATTAATTAAAGTTAAATAAAACTTAAAATTCAGGGTTTTTTTTTACCATACCAGTGGCTACTGTATTGGGCAGTAGAGATCATGAAGAATTTTCATCATTGCAGAAAGTTCTATTGGACAGAAATGAAAGAAGCAAAGGAGACTCTGGGAACCATGGATAAGAACCTGACCTTTACTTGCTGGCAGGCCAGGTACCCTCCATATAGCCATCATTGGAGTTCCAGGTAGGTAGTGAGAGGGAAAGGAGAACAAAGAAATAAAGGGAGATCCAACAGGACCTCAGCCAACAGGCTTGGGCACTGGAAGAAAAGCTTCCAAAAAAAGTGACTAGAAAAGAAAAGTTAACTGATGATTGGTTACTCTTAACTGATTCATATTGTTTATCCATTTTAACTAGTATTTGTCTCCTGTATCCTAATTCACAGTCAGGGACATAGAAAGGGTTGACTGGTATTTAAGAAAGGGTTGGCTGGTATTTAATTATTGTACAGAGGTAGAATAATTCAGAAATGCTATTACCTGGCATAGATTCAAGTATTAAAGTCTGCACATTAAGAGATAGCTACATTAATGAGTTGGCTGTCTGGTGGCTCAGACGGTAAAGCGTCTGCCTATAATGCAGGAGACCTGGGTTTGATCCCTGGGTCAGGAAGATCCTCTGGAGAAGGAAATGGCAACCCACTCCAGTACTCTTGCCTGGAAAATCCCATGGATGGAGGAGCCTGGTGGGCTACAGTCCATGGGGTCGCAAAGAGTCGGACACGACTGAGCGACCTCACTCACAAGGGAAGAGAAAGCTTTCTTAAGTCACAGGATACCTCTGGCCTCAATTTAGAGACACCTGACACAAATACCTCTTTGTAGGACTTCTACTGGCCCCTGTTCTCAGCAAACATGGAGTTCCAGGAGCCAGAAGGTGATAAATTTGGTTTAGCTGATCTTCAAGCCTCAGCAACCACCAGGCGTCCCCCAAACCAAATCCTTGAATGAATGAAACTGTGCTGAAATGTAACTGAAGTATCTGCATAAATGGATATTGCTCTGACCAGGCCATCTCTATTAATACACTGAATCTTTGCTAATTGGATATGAAGGATTTTCCCTTCTTCAAATGGAACAGGGTAGGTGGGTTGACACATCATGACCCAAGAGGACATAACCCAAGCATTAGTCTATATACCGAGAAGGATGGTAAACCCCACTTTGTCCTTCTAGTAGAGAGTGTTGAAGGACTCCTGCTGTTTGGCCAGTGCTTAGATGTACACTGAGTAAAACTTATTATTATTTTTTTTAAGCCTGAGAAATCCACTAGCAGGGAGCTGACAGGGGCTGGGGGAAGGGAAGGTAGAGTGAAGCATGTTTACCACTGATCTCTTCCAAAATCTAAAAGCATTACTTTCGGAGTTTAGAAAAATTCCAAAGCTATAGTTTCAAAATTCATCTGACAATAAATAATGATAATTTTACTTTACACAGACTTCCTGTGATGCACCTTTCTATGCCACTGATACATATGAACCTACTAAGTGCCAGTTTGTGACATAGAGTCACCTTCTGGAGGCACGCTGTTATTCAAACTAACTTAGCTTTCAGGATTTTTTTAAAAAATAATGAAATTATAAAATTTTTCAAGAAAAATCATGAATTCTAGTACATATTATGTAGTAGATATAGATATTTTTGCCTTGAAAACATGTAGCAAACCTATAAAGTATTATTGCTTTTCCATTTTACACATGAGGAAATGAAGGCTTAGTGAGAGAGGCAGATTCAACTGCCTAAGGCTGCAAGCACTAAAATAAAACTGAGTCTGTCTGATTTTGAGTTCACGCTCTTAACCAGTATATGCTTTGTAGATGCATTACATTATGTAAATAACAGTACTGAATTATTGATTTCAATTTCATGTTTTTAATGAGTATCCTATTATATCACCCCTCCTCTGGTCTTCAAAAATAAATTTTGAATACATGTGGGGTTTGGTTTTTCTGATCTATTTACCTTCAGAAATAGGAAAAATAGGGAGGAGGATTTAAAAATGTATACTTCTGCATGCAAATTTATACAGAGATACTGGATAATAACCACTATACAAGTAGGTATGTGTATGTGTGTAACCAGATTTCAGCTATATTTTCTCTATTTAACATCTGAAGTGGGGCAATGGTAAATAATCCACCTGCCAATGCAGGAGATGCAAGAAACATGGGTTCGATCCCTGGGCCAGGAAGATGCCCTGGAGTATGGATGGAGGTTCATGACATTGTACAGAAGACGGGGAGCAAGACCATCCCCAAGAAAAAGAAATGCAAAAAAGCGAAATGGCTGTCTGAGGAGGCCTTATAAATAGCTGTGAAAAGAAGAGAAGTAAAAAGCAAAGGAGAAAATGAAAGATATACAAATTGAATGCAGAGTTCCAAAGAATATCAAGGAGAGATAAGAAAGCCTTCCTCAGTGATCAGTGCAAAGAAACAGAAGAAAACAATAGAATGGGAAAGACTAGAGATCTCTTCAGGGAAGGCAATGGCACCCCACCCCAGTACTCTTGCCTGAAAAATCCAATGGACGGAGTAGACAAAGTGTGCCTTCCTGGAATTTTCTTTAATAGGTGGAATAAAGTTCAAGGATTGCATAAATAACATTCCAAACATAAAACCCAAACCTCAAGATTGGGAAGAAGAAGATGGAGTAGACAGAAACTCTCCAGAAAAGACAAACTGAAGAACGAAGAGGCATCTTGTTGGAAATCATCTTGAAATAAAACCCAATGGAAGGAACACATTCAGTATTTTGGAGACAGTGATAGGTTTGAAGACAAGAAAAAAAAAATGATAATAAATAAGGCCTTCAAAAACAATGACCAGGTTGTGGATGACTGGACTATGGAAAAGGCTGAGAATCCAGCAACCAAACAACTAGAGGAGAGCTTAGTGTGAAATCGTCAGAGCCACTGTCAGGCATAATTCTGTAAAAAGTCAAAAACGATGCTGCAAATTCACAGATTGTTTGAAAAAAAAATAAACTGGTAGGGGTTTCCCTGGTGGCTCGGTGGTCAAGAGTCCTCCTGCCAGTGCAGGAGACGCAGGCTTGATTTCTGGTCCAGAAAGCTCCCACGTGCCGCAAAGCAGCTAAACCCGTGAGGCACAACTAGTGAGCCTGTGCTCTAGAGCCCAAGAGCCGCAACTATGAATTCATGAGCGCCGACTACTGGAGTCCACGCTCCGCAACTGAAGTTACCGCAATGAAAAGACTGCGCGCCACAGCTAGAAAGCAGCGGCCGCGCGCCACAACTAGAGAAAGCCCATGCGGCAACAAAAACCCAGCAGAGTCAAAAAAAAAGTGTTTTTAATTTTTTTTAAAGAATAAACTTGTATGGGGAGGTGGGGAAACTAAAACAATATGAAACATATGTCACTTGGCCCGCATCCTTCACTGCATGTGTGAGCTCCATGTGCTCAATTTACTGAAAAGCTTTCCCTACTTGCATTAAATGTGTCAGGAAATTGACTGAAGTAGGAAAATAACAACCATAAAATTTGGGACCTAATCATGGAATCTTTTCAATTTTCCTCTAAGGAGTTTACAAAAACGAAATGAATGAAATGAAGCTTTCTGTTATTTGTATAAGAAAGTTAAGCAGACATATGGGAAAATGATGCACTTGTATATCCCTAGAGTGTAAAATCCATTTTAGTTTTCATCCATTTATTATGGCATAGTCAATGAGCTTCCCATACGCTAACTCAGTTTAACAGTACTTATTCTGAAATTCTGTATTGTCATTTGTTTATAATGGATTAGTCATAATTGGATGAATCTCAGTTGATACTGTCTTTGTAAATGACTAATTACTTTAATGTTAAAAAAGTAATAACTAATTTTTATTGGAAAGGTGTAGTTAATATTTCAGTCACATGGTAAAAAGTAGCTAATTTTCATGTTCCTTCAAATAAAATATTTCAGTAAAAAAAGAAAAATATAATAAGCACTACACAGACATGTGTGCTGAAAACTGGAATAACTCCAGTTGGGGAGAAAGGAAAAAACAGAGACAAAAAATGACATTTTATTGGCGCTATTCAGGTAGAGAAAAGGTAGAGAGTGGGATGAGTATAAAGCCAGTACTGTTTCCTCACTCCAGAGGCCACTCCCCTTTCACACAGTCCTCAGTGATAGTATCTGAAAATATGAAAGTGAAAGTGCTAGTCGTCAGTCATGTCCAACTCTTTGTCACCCCCTGGACTGTGGCCCACCAGGCTCTTCTGTCCATGGAATTGTCCAAGCCAGAATACTGGAGTGGGTAGCCATTCCCTTCTCCAAGGGATCTTCCCAACTCAGGGATAGAACCCAGGTCTCCTGCCTTGTAGGTGGATTCTTTACAGTCTGAGCCTTTTTTTTTTTTGTCCTGCAAAATCATTTTATTTTCTGCAAGGTAAACATTTTTCTTAGGTATTGTTACTAGAACAACCTCTTTGTAGGGTTTTATAGTTTGGAATAACTTTTTTTGAAAATTTTGTATTTTATAGAGTTGTAATACAAAAAAAAAAAAAGATTTACAGGCTATATTTTTCAGGAAGACTACATTCCTACTGAAGGAACTTTAATTTTCTTTCTTTTTTTTTTTTTGTCCTGTAAAATCATTTTATTTTCTGCAAGGTAAACATTTTTCTTAGGCATTGTTACTAGAACAACCTCTTTGTAGAGTTTTATAGTTTGGAATAACTGTTTTTTTGAAAATTTTGTATTTTATAGAGTTGTAATACAAAAAAATGATTTATAGGCTATATTTTTCAGGAAGAAGTTACTAGACTACATTCCTATTGAAGAAATTTTCCTATTTAAATCTATGATATGGAATGAAAAGATGATTAAAAAGTCTCCTGATCAAAAAACTTGATCAGAAATAATAAGGGTTTCAGTAAAGAGTTGTTGAATAAATACTGCCCTCTGGTGGCCCAAAAATGCTATCCCCTATCAGGGCTTTCTCCCAAATTACTCAAATTTTATAATACTGTGTTCTAAAACTTTCCAAGTTCTCTTCCTTCAAAAGTTATATATCCTTTATTCCAGTCACTTAAGATTTCGATCTCACATGACAGCCTAATGTTACGGACAAAACAAATCCTAACACAGCCAAGTTTTAGCCCTTTCCTATAACCAGTATTTACTTCTGTCTCTTATACACATCTANTTTCCAAGTTCTCTTCCTTCAAAAGTTATATATCCTTTATTCCAGTCACTTAAGATTTCGATCTCACATGACAGCCTAATGTTACGGACAAAACAAATCCTAACACAGCCAAGTTTTAGCCCTTTCCTATAACCAGTATTTACTTCACAGAAACATATCCTGGAAAGTCACTGACAGTAAGTCCAGAACAGGAAGAAGAGCCTTCATGCGGACAGGACCTGTAGACTGTCCCTCATTCCTCAGGCGCTGATCAACTGCACACATAACCTGCTTTCTCCTAAATGTTCCTCTGCTTCTCTCCCTGTGAGAATTTACTTTCAGGTATTGTTTCCACAAATTTTGCCTAGATCCTTCTGTACACATTCCATTAGTCTGTCCTATGAAATAAAAAATATATCAAAGTATTTTACCTCTCTTTCACTGGGAGTGTAAAAAAAAAAAAAAAGTATGAGGGAGATCTTGATCTGCTGGAGCCTCCTTTCTCAGTGAATTAATACACCTGAGTAGCCACTCTCTCTTCCAATTTATTACCCCTTATTTCATATATATAATTACACCTGATTAAAAAAAAAATGGAGGCCACTCCAGTGGCCCAACGCACATCACAAACCTCGATCCAAGTCAGACTGCATTTACGGAAAACTGTCGAGACATCTAACGTACACCAGTCACAATCCTCTAGTTCGGCTCGGTTGATTCACCTCACCCTGGAGAACAGGACCTGTTGGCCTTCCCAGGAAATCCGTGGCCACCTGGTCACTCACGCTCCAAGCTGCTGCCTGAAGGTTCTCAGCGACTGTTAGTCGCTCAGTCACGTCTGACTCTTTGCGACCCCACGGACTGTAGTCCGCCAGGCTCCTCTGTCAGCGCACTTTCCAGGCAGGAATACTGGAGTGAGTTGCCATTTCCTCTCCAGGTGATCTTCCCGACCCACGGATTGAACCTGGGTCTCCTGCCTTGCAAGTAGACTCTTTATTGTCTGAGCCATCAGGAACTCTTGCCCAAATGCCCCAGGAACAGCACTCTACTCCTTGTGGGGCCTTGTACTCCCCCAATCCATGGATTACCTTCCCTTGAATAAAGATATCAAACTTGATACTAAATTGTATTATTTTTTGTCATTTGTCACAACTCACAGACACTTCCTCTATATCCAGGCTATTAAAAGCTTCCTCCAGTTTCCCTCGCTGTTGAACATTTGGGTCTGTCAGCCACCACCACAGGCCACAGAGAGTTATGCACGCAAAGGTGAGCCAGAAAGCATGGCTTTCATTTCAACATGTGCTTCATGAGCCATTCTGGTACAAACCATGAACAGCTGAGTTCCGAGTGAGTTTCCATAGGACAAATCCAGTAAGTATTCCAAGGCTCTGCTGCTTCCTGTCCTTGACAGGGCCTGGAGGCCGCTCAGAGTGGGCAGATGAGAAGATCAAAATGCACTGCCAGGCTTTCATCTTTTAATTGGTCTCTTTCTCTGTCTTGCTTTTGGAAGACAATAGTGTGGGATGAGGCTTTAGTTTCCTTCCTCTTTACACAAACACGAGTTAACTACAGCCATAAGGGCTGCCTGCCTGCTGGCATAGTCGAGAAATAACTCCAACTCTTCAGGACCCCATGGACTGTAGCCCCCCAGGCTCCTCTATCAGATTTTTGAGGCAAGATACTGGAATGGGTTGCCATTTCCTCCTCCAGGGGATCTTCCCAACCCAGGGATCAAATCCTCGTGAACCCCCATCTCCTGCCTTGGTAGCTGGGTTTTTACCACTGTGCCACCTGGCCAAAAGGGATAAGAATACTCAAATCTGTGGTGTGACAGCCTGATTCCCAGGGGTCAACAGGGTTCACAGAAACTGCATACCCAGGTTACTCCAAGTTCAGATTTGCCTTTATAGGATGTTAACTAAGTCTATGAAAAATGAAATGGAGGAAAATTCCATGGAAAACCTAAACCAAAGGGTACTCAGAGGCAAAAATCTTTCCTGTAATCTAACAAATTCTAGGAAAATTACCTGTGGAATAACAGATTGGAAAGTTACAGAAAATGCACTTAAATTTTCCAATTATCACTACTTTTACACAATAACTAACAAATAGCTGAGACAAGTAGAATTTACTAGAATTGTTCCAATAAATCACAATGTCATAGATGATCAAACTTTGAAGGAGTGGCTGAGATTTCCTAATAACTGACAACCAAAGCTCTGTGTAAATGATAAATCACCATATATATGAGGATAAAACTAAAGCTCTTCACTGAAAGAGATAAAGAAAAGTGATTAGTGAAGAACGGACAGTATTTAGTGATAAGCACAGGCTTTCAGTCAGACGCCTGCTCTCCCATTCAGGCTCTGCCACTCTCTAGCTAAGTTATGGAATAGATAAGTCTCTATTTTTTCTCTTACTGAACCAAACTTTCATAACAAGGATGGCCAACTCCTATCCTTCCTGTAAGACTTTCTGCCTTCAATGGTAACCATTTTTTAAAGAAAAAAAAAAAAAAAAAAAGAATTGATGCTTTTGAACTGTGGTGCTGGAGAAGACTCTTGAGAGTCCCTTGGACTGCAAGGAGATCCAACCAGTCCATCCTAAAGGAAATCAGTCCTGAATATTCATTGGAAGGACTGATGATGAACCTGAAACTCACCCGATACTTTGGCCCCCTGATGTGAAAAGCTGACTCATTCGAAAAGACCCTGATGCTGGGAAAGATTGAAGGTGGGAGGAGAAGGGGACGACAGAGGATGAGATGGTTGGATTGCATCAATGACTTGATGGACATGAGTTTGAGCAAGCTCTGGGAGTTTGTGATGGACAGGGAAGCTTGGCCAGCTGCAGTCCATGGGGTCGCAAAGAGTCAGATACGACTGAGTGACTGAACTGAACTGAGTCACTAAGCACAATGAAGGACCTTTAGTTCTTTATCAAGGGCTATCTATAGATAATATTCTGAGCCATATCCTTTGAGCTGTCTTATAGATACCAAAACACCAGGTGGAGAAGTTAACTACATGAAGACCAGACTATACCAGGACATGAGCAGCCACAATTCTGAGAACTGACCACATAGAAATTGGAACAAATAGCCTGGTGGGCTGCAGTCCATGGGGTCGCTAGGAGTCGGACACGACTGAGCGACTTCACTTTCACTTTTCACTTTCACACAATGGAGAAGGAAATGGCAACCCACTCCAGTGTTCTTGCCTGGAGAATCCCAGGGACGGGGGAGCCTGTTGGGCTCCTGTCTATGGGGTCGCACAGAGTCGGACACGACTGAAGTGACTTAGCAGCCCCTGAAAGTGTTAGTCGCTCAGTCATGTCCAACTCTTTGCGACCCTGTGGACTGTAACCAGCCAGGCTCCTCTGTCCATGGAATTCTCCAGATAAGAATACCAGAGTGGGTTGCCATTTCTGACTCCAGGGGATCCTCCCAAACCAGGGACAGGACCTGGGTCTCCTGCATTGCAAGCAGATTCTTTATCATCTGAGCCACCAGGGAAGCCCCCTGGAATAAAGATTATTTGTGCCTAAAACAATCAAGATGATCCTGGTTAGACCACCTGGTGACCAATTTCAAGATGACTGTTAGAGATGACAATGCTGTTTCTGCATGTAATCACACACTGTCTATAAAAGCTCTCACCCCTTGTTCATTGGAGTGATGAGGGGAGTCTGCCTTTGGATAGATGTCCACCACCCTCCCCTTCCCCTACCACCCAAGTTGCCGACATCTGAAATAAAGTAAACTTTCCTTTCCACCAATATGACCTGTTTATTGGCTTTTGAGTGGGGAGCAGCTGAAACTACACATCTGCTCTTTTGTTAACAATCTGACAATGTAGTTATATTATAAACCTACAAAGCAGGTGTAGAATGGGAATGGTGTGTGCAAAATTTGCTTTAGCTGTTCAATAATCAAGTTTTATTGTGGTGAACCTGTATTGTTATTCTGAGACTGTTACATGTATAAAGTAATATAAGGTTGTATAAAGCAAATGGATATAGAGTGTTTGAATTCTGTTTGTCTAGTGTTGTTAGGTAGAACTCCTAGTGTGGAAGACAGGTGATACTGTCATTATATAGAAGAGATGAAGTAATAGCTATCTAGTCCTGAATTAGCCTAAAACTCTCAAGGCATCTTATATTCAAAAAGATGAATCTGTAATGTAAATATCCTCTCCTCTATTCTGAAAAAGCCTAGAAACAATGGCGAATGACTCACTTAGTAGAGCCTGTCTCTTATACACATCTAGATGTGTATAAGAGACAGGTATGCAGGTCAGGAAGCAAGAGTTAGAACTGGACATGGAACAAAAGACTGGTTCCAAATAGGAAGAGGAGTACGTCAAGGCTGTATATTGTCTCCCTGCTTATTTAACTTCTATGCAGAGTACATCATGAGAAACGCTGGGCTGGAAGAAGCACAAGCTGGAATCAAGATTGCCAGGAGAAACATCAATAACCTCAGATATGCAATGGCACCTCCCTTATGGCAGAAAGTGAAGAGGAACTAAAGAGCCTCTTGATGAAAGTGAAAGAGGAGAGTGAAAAAATTGGCTTAAAACTCAACATTCAGAAAACTAAGTTCATGGCATCTGGTCCCATCACTTCATGGCAGATAGATGTGGAAAAGTGGCTGACTAGATTTTTCTGGGCTCCAAAATCACTGCAGATGGTGATTGCAGCTATGAAATACAAGACCCTTACTCCTTAGAAGGAAAGTTATGATCAACCTAGACAGCATATTAAAAAGCAGAGACATTACTTTGCCAACAAAGGTCTGTCTAGTCAAGGCTATGTTTTTTTCAGTGGTCATGTGTGGATGTGAGAGCTGGAATATAAAGAAAGCTGAACGCCGAAGAATGGATCCTTTTGAACTGTGATGTTGGAGAAGACTCTTGAGAGTTCCTTGGACTGCAAGGAGATCCAACCAGTCTGTCCTAGGGGTTATCAGTCTTGGGTATTCATTGGAAGGACTGATGCGAATCTGAAATTCTAGTACTTTGGCCACCCGATGCGAAGAGCTAACTCATTGGAAAAGACCCTAATGCTGGGAGGGATTGGGGGCAGGAAGAGAAGGGGACAACAGAGGATGAGATGGTTGGATGGCATCATCAACTCGATGGACATGGGTTTGGGTGGACTCCGGGATTTGGTGATGGACAGGGATGCCTGGCATGCTGCGGTTCATGGGGTCGCAGAGTCGGACACAACTGAGTGACTGAACTGAACTGAAACAATTGTGTGCAAAAAGTAGAAGATGAAATTATACTTTGTGACTCATTCTATACAACCTATTATTACTCAAATACCAAAGCCTGACCAAAACAATACAGTAAAACTGTAGATCAATAAGCTTCCCTCCAATAAATATAGACATAAAAGTCCTCAACAAAGTTCTAGCAAACGGTATAACGGTATGTCAGCAACATGTGAAAAGGACTATACATTGTGTCTATGTGGGGTTATGCCAGAAATGCAAGCTTGGTTCAACATATAAACTCCATCAATGTAATAAACCATAGTAATAGAGTATACAGCACATTCCACATGATTAGAAAAAGAAGCATTTGACAAAATCCAAGACTCTTCATGATAAATATACCTACCAAACTAGGAGTAGGAGAAAATTCCCTCACCCTAATAATGGATAGCTATCACCTCAAAATAAATAATAAATCACATCTAATTGAGACTAAATAATGAAAGTTTAAAAGCTTTCACTAGATGTGTATAAGAGACAGCTTCAGTCGTGTCCGACTCTGTGTGATCCCATAGACGGCAGTCCAACAGGCTCCCTCATCCCTGGGATTCTCCAGGCAAGAACACTAGAGTGGGTTGCCATTTCCTTCTCCAATGCATGAAAGTGAAAAGTGAAAGCGAAGTCGCTCAGTCGTGTCCAACCCTCAGTGACCCCATGGACTACAGCCTTCCTGGCTCCTCCGTCCATGGGATTTTCCAGGCAAGAGTACTGGAGTGGAGTGCCATTGCCTTCTCCATGACCAACCTAGACAGCATATTAAAAGGCAGAGATATTACTTTACCAACAAAGGTCCATCTAGTCAAGGCTATGGTTTTTCCAGTAGTCATGTATGGATGTGAGAGTTGGACTATAAAGAAAGCTGGGTGCTGAAGAATTGATGCTTCTGAACTGTGGTGTTGGAGAAGACTCTTGAGAGTCCCTTGGACTGCAAGGAGATCCAACCAGTCCACCCTAAAGGAAATCAGTCCTAAATATTCATTGGAGGGACTGATGTTGAAGCTAAAACTCAATACTTTGGCCACCTGATGCAAAGAGCTGACTCGTTGGAAAAGACCCTGATGCTGGGAAAGATTGAGGGCAGGAGGAGAAGGGGATGACAGAGGATGAGATAGTTGCATGGCATCACTGACTCAATGGACATGAGTTTGAGTAAGCTCCGGGAGTTGGTGATGGACAGGGAGGCCTGTCCTGCTGCAGTTCAAGAAGTCGCAAAGAACTGGACACGACTGAGTGACTGAACTCAACTGAACTGAGAAAATACAACCCACTCCAATATTCTTGCCTGGAGAATTCCATGGATAGAGGAGCTTGGCAAGTTACAGTCCTTGGGGTAGCAAAGAGTCCGATACAACTGAGCACACACACAGGCATTTCTCTACTTAGTCATTTAGATGAGGGGTAAGCTGTAGAAAAAGATCTCCTAAATATTTCAGACCCTACTACAGAAATTTAAATGAGGTCTGAAAACCCCTCAAACTTCTCTCCAAGAAAAGAAACTGACTTCATAGGCTACCCCTCATTTTCCTAGTGTTGTGTTAGTCACTCAGTCATGTCCGACTGTTTGTGATCCTATGGACGATGCCTGCAAGGCTCCTCTGTCCATGGAATTCTCCAGGCAAAAATAATGAAGTGGGTTGCCATTCCCTTCTCCAAGGTATCTTTCTGACCCAGGGATCAAATCCAGGTCTCCCCCTTTGCAGGCCGATTCTTTATCATCTAAGCCACTTCATTTTCCCAATTCAACATAATTATAAACTGGAGAGATTCATATGAAGTCCATTTACTCTCTGACCCCAAAACATGTCCTGTTCTTTCCCAAGGCCAAATATAGCTTCAGGGAAAGTTGGTATCACATATTTGGGATGAGTTTAGTAATGTAAGTTACAGGAAGAATCAGCCCCCAGGAACCTAGCCCCGTGCCTGAAATTGATTGACGGGAGCACATACCTTTTAAACTTGTAGATCAGAAACACAGCCAGGCCGACAAACACTACTGACAGGAGCATAAGCACGGCTGAGCTGCTGTGCCCAGCGCTGGAGTCCACCAGCGGAGCTAGGAGGAGAGAACACACTTGCTCATTTGGAAGCGATCAGCTGCGGGGAGTCTCCACTGGAGAGTGAGGCCAGCTGGTCTCCAACCTTATATACAGCCTCTGATTGCCCTGCATGCTGTCTGGGCAGAGGAAGCTTGGCTTCAGCGATGGTGGTACCCTGATCACAGCTTCTTAGGGAAAGTAAATTCCTCGCTCTGCCTGGGGAAGCCTGCTGTTCCTGCTGTAAACTGTACTCAGCTAAGGGAAGCAGGAATAGGGTATGAATGCTTCTTTTCTTAGACACCTGAGTGCTTGTCAATGTAATTATAGGTGACAGAGTGTTTCCGTTTCTTCCTCTAGTCGATTCTGGTAAAACATGGCTGGATGGGCACATGTGGAACCTCTATATCTGAAAAGCTTTCACTAATTAGAAACAGTTAGCAAATAGGCTTTTCCAGAGAGCCAAAGGTGGGTGTCCGATGGGACATGCCTTTTTAGAATTTCTTTCATAAATCAACCACCCAGAGCTAGTCCCTGTTTTCACTTAGATTTAAACGTTATAAATTGAAGGGAGTTTTAAAGTTATTTTATCTGGCCTCCCAATCAAGATTCATTGAATCAGGTAACTGTAGAAATTAAGGGAGATTGAGAACTAAACTGTTATACATAAGAAATATAATAAAGTCAAGGCCCGAAGAAATTGTAGGTTTTCCTGAAGTTCATCCAGGAATTCAATAGCAAAGCCACTTTCTAAAGATGTCTTCTTGCCACCCTAACAGGAGGCCTCAAGAAAGATGTAATCAATCTTTCCTTGCCATCACTACACAAAGCCATTTATGAGCATTTATTGGAAGGTGTTTGGTAACCATCTCCTCCATTTTATCTTCAGGATATCAGATCACCATACCCATCTCCCCACCCCATATGCCTTGAGGCACTTACCTAAGGTCAGCTGTGTGACATACACAATGACTTGAACCCCTGGCTTCAGCTCAAACTGGACCAAGTTTTGGTTTAGAGCATTAAACAGAGTCTCTACAATCTGGAGGAAAAAAAAGAGAGAAGCTGTATGGGAAGTAATGTCACGTGATGGTGCCCCCTCATGGAGGAAGAAACCAGGTTTCAGGCAAAAAAATAACCTATTCAACGAGAGGACAGCATATTGGAACATTTTTATCCATTTGGTTCTCCCAGCCCCTAGAGCCCTGTGAAGCTAAGGACAAGTTGGTATTTTTTGCTGTTACTGGAAAGGAGAGTGAGACAGAGGTGTGTCCACAATCACCTAGGGAATTTGAGCTGACAACAATGCTTCATTCAACTCCCAGTTCAGTGTCTTTTCATCCAAGCCTGTATAACTTTCCATAGAGAGATGTGTTATGGGTCCCAATGAAAGAAAGTCAACCCACCACTAGTTCTTTAATGTGAACAAGACACACACGGGACAGAGGCCCCTGCCAGGATTAAAGCAGGCCTGTATGCACAGCCCACTCCTCCGCTGTTTCTCTTTCAGAGACAATGGTAGGCAAACATCAAAGCAGAAGCCGCCTCCTTTTTATGGGATAATTTTTCCTCTTTACTTTTCCCCAGCAAGCCTCAGAACACATGACATCAATTTAATCACTGTGTAATTCCCACATGAAAGCTGAGGCAGACTGAGGCCGTTGTTCCAACTCTTATCTCGCTGTCCGTGCCTTAATATCACAGCCGCTATTCATCACCGTAATTACCTATTTATCTAAATGGATGGATAGTGTAGCTTCCAAATATAGTTCACACATGCCACTTGCTATTTCAGAATAAAGAGGTCTTGTAAAAGGGATGTATGCATGGAGAAGCTGAATTTATATCTGGCCGATTTCAATATGCAGCCCTGTAATGCAAGGATCCACTTCATTTCCAGAGAAACTGACCATGATGGCATCTGTGCAGCCCTTGGTGGACTGTGCCCAACGTGGGATGGGGTGACAGCTAGGTGAGTGGCAGAGGGACTTGGAAGATGTCTGTACATTGATTAATTTGAAAGGGAGCAAATGTGTTTGATTTCTGCTGGGTTTTAGCAGCTTCTTTCTCACTTATTTCTAACTCATCACAGGAAGGCATGGGAAGGTAAAGCAAAGCCCAGTCAAGTAAGACCCCAGCAAGAGCAGGGAGAGAGAGAGGGAGACATGGGACCACTGCCACCTTTCCTTCTAGGCAGGTATGCAGATCCTAAGAGCTATATGCCATTTGATAAAGACAGTAAATCATGATCCCTTTGGGGAACACTGCTTCCTTAGTCAAGGCAAGATGAGGCAATCCATCTCTCTCCAAAGACACACGTTTAAAAGCAGTTCATTTTCTTCCTAGAAGCAGAACTTCTGTTGACCAGGATCTTTCAAGACAGGAAGCACATTTTTGAGAAATAGGGAAGCTCAAATTCTTCTCTTCATCCCTCACCCCACCCCATCTCTTTTCCCCAGGACAACTCATTAGCTGGGAGACATTAGCAAGTTGCAAGAATGGCAACTGTTGGAATGAATGATTTCAGGAGTGCTTCACTTTCCTGTGTGGCTAAATGCTCCAGTGTTTGTGCATTTGTGTTTATTCTGGGTAAAGCTGATTGCTTTCCAAAGCCCTGATGCCAGACAATGAGTGACAGGTTGGTGGACAAATAGGAAAGGATTCAATATACCTTTTGGGCTAGAAATACTTTGTGTTCCCTTAGAGGGTGGTGCAGGAGAGTGTCCTAGCCAAGTTTTCTTTCACTTACTTGTTCCAGGTCCCCTTCATTGCCTTTCCTCCTCTCCGTCAAGTTCTTGGGGGGAAGGATGAAGAGCTCTGCAGAAGTGGGGAGACCAGGGAACACAGCAACTAGGATCTGGTCTTCCGGGACACTGGTTACCTGCAAAGACGTTTTGACTGAAGAGTGGGGTCCTGAAGGATCCAGCCTTCCCCAAGTCAATAGCGAGGATATTGACTATGCATTTTTAATACAGCATTTAAGCCACAGTTTCCAATATACTTTCAGGCTTTCCTTTTGCTTTCCCTATAACTGCTGAGCAGAGAATTAAGTTTCTCTACCTCCTCTGCTCTTACATACATCTATCATGAAACTAAAATACTACTATGAATGATCTGTGAAATATTGTTTGCTGGCAACATTGGCAAAAGCTCCTCCCATATTTTCCATTTTTCTACACCAAGAAGGCTAGAGCTTCTGGCTAAAACATGAACAGACTGGCTGCAAATGAAGAATAAGAAGTTATAAACAAACACGGGAAAATGCAAATTTAAAAAAGAGCAAAGCAGTTCTTGTTTCCACTTACTAAAGCACGATTTTTTATTAAGTTAAAATAGCTAATACTGGTGCAGCTTCAATTAAGAGGTTTCCTCAACTGTTGCTGGCAGCACTAAAAATTGATACATGTTGCCAATTTATTTTTCAAAAGCCTTATTGTAAAGTCATAAACATATTCAGACCCTGCATTCAGAAACTAACTTGGAGTGTTTGTCCTAAAGAAATAATCCAAAATATAAGAAAGGCCATTTGGAGGAAGAAACACTCATGACATTACTTATAATATCAAATAAATGGGAAAATATTATTCAAAAAAGTTAAGTAAATAATGGTTATGCTACCATAAAGATGATAATTAGCACAGTGAGAAAACATGGAAAAACGCTTAATGAGAGCTGTATTCTGATCTAGTTCTTTACATTTCCTTGGCTACAACTCTATAAAAATAAAAATGTATACACATGACAAATAAGACACTAAAAGTTGAGTTAAGATGCTGAAATTTTAAATGAATTTTTCTTCCTGAGGGTTTAGTAAAAGGGATTATATTGCTTTTTGATAAAAACTAAATGTAAGCTTCCATCTGAAATCCTCAGGAAAATAAAACTCTGAATTCCTCCCTGTAAAGAATAGTCCCATTCTTTCCTATGTGTGTCCTGAAAGTCTTTTATCCAGAACTAATCTTTTGTCAATTCAAATATAATATACACATATATAAATACAGTTTTTGATTTGGCAGAAATACCCATCTCCTCCTAGAAGTCTCCCCTGACTATCTCACCTTCAATGCCCTGTTCCAAGTCAGCCTCTTGCTCCTAGCACTGCAGATTTCCATGAAAGGAATTTAGATCATGCCCACAGTAAGGTGTGCCTATCTGCTACAGTCTTTTCTCTAATAGGGTCTTATTGTATGTCTGCCCAGATACTCGGAGGAAGGGGGGGATGGTCTTTATGGCTACCTCACTGTTCCAAATGATGCCTGACAGTGAGGAAAGAATAAACAGACACTCGACTGAATATAAGTGGAGGGGCTGTCTCCCATTAGCTCAGCTCCGGTTCGTATTTGGAACTAGAGACTGGTGTTAACTCTCAGGGATGTGATGAAGGAAAGAGAGAGTGCCAACCTGCAGATAACTAGTGAGTGGCAGCCAGAAGCCTGGAAAGCCCCCCAAAGCGGGGAGGCATCTCCAGGGAGTTTGAGGAGGTTTTGCCAGATGCCTCAGTTCCCTGCTGGGAGGCAAGATGGATTTATTCTAACTAGGCAGGGGAAGTAATTCTCAGAGAACAGACTGAGGTCAAATAATCACCCAATGGAGAAAATGGGATAAACCCAGGAGTGTCTTGGCAGGTGTGACCCCATGCCCCAGGGAAGAGTGGCCGCAGGGTGCATCACTCAGTTAGGGAATGTGGAAGGACCTAACTCCAATCATACAAATCCAGCACAATCCTAGATGTCTCATAGTCAAAGGCATACAAGATCAATTTCATTTTCATCCCTCTCTTCGAACAAGTTTTTGTAAACAGACATGAAGTATGGTTCTTATAGATAGCTCCTCACAGGAATGCTCTTATATTATTATCTTTTATCTATTTTTCTTCTCTGGCAGCTTCTTTTCTGTGTCCTTCCCTGGATCTTTCTCCTTTACCTTGGAGAGCATCCACATCCATGTCTGCCCTGTCCCTTCTCCCTCTCAGGGTGGCTGAGGGGTGGGAGCAGACTTAAAGACCTCCATGGCGTCAGTTCCAGCCTCACTACCTCCTACAGAAACCTCACTTGATCTCCAGTCATATCTTTAACTCTCTTGGTTATCTTTACCCAGTTGTTTCTCAGATACTCCAAACTCATATAAAAGACCAAATCATCATTGCTCCCCAAGTATGTTTCTCCTACACAGCTGCCGTCTTGATCAATGGCAAGGAAAATCCTCTCCTTCCTACTCTTATAATCAGAAAGCTTCTCCTTCCCTCTCATTCACAGTACATTTTATTAGTCAACAGTTCTATTTCTCAACGGGTTAAGTTGGCCTTTGGATCTTTCCTTTTCAGGATTTTATTATTACATCTGGTTTAGACAAGTACTGTAGTCTTTTAACAGGTCATCTCCTGTGAAATCATCCCCTACCCTAGTCACTTCCCACCTCTAAGGACCGGCCTCTGTATTACCACAAGATTGGGTGTCTGAAATATAAAGCCACTACTAATCCCATCGCAATAAAACCTGAGACGGTGAGCCACGTGGCAGAGCAGTTCTCCTGAGTTCCCTTACCCTACTGCTCTCCACTCAGGCACCCCTTCCCAATAAAATCTCTTGCTTTGTCAGCAAAATAAAGAAATAAAGTTGTTGTTGGTGTTGTTGTTTTACCTAAATAATAAAGAAAGAACACATTTCACACTTACCAGAACCTACAGGATGTATGTCAAAAGCCCTCTTAGCTGCTCAGACCTTTCACAAAATGATCAATCCATCCCAGCATAACATCAGTCACACCTGCCCTTATAACTTATAGATTGGCTAAAATAAACTGCCATTTATCAAATATGCTGCACTTACCATAGACCATGGCTTTGCACATGCTTTCATTGTACCTGAGAGACATCATCCTCTCTCTGTTAACTACCGTTTATCCTTTAAAACAGAGTTCAAGCATTGCCTCCAAAGACTATTCTACTAGTTCACAAGTATTTACTGAATCACAAATATGTGTCAAGCCTGAACTTTTCTGGATAGAGTGAATTTCACTTTTCTCCATGCTCCTTTGAAATGCTGGCCATGTCTCTTTCATAGACCTAGTTGCACATTAGACTTAAGTTTGAATTGACCATGTTTTATCCATCATTATACTCTAGTATCTAGGTCTGAGCAAATGGTTAACAAAACCATTTCAACTTGCTCTAAGGAACATATGCTGTTGTCATTCAGTTGCCAAGTCATGTCTGACTCTTTGTGACCCCACAGACAGCAGCATGCCAGGCTTGGTGCTAACTATCATCCGAGAGTCTGCTGGCATGCTCTAATTCCTAGTTTGTCACCTTCTGACTACGACATATGGTTAATGGAAATCTTGAAGTCTGATTGTCTGGTTAAAAAACAACAACAAAAGGGAGGGGATATATGTATACCTATGGCTGATTCGTACTGAGGTTTGACAGAAAACAAAAGTCTGTAAAGCAATTATCCTTCAATTAAAAAACAAATTAATTTAAAAAAACAACAAACAAACAAAAACTCTCTAAACTTTTGTGGGCCAAACAAATGAATGACATTAGTATATACTTAAGCAGTGGTCCATCAATCATTGTATTAAAGGGGTCAATTTCCTGTCTTAGAAAAATGTAGGAGAAAGATGGTGCCAATTTCTCATCTTCAAACAAGGGACTGATTCTCTCTCTCTCTCTCTCTCTTCTGAATCTCTCCATCTTTCTTTTCCATCCTTCATTTCCTCTACCCTTCTCTCTCCTTTTACAGAGCAATAATCTTTATTTAACTGTAGAATGGTGGTCTGAATCCATGAAAATGCCTCCAGGACCACACCATCTGGTTCTTTATTCATGAAGATTTAAGCAAAGATAAAGTCAACTTACTTTCACCAGAGCCCGCTTGATCACATTGGCAATATCTTGCCTCCACTCTGGAATGTCAGGATTGTGGTAATCCAGATTAGGAGAGAAAGATAAGAGCTGGGACTGGAAGTATTCTGCAAGGAGAGAGCATGTTTGAGTGAGGCTGAGAAAGGATGTGATAAGGTGCTTTCCTAAAACACGATCTTTGTGCTTTAGGGAAAGGGCTTCCATGTGGCCTCAACTCTAATCCTGTCTTTTCAGCCTGTCTCTTGGCTTCTAAATGAAGTGGGATTTGGTGACTGGAAGTCAGCTACTGGAAGTAGGTTTGTGCTCCTACCACTTTTTTTTTAATCTTAAGAATTTCTTCTTATAAATAAACATCCAAAATGCAAGATAATTATGCAACTCGAGGAAAAGGAGACTTTTGCTGCTACAGGTAGTATCATGCAGAGGCAACAATTAAGCATTAATAAATTGAGCTAGATTAGAATGGAGCTTTTTCTTGTGTTTCCCTTTGTTCCATCGATACTGCTAGAAACTGCCTCAGGGGTTAGAAAATAGGTCAAAATGGTATATCTAGGTGTGGGTAACATTTGGTTTCTTGATCTGATTGGTAGATACACAGGCCTGTCCACTTTGTGGTAATTCATGAAGCTGAAACATGATCTGTGTACTTCTCTGTACTTTAATTTTTCAGTTGAAGTATGGTTGATTAACAATGTTGTGCTCATTTATGCTATACAGCAAAGTGACCCAGTTTTATACATATATACATTCTTTTTTATATTCTTTTCCATTATGGTTTATCCTAGGAGACTGGATATAGGTCCCTATGCTATACAGTAGGACTTTATTGTCTACCCCTTCAAAATGTAATAGTTTACATCTACAAACCCCAAACTCCCAGTTGCACTTCAATAAAAATGTTTAAAGTCTTCCAGGTGCCCAATGAGAGAGCCTGAACCTCAAGTTTGCAGAGCTGTAGGAAAAGGCACTCATCTGGGCTGAAGCGGAAGATATTAACTGAGTCAAAGGATCACATACCTTAGTATAACTTTCCAGAAAACCCTGTTTTCTAGGGTTTTCTTCTAGGCTTTTTTTTTTTTTTTCCTATAGTGGCTGTTTTTAGGGTCTAAAGGAGGTTCACTGAATGGTGGTAGAAGCACAGTTTGATTGGAAATTAATAATTAAGAATGGTCCTCCAGGATTGAGAACAGAATGGTGATTCTGTTTACCACTCTCCTGCCTTCTTTTATCCTTATACTCTTAGCCTTATTCTTATCCTTTGCAGTGAAAGATGTTAGTCTCCAGCAACAAACAAAACACATTGGCTATGTATAGTTCATCTCAGTGCCTAAGCTATGAGTTCCTCAAAAGCAGGTACTGTAACTCCTCCAGCTTTTGAAATCACTGATTCGCACCTCACAAAGAATGGATGCTACATGTGTGTTATAGATACCCTGGCGGTTCAACAGATCAAGATGCTTCGATGATAGTCTTTTTAGCTCAGCATCTCTTCAACTTATGATTTATCCCTGTCTAATGAGACCATCAGGTTGTGATGCAGACTTATCACAGAAGACAAACAATGCTTATCTGTACCTACTCCTCTTAACAATCTCAGTATCTATTCAAGGACAAGTAAAGAAGTACCTTTAGATACCTTTTGTGGACCTACACAGTTTTCCCATGGCCTGGGCAATTTCCAAAGCAGTCAGTGAGTGCCACCCAGGTGGCTGGAGGGGCTCACTGGGCAGAAAGGGGCATCACAGGGCTTACCGTGAACAGCAATATGTTTTGTGTCTTGGATGAGGGCATTCCCAGCGGCCACCTGGACAGTGATGGTATTAGTTCCCTCTGCTAGGAATGTGAAGGAAATGCTGCTGTCCAAGGTGATGAGGGGCTAAAAGAGAGAAGCCAAAACCTTTACTTAGTCCTTTATGGGAATATCAGGTCCCCTCCTTTCCTGTAAATCTCAGACTGTCACCAATCTGCATAGCATTTGCATATCCCCAAGGGATCCTCACTTGAAGAAGGAAAAAAAAAATGCACAGCTTTCTAAATTATATAGCTAGTATCCAGGAAGCATATTAATATACTTGAAGTGCACCATAAAATGCTAATTCTAAGAGATGAACTGGGCATCATGAATTTTGTCCATCATTCTGTTACTTCTCCTGGGGCAAAGGAGAAGCACCTTTTGTAATCTATTCCTAGTGACTCTGGGAATAGGTGATCATTTTCTCTTTTCCTCTAATATTTTGTGTGATTTATATTTTCATCATGTATTCCATTGGGCTGCAAGATTTTTCAGAGAAGTGACCATATTTTATTTATTTCTGAATCACCTACCTGCCTTTGGCATGTTGTCTTACATCTAGCAGAATCCATATATAAGTTGTATATACAGTCATATTATTGACATTTTGTTTTATCATATCTGTGTGTTCCATTGCAAGGCATTTTAAACAATTTAAATAAGTTGGGAAACAGATAAACATGCATATCTGTGCACACTTTTTAATCTTTTTTCTTTGCCTGTTTTCTTTCCCTGATCATAACAGATAGGGACTTGCCAAAGATAAAGAGAGAAAGATAATAAGCACATGCTTTCCCTTAGAAATTAGGATCTCAGTAGAAGCAAGGGCTTATTGGAGAGAAGAGAATGCAGATTCTGAGATTAAAGTGTCATTATTCAGTGGTTATCTTGAGGCCCATGTCCTCTCAAGCTAGCTAGTGTTTGCAAGGTAAGGCACTCTAGTAGGAGGCTTTTCTAAGGCAGCTCATGAATAGATGTCACAAGTGCAGATGAGCAGACCCCATCTTGTCTCTATGGGTTAGGATGACAATAGGATAGATCAGTGATGTCACCAGTTGTGAGGATGCATAGACTTGCCTTTTAAGAATGTGGATATCAGCCAGTGTTCACACAGCACATCTGTGCACCTAGATGCTGCAGAGACTCACAGATGCAGCATTCAGACTACAGCGTCCCTTCTGCAAAACTGAAATCCCTTTCTAGCTCAGAATTTTCACCTGGGCCTCTGAAACAATAATCTGATTTCTTGGCTTTAAAATTCTATTGCTCTATTTTATGACCAAGCTGATGGCTGGAGTCGGACAGTATTAGACATTGCCCTAAGCTTGCTGACACCCTTTCTTCTCTGTTTGCTAAATGAAAGAAGGAAGTGAGTGTGGAAAGAGTTATACTCTTTTTTATTAACTAAGGGTAAGCCCAGAGTCCAAGCATGCTTCCTCATACTTATGGTTCTGTGATGCTATGCACAAGGATGTGAACTCATTAATTAAACCACAAATGAGGTACAAGTAGGTTCTGTGATGGACATCAACTCCAACAGACCAACGGTGGCTATTTAGTGCCCTGTGTTGAGAAGTCAAGTCAGGCTAAACACGGTAATATTGGCCATGGACATGGAATAAAGGAAAACCGTATGCCACTGAGTTGCCATCATTGGTGTAACAAGAACAGAGACTTGAAACTCTGGGTCTGTTACTATTTTAATGAACGACCTTGGGAAAAGTCTGTCCCCACTGTGGGCCTTAGCTTGAAGTTGTAAGGACTTACTCAGCAATAAGAACACACAGAATTAATGAATGGCTTTCAGCTGATTTTCTAGTTTCTGCTAGTCAACCCATTAGGGCTTGTCTGTCAGAATGCCTTCAACTGTTTCATTACCTTAGTCATATTCTTTGTAAAGAAAATGAAATACATCTGTATACCCAACAGAATGACAAAAATTTCTTTAAAAATAATAACAAATATCGTTGAGGATGTGGAGCAACTAGAACTCTCATACATTTTTGATGGGATGTACAATGGTGCAACTATGTAGGGAAAAGTTCATTTTATAAGAAATTGTAATAATTTTTCCAAGATAATTATGCTATTTTATATTTATAGCTTAGTAATTGCAGTCTAGGAAATTTAGTCAAGATAAAAGAAAACATGTATCCACAAACAGAAGAAAATGCTCATAGCAGTTACATTCATAGTAGTCAAAAACTGAAACGAACCTAGAAGAATTTATCAATAGGAAAATGAATAAACAAGCCAAAGTTCATGCAGTCAACAAAATAAAAAAGCAAATATTGATATACATAAGAGTATGAATGAGTCTCAAAACCATGAGAAATTAAAGAAACCTTATATAAAAGAATGATCTGGAGGGAAGATGTGGGGTGGGAGGTGGGAGGGGTGTTCATGTTTGGGAGTTCGTCTAAAAAAATAAATAAATACAAAAAAAAAAAGAATAAACTCTCTGCTGCAAAAAAAAAAAAAAAAGAATTCATATGGTATGATATGAAGTTCTACTAATAGAAAAGATAGATCTAATTCATGATGGGAAAAAATAGTGGTTGGTTCTGAGGTTTGGGGTGGGAATTTACTGAGAAGGGGTATGGAGAACTTTGGGAAGCAATGCCAATAATATATATCTTGATAGGAGTTTGGGTTATAGGTATGTGTATTTCTCAGAACTCAGGATGTACAGACTTCAGATCTGTCCATTTCATGATTGATACATTTCATACCTCCATGGAGTAAAAAGTGTAAACAAGTAAAGAACTCTAGCCAATGATTCGTAGCCTGAAGCATTTAGGATAAAGCATACAGGTGTCTGAAATTTATTCTGAAATTAATTTTAAAAAATTAAGAACAGTTGATGGCTGGATAGAAGGATGGACAGACAGACATAAAACAAGCAGAGTAGATGTTAATGATAGACTATGTGTACTTTGTCCATGGGATTCTCCAGGCAAGAATACTGGAGTGGGTTGCCATGCCCTCCTCCAATGATAGACTCTAGGTGGTAGGTATATGGATAATTCACTGTAAAATTATTTCATTTTTTACTTTGTGTTTGAAGTTTTTAATAATAAAATGTTGGGAAAGAAACAAAACAGCAAAGGAATAACTGATGTGTTTTTATTTTTTCTTGCTTCCATAAATTGCTCTCTCTGATCATAACTATATCACATTACATTTCTGTTTTGGTTACTGCCCTCAGCTATCTCCAATCTCTTCCCACCTCTCACCATCAGGATCCTTTCTCCCCTAATGGTGGTCTCTTCAAGGAATCTGGCTACCCACTCCAGTATTCTGGCCTGGAGAATTCCATGGACTGTATAGTCTATGGGGTCACAAAGGGTCAGACACGACTGAGCTACTTTCACTTTTTTTTTTTTCAAGGAATCTGCACTACTCCCGCATCATCCTCAGCACTCAGGGCTCTATGTGGTCCCCACTCTTCTTTCTCTGCACACTCTTCTGGTCTTAGACTTAGGGGATTTGGCTGGGCAACCTGAAAGGAGAGGGATTCCTCTCGCTCCAGCAGATCTGACTTTCTCTCCTCTGGCTGCTTTCCTAGCAGATCCAGGAACCAAGCAACGAAATGCCAGCTGAGGTGAGAGGGAGCACGCCATCCCACCAGCCAGTCAGGGCTGTGAGCCACAGCAAACTGTGTTAAATGAGCACACTTGGCCTCCAGGGTAGCAGACCACAGGCTTCCACGCTAGAGAGATAGCAGAAGCTAATTTTGTTTTTCAAATTGCTTTTGTTTTTCATCAGCTATTATGGCATCATGGCTGATTTCACCTCCCTTGCAAAGCTGCAACACTCCACGGAATTCCTGAGTTCTTCACTGGCCACCCATGTTTAGTGCACAATACTAAATTAAATCAAGTATTTTAAGGTCCATTTACTAAATCTATTAGGCAAGCAGACACGTTTATTAAGCCAGACCTCTGTTAATCCCAGCAAATTGGCCTTTTAGAGCCGCACAAATCCAACACGCGACCAGCTGACTTCTCTGTGTTTTGTCCCAGACACTGTGTATTCATTGTGCCTTCTTATCAGAAGTGTAACAGCAAGGCTCATGGCCTGCAGAGGCTGTGGGTTACATCCCTGCCCACAAAGAGTCCCTCATGTGCAACAGGTCACATACTATCCAGTAAACCCAGCAAGACATCAGCAAAGCCCTTGAGTGACTGCATAGTTAGAAGACATCCACCTGAATAATGGACCCAGGAGCTTCAAGGAAATGTGTGGAGGCAGCCTAAACCATTTCCCCGCAGTAAATCAACATAGAATGTCATAAAATGTCCACAGTTTAAATGTATACCTTGATAAAAACTTGCCATTCTCAAATTAGACAGACTATGCAATCACTATGCTTATCTCCCTTAAAAGTTTTAGCAGATTCCTCAATACCATGTGCATGCATGTGCAGTTGCTTCAGTCAAGTCCGACTTTGTGCAGTTCTCTGGACTGTGGCTGGCCAGGCTCCTCTGTCCACGGGATTCTCCAGGGAAGAATTCTGGGTGGGTTGCCATGCCCTCCTCCACGGGATCTTTCCAACCCAGGGATCAAACCCACTTTTCTTAAGTCTTCTGCACTGGCAGGTGGGTTCTTCACCACTAAGCCACCTGGAAAGCCCGCTATCTTACAATATCCTCTTCTAAATATGAATTTCTATGACAAAATAAAATGTGTTCATCTGTGTCATTTAAAGCCATTGGTCACCTATCCACTCCAATTTTAGTTGTTATGCAATTCATCCCAAATGAATCCCACCTTGGTAGACTCAATCTACGCAGAACAAAAACATACCCAAAGCCTCACACTGCATACAAATCCCTTCCCTCCTTTCTGCCCCAATTATACTGCTCCTTCAATGCCAGCTTAGGACCAGCTCCTACATGACTTGCTCTAAGACCAAGAAGCCCTGCATCCATCATCCCCTAGGCTGCTTGGCTGGGCCAGTAATGTTATATTCCTACTACCACAGCTTATAGTATCTATTCTTGGACATTAACCTCATAGTCTCAAATAGAGGACTTCCCTGGTGGCTCAGATGGTAAAGCATCTGCCTATAATGCGGGAGACCTGGGTTCGATCCCTAGGTTGGGAAGATCTCCTGGAGAAGGAAATGGCAACCCACTCCAGTATTCGTGCCTGTAAAATCCCACTGGATGGAGGAGCCTGGTAGGCTACAGTCCTTGGGGTCGCAAAGAGTCGGACTCAACTGAGCGAATTCACTCACTAAGGGGAACAAATGAAATTTATACTGTTTTTGTGTTCCTCATAACAGCTAGCACAAAATACAAGTTATTGAGAAAGATTCATGGAGCTACTGATATAATTTCATATCTGCTAATCCCTGCTTATTTAATTTATATGCAGAGTACATCATGAGAAACGCTGGACTGGAACAAACACAAGCTGGAATCAAGATTGCCAGGAGAAATATCAATAACCTCAGATATGCTGATGACACCACCCTTATGGCAGAAAGTGAGGAGGAGCTAAAAAGCCTCTTGATGAAAGTGAAGGAGGAGAGTGAAAAAGTTGGCTTAAAGCTCAACATTCAGAAAACGAAGATCATGGCATCCGGTCCCATCACTTCATGGGAAATAGATGGGGAAACAGTGGAAACAGTGTCAGACTTTATTTTTTTGGGCTCCAAAATCACTGCAGATAGTGACTGCAGCCATGAAATTAAAAGACGCTTACTCCTTGGAAGAAAAGTTATGACCAACCTGGATAGTATATTCAAAAGCAGAGACATTACTTTGCCGACTAAGGTCCGTCTAGTCAAGGCTATGGTTTTTCCTGTGGTCATGTATGGATGTGAAAGTTGGACTGTGAAGAAAGCTGAGC